>CAXAMN010024984.1:383036-436755 GCA_963970005.1 Durusdinium trenchii
GATTCTGCAACTGGTATTCTGAAACTGGAAAGTCAGATTCTGCAACTTGCCTTCTGAAACTTGCAACTGGTGATCTCCACATCATGCGATAGCGTGTGTGCCTGTGACATCACCTTCGAGGCACATCCAAACAACCGTCATTAGCCCCCCACCCAACCCCCCCACCCCCAACCCCCCCTTGTCCCCATCGTGTGATCTCGACATCCCTCATCATTCACAAAGTTGCGGAATCCTAGTGAGGGAGTCCACAATGTTGCGGAATCCTAGTTGCGGAACGCCAGTTGCGGAATCCCAGTTGCAGAATCCTAGTTGCGGAATCTTGACAGTTGCGGAATCCTAGTTTCGGAATCCTAGTTGCGGAATCCTAGTTGCGGAATTCTAGTTGCGGAATCCTAGTTGCGGAATCCTAGTTTCGGAATCCCAGTTGCGGAATCCCAGTTGCGGAATCCGACCAAACAGTTGCGGAATCCTAGTTGCGGAATCCTGCGCAGTTGCGGAACTCGACTTTATCCTGCAATACAAATCCTTTTCGAAGTCTTGAAGCCCCCGATGGACACTAGCTGTACACCAAATCTTGCTACCCCAGAAAGCGCAAAGCCCCCCTGCCTGTCTCACAGTGTTTCGAGCCTGTCGGTATCGACACGTGTCGGCTGGAAGATCTGGGGCCTTGCTTGAAGCACGATTCCTCCTGCAAAGCTCGACAGTCTGTCTCTGTCTCTCTCTCTCTCTCTCTCGCTCCCTCCCTCCCTCCCTTGAAGTTGTGCATGCAGGAACCTACATGGGTGCCGGCTGATCCATCGCAAAAAGAACCTTCTACTCAAAGCCTTGCCACATGCCAACCAAAATTGGCACATACAAAACGTGATTCTAGGTTGGAGACCATCGCTAGTTGGTTGGAGGCCATCGCTAGTACAAAAAATGCAACCACCCCACCCAAAGCCACCTCCTCGTAGCCCTGCACGGTGACCAGCTGAATGACACGCTGTGGCCATGGGAGGAAAGCCTCTAAGATCTCCAATACAGGCCATGGATTCCATAGACTCGGCTGCATGATGCATGAATCAAGTTCAACTAGTCATTTAGAGAGCACACTAACTAGCTCGCATAAGTGAAGGTAAATCCTAGTCTTGGAACATCACGCGAAAGTGAGCCGCATTTACTACATTGAGGGAAGAAGAACATTCAAAGCTTGGGACAAAGATAGGTATCCGTATAGGACAGCATTAGGTGAAAGCGATGGAGCTTCTGGGCACTGGATTGGGCACTTCAATTGACAATCATGCACCAAAGAGACTGCTCACCCAGCAGGTTTGAGGCTCCTGTCGTGAAGCTGCTTTGGGTCACAGTACTTACAGGCAGGTTTTGCATTCCAAGACGCAGGAGATCCACCCAGTTGCCCTTGGCAGCGAGGTGCATGAAGTGAAGTGCCGAAAGGAAGCGCTCCTGGACCGAACACACGAGGGCCGGTCGGTGGCCCAGGTGAGCATGTCTAAGGTCCCGGAACCCCTAGTAGCTTCTTGTTCCTAGTAGTAAGGCCAGGAGCCCCTAGTAGCATCCTTGCTCCTAGTGGCGATGCCAGGAGCCCCTAGTAGCTTCTTGCTCCTAGAACCATCTAGAACCTACAAGTCATTAGAAGTCTTGAAGGTTGCGAGCTTTTCCGCGTTTGAGGAAACAAGACTCCACATCTTTATTCATTTTCTTCGAAACCGTCTTCTTCCAATTGTGAACCAACATCGGATAAATTCCAAAAGTCACCAAGTTCCTGATACCTCCATAGACCAACCCTAACCAGGACCTCCTTTCCAATCATGCTGGACCGGAAGAGATCCACACTTCTCAACTTGTCATTGTTTGAGGTCCTTGTTCACCACCAAGTTTCGCATGCCTCCAGCTCCCAACACACAAGCAAGCGGGCAAGCTGCATATTGATGCTGATCAATTTCTTCAAGGAACGAGCTTGGTCAACCGAGTAGCGTACACGCCTTAAAAGAAATAGCTACTGCAAGAAAGAGAAGGAGCATCTCCTGTCTGAGGTGGGTGCATGGGGGCATTGGTCACACGCAGCTATGCCTACCAAGTGCAAACAAAACCACCCTAGGTGGTCTTCAAGCTTGTCCACCCTACAACTACTCACTGCAGCCTGCGATTGCCAAGGCAGCAGGAACCATGCAGCATGAACAATTCTGTGACCATTGGCTCAACCTGGCCAAAGCACATGAGTCACATGCACCTCAAACACAACATTCACATAGAATCAGCAAACCAACTTCCGTCCAGTTGCGAGGAAGTCACTCCACAGCAAGAAGGACCACAACATTAGCTGCTTCCAACCTACTAGCGATGGTCTCCAACCTAAGAGCGGTGGCGTCCAACCTCCTAGCACTTGCACATAGGCTGTTTCGTTTGCTGTACCCGCAAGGCTGTGTTCTTCTGGGCCTCCAAGAGGCTGGCACTGATGCCGCTGCCCTGCGGAGCTGCTGAACATCCTGCAAGTGAGGGCATGTGGAGCGGGCTATCATGTCCCAGAAGTCAAACCTGCCGTTGGAACCTGTAACGCTAACAGGGTATATATCATACCCAAAATCATCATCATACCCAGAAAAGTCGTCCTGGCCTGTAGAGGTGCAAAACCGGTAAGACTATGCATGTAACACTTCGTACAAAAAACAACATGGATTTCCTCAATGACTTGGCAGGCTGCGATCCGCTTTTGCGATTGTGAAGCCCACGCTAGCCGCTAGCAGCTAGCAGCCAGCAGCCGCTTGCATCTTTTGTTTAACTTGACGGTAGCCAGTGCAGCATGGGCTAGTTAGGCTAGTTGCTCAGTCCAAAACGACATTGGTGATTGGTGAGCACTTGCACGCATATTCTATATATATATAATGATATAATTCTAAGAAGTGAAGACCACAGCCAGTCCTGTGTTCCATAATAGCATGTTTCGAGTTACAACCATGGGCATCCCAAAGCTCCTGTTCAACGATTCCTCGCTGGAGTCCGCCTCAAGCCGCTTGGTCAAGCGTGCGGGTTCCATGTTCTGCCTTGTTCTCCGCTTTTTGTCAAAACTGATTGAGGTTTACGGCAAACACGCTGGCAGGGGTAGTCAATCATGCACAATTGTGTTAAGGTAAGGAATGGTAGCACACTAGCTCGTAGCCAACTTCACCTGACCCGATAGAGAGACAAACATGAGACAACCACCTAACGACAAACAGTTCACCCGTGGGTTTTCCATGCCCTGGCTTTGGATCCAAACTTGCTATCCTGCTACCCCTCGCTGGTTCTACTAGAACAAGTTCCCATCCTTGACCGAAGACCAAAAATAAAGCAAGCATGTCATAGTCCAAAAAACATTTTTTGGCTCAGGTGTTCTCCTGATCCGAGGCATCTGAATAGGAGCTTGAGCTGGAGATCTCATCTGGCTGACCTGGTCGCAGGGGCACATCGCCTCCTAGACCGCCACAAGCCTTGGACGCCAAGCGGACTCGCTGAATGAGGTGCCTCCGGAAGTAGCGGTCACCGGCACAGAGGTCCACCGCTCGAGCAAAGTGCTGCTGCAAAGTTCGAAGGAAATCATCATCTGCCAGCAACACGGACTGCAACTGAAACCAGGAGGCCGGAGCCTCTGCGAATGGGGAGGTCTGTTGCAGGACCTGTCTCAGGCCACCGTTTTCGAAATGGGCGGCTGCATCCTCCAGCTGGTCCAAGCAGTCGTCCTTGGTATCTCGGAAGGATCGAGGACTCATAGAGTAGGAATCCAAGAAGAACGGGCCCTCCAAATCCGCCGTGTGCAAAAAGTGGTCCACTTGCAAAGGGTTCAGGTTCACGAAGGATTCATAAACCCCCAAGCACATCTCCTGAGACACACAAATCACAGTATGAGCCACTCCCCCACTGAACATGTAAACATCCCCTGGACGTAAAAGGACCACCTTGGCCGCCTTCTGCAAGGCCTCCAGTTCACGCGTGCGTAGGGGAGGTGCGAAGAGCACGTCATAGAATTCCATGGCCACCTCTTTGCTGACTTCCCCTTTGGGCCAGGCCGCTACCAACTTGTAGCCCTGATAGTTCCGCCCCACGTTGCTCCACAAGACCTGATCGACATGAAGACCTTTGCCACTCCCCCGGCCACCGGCAAAGAATCCTTCATCATAGCGGTCCCAGTAGAGGGTCCAGGTGGCTAATGGTCCGAGCACATCCTTCATATCCCTCTGGCAAATCGTCTTCACCTTCTCACCGAGACTCATGGGATGAGGTGCTTCTTGCTTCAATCGCATCTCTGCCACATAGAGTGAATTGGGATTGGCTTCCTTCGCCTCAGCCATCCGCAAGGCCTCGCGAATTCGCTTGCCCAGGTCCAGCTTGTCCTTCCGCAGGATGTCCCGCTGCTGACGCTGGGGATCGATGTACTCCACGTCCGCACGGTACTTCTCCAGCATCTCTGGACGATACAACACCCGGCTGATGAAGTCATAGGCACTGCGACAGTCCTGCAAACACTCGCGGACGTCTTGAGGGATGCAATCCACAAAGCTCAGATCGAGCAATTCCGTCCCACGTGGCAGAACGACAAAGTCTTCCACATGATATCCAGTGACCAGTTCCTTCAGGAAGTCTGCGGCCGTGTGGATCACACGCGGATACCGTGCCGGATCTTTCAGCAGCTCGACAGGCCAAATGCCTTGAACCATGGCTATCTCCGCCTCTGTGTACATGGCAGGTGGACAAACAAGCGATCGACCTTTTGTTTGGGAGGTGCTTTTCTTCCAATGGTTTCAGGTTTTCAGGGTCCCTGTCCCAGTTGGCGTGCAATCTTATTTGTGTGAACATGAGGGTCAAACTATTCTTTTGAACTAATGATTTATCGCCTCTGATGAGCGTCTATTTGCGGAATGTCCCTGTTCGTACAAAATGCATCTAAGGAGGAACATGGTTCATGGAGTTCATGGACACTAATTTGCATTTTCCATCAGCCTGAGGCTGAGGCTGTATGAGCCCAAAACCTGCACGTTCTCACGGATGCAACCAACAACAAGCAGTGCATTACACACATTATGCGCCCAGCAACTCAACCAGCCCACTATGCAGTTTCTCTCCATATAAACTCAGCCATTACACCGTGAACATAAGGCTTGCGGTTCCACCCCATCTTTCTCAGCGTCTCGGCATGATCCCAATAATGGGATAGAGGTTGGAATTCTTGTTTGAGCAGGTCCCCCCTCACTCTTGAAACGTGTTGAAAACATTTGAACACTTGCCATCCAAGACTGGACCTGTGCTCCCTCGTCCAGGCAGCTATTTGAACCAGAAGGCTCGAAATCTGTTATATGATTATGTATCTGCACAAGTTGGGCTAGTTTCCACATGTGTCCATCTCACTCGAATTTTGGCCGTTAACATGTTCATTGGTTTTCTTTTTCCCACCATCGTTTCATTCCTCTTTCCACATGCCCGCCTTCCCCAGATTTCCCAGGCCTTTCGTTCAGACCCCCGATCCTATTGCGCTGGGTGGCTCATGAGCTGCACGGCAGCCCTCTCGGTCTGTGCATCGCAGGGCGTGATGGCTCGATGCAGGCGTCCAAGGTTGCCATAATCTCGGCTCCAGCAACCGTGAGGACCGTCACAGGTGGGGAGGAAGTCCAAAAACAACCCGTTTGCTCAATGGTGGATCGTCAATGTTGTCACTTGATGAGACATCAGTCTAGAATCAGCCATATTTGAAGCCTGACACTCACGTTCTCATATGTTCTTATATATAATATATATATATATATTGTTTGCATTTGTTTGCCGGGTGGGCTACCAAGGTAGAGATCGCCAAAGTGGATATGGTGACTGTGTGACTACATTTGTCAATGACAGTGAATAAGAGATTATATAATTGTCGCACATACACAGCTGGTGATCTAAAGCCCTCTAAAACTGAAACCCATTCAAGCCCATTGATGTGTGGATCGTCAGCTTTCTGGCAGCCAAGCTTGAGGGCACTCTCTTCATTCACCACTGGAAACGGATGCAAATCCAGACTATATAAATATAAACCATTTGTCCCAGCAAGCCAAATCCATCTCATATGCTTGATTTAGCTGCTAACAATGCGCAGTATAGATCATCAAACTATGTACTGTATTTAGCTGTGCTATGTATTCTTGAGCCTGTTCTTTGCTCTCGAAGGTTTTTCAGAGGAGCGATCTTCTTCCATCTTACCGTTTAGGAAAGCAAAGTCTTCAACAAGTTTGCATGCGAAAACCTAGGTGGACTCATATTTGACAAGGGGCCCAGGGGGCCTGCAAAAGCAACTGCGCGTCCAAAGCATGTGGACCTCTTGGTCTGGTGAATGCAAATGATGTCAACTCTGTCAGCATCTCAAGCCGCATACTCGGCAGCCTGTTGAAACAAACTACGACATCAACAGAAACAACCAAAGTGCCAAGGCACGGGCCATCTGTGCCACAGCCTTCACAGACCTGGACGACGCTGGGATCAAGAGATGGGACTTGACTTGACGACACCCTTCCTTCACGTGAACTGCAAGTCTCGTTGGTGCCTTCTGCCCTCCATCCATTCCCCCGCACCCCCCCAGCAAAGACTCAAATGAGGACAAGGAGCTTCCATAGCGGAATGAGGTTCCAACCAGCTTTCATCAGCTCCGTTGTAGCCTGTTGCCGGTATCCCCAAAATGCGTTTTGAGAAATCTAGTGAATCTAGTGGTCTATCTAAGCGCGAGTGTGCCTGATCAATATGGAAGCCGCTCTTTTCAGCAAAGGGTGCGAGGCAGCTCGTCTCCCCATAGCTCTGTCTGGGGCCCTCTCTCCTATCTCTCTCCCTAGTGTTGGTGGGTTCGATGATCAATTCAATTGGGTGCGGTACCGCCAAGATGGAAAGTCTCAGAATGTCAATTGCCAAGTGCTGCCAAGTGCTGCGCAACTCTCTTGCACTTTCAGGAAAAAAAGGAAAGCAAATCCCCACAAAGGCCTGAATGGCATACGGAAAGGCATGGTTGACGTAGTGAAAGCCTCGGCCAACAAACCCTTGGTCGGACAAAGTGTGTCAGCAGCTGAGGCCAAAAGATGGAGGAAACACCAACCGTGATTGGCTTGCCCAACCGGTAGAATTGTGCCAATTCTGTGTCGCAAGTCTGGCAAATTCTCCAGGGTGCTTGCATTCAACCGGGGAACTAGATAAGGCATTAAAAGACTGTAACTAGGATGATGGATAGCTTGAGAATCCCAGACTTTTGAATCAAACTGTGCTTCACACTTGTTTCCCTCTGCTCTACAGTTCCTGCCAAACATCGGGCAGGGATTCTCAGGTGAGCGCTGGGCACTTGAGAAAGGTCATTCACATGGCCAATGTGACCCACCAGGTCGGTCAACATGATGATGAAAACACCTCCGTATCGGTCCGTGTCGGTCGTGCCTATACTCATAAAAATGAGAATAGGGCTACATTCATATGGGGCTACAGTAAGATGGGCCAATAGGCTATATAGGGCTTGTTATAAGTTCTTATGTAATTTCCGGTTTGGAGTTGAGAATGTGGGACTTCTCCTCAGTATCTCAGTCAATCTTTGGTTCTCTACTTTCTCACACGCTGTGGTGCACCCGCACCCTAGAGCAAATCTTTCCAAAACGACAATACCTCACCTTGCCTCGTCCTATTTCTCCTCTGTAAAGCTAAGAATTCACTCCAAAAGTCGGCTTTCAGAAGTGGTTCATCTTCCAAACTTCTTCGCAGTTCCAGCTGTCAGAAAGTGCAAAGCAGTTCTTGAGGCTGGGCCCTAGTCGAAGATCTTCACATCGCTTTGTCGGCCTCACCCATCAATGCCCATGAAATATCCCATGTGCCTGGCACACAGCGGATAAAATCCTCGAAAGTCAAGAACTGCATCAAGGCCCTCAGTTTACCTCAGCTCTTCAGTTGGGAGTGATCCAGTGGACTGCTGCAGATCTCTCGAAACAAGCATACAATCAAACAAAACATCGATGCACCTGCCTGCACCACCGAATAAAAAAACAATATCCCCCACAAGATCCCGGAAGACTTTGTTGTGTGTGTGTGTGTGTTTTTGTACCGTGTTTTTTGTTCCAATGTCTTCTCATTTTACCGTGTGTCAGCTGCTTGCGTCCAAACCACGCGCAAATTCTGTGGTAAGATCCAGGATGTACCTGGGTCGCGACGCGTGGCCGAAGGCGTTCAGCTTGGTTCGAACCGGCCCGGGGTTCGTCATTGAAGGACGGCGCTTGTCCTACACAAAGCTGAAAGAAGCTGAAAAGGATTGAAAAGGCCAATGCCTTTGGATCCTATCAAGACTAGATAGTGACTAAAGTTTAGTGACTAAAGAGTGACTACATAAACGAAAGCCCACACTCACCATGCGGTGGATCAAATCTCCACGTCGACGGTCAAACTAGGGCCCCAGCGTGAAGGAGTACCTGTAGCAGCAAATCTGGATCGTTGCAATCCCTCCTAAGATCTCTTGGCTAGACTTTCAATCATGTGACAAGGAGCGTTTTGGCTGGCAGCTTCATCGTGCAAAGACATGCCTGCGTAATTACTTGCAGAAAACAGTATGCGACAATAAGGCGGTCGGAGTGGGTGTGTGTGTGTGTGTGACACCATGTGACACCTGTTGCTGACGAACTGGCCCGTATAAATCTTGGCTAGAATGTCCACAGCTTTCATGGGCCTCATCAAGGCCTCTCCCTAGTGTGTGATATCTTTCGAGCCCTGGAAGTTGCTGGTGCTCACCAACGCCGAGTTGCGCCAGGCAATGCGGGTGGTCTAATGGCTTTAACATATCTTGTAGCTGGCAAAAAGCATGCTTCATACCTCAAGTCCAGCCAAACACTGATGAAGCCTTTTAGCGGTGAAGCCTTTGAGCTCTCTCTGACCATTGAGCAATTGGAGGCAAGCTAAGCACATATTGAAACAATCTCTGGATTACACCAAGTACGGTTAACATTTATCAACATACTCAGCAGGCCACTGCCATCACTTCTGGTTCTTGGAAGTAGTCACTTGCTGCGAGTTTTGCCATCCTCTCTTAGGTCTGCGGGCATTCGTGTATATAAATATATTTATTTATATATGTGTGTGTGTGCCATAGCAACCCCCCCGATTCAACAGCTCTCTCCAGCCCAGAACCGAGCACCTGCCTCACCTGCGAAAGAATGAACATGCAAACATCATGGAACCTGAAAATCCAGTTCCAGGCTTCGGGCTTCACGACGCCCTCGACACCAGTCTGGGCTCCACGGCGGAGGTCGCTCACATGGCATCCACAAGTGGGTAACTCGTACTTCCAACTGCGAATCTCCATTGTGTGCAGCATCCGTTCCTGCAACGCGTGAACTGGCACTACCTGGCGCTAGTTACAGACTCAAATGCTTCAACACTGTCCTAGCCGGAAGGAATGCCCCGTGTGGTGAATACATTTTCAATGATGTGGTGTGCTTGAGGGACATCGATTCAATGTTCCTCCACCGATGAACAAGTAATCTCCCCATTCAGATCCCAAAGTTGATCTCTGAGGTCGTGCGGCAATAGCCAACGGCCCAATAGCTGTCCGTGAGGCAACAGCTTTCAAAGCTCCGCCCATCTGTCCAGCACCTTGTTACAGTCAGGTGCGGACAGCTGATGACAGCGTCCCAATCTATCCATCCCAGCGGGAATGTGGCTTTCAAATCAGGGTCCCTTTAGTCCTTTTGTGAACAGGTCAGGAACAGCACGCCAAACTTTGACATCAAATCTTTCAAAGCGGCGCCTCGTTGGGTGTGTAAGGGTATGTGCGTGTAGGTACTTGTGTAGGTGCCATATGGAAGAGGAACTACATTAAACCTGGCACAATTATATGCAGAATTATACCGCTTGGCTTAGACACTCTACCAGGTACACACCAAGCCTCCCTTGTCTCAGCCAGGCTGCAAATCAATTTTCTCCTGTGGCACCTCCCAAAGGGCGCCCAAACAGCAAAGCACGGGATGCAGGCCAGCCTGGCTGTCATCTTCAACGTTCAAAAAAAATCACCAACACCCTTCAACCTTGGATTTAAAAAAAAGCAAAACACATCATGACAGCCAGGAAACTAACAGGATGTTCAACTACCATGGTCCATGGTTTTGGGGCTCGCTTTTGACCTCCACGGCCCAATTCAACATTGTCTTATTCCACTTGCTCATCCCCCCGTGCCGGAGAGACGTCCAACCCTCGCCTCCCAACAGCTGGAGCCGCCCAGCTCCCATGGCTTCATCCCCTGCATCGTCGGCCATCTGACCTCCGAAAGTGAAATTGAAGAAAATAGCCTTTTTACACTTCATCCAGCCGTGCGGCTGAGCCAGTAGCCTGTAGAATAGAAGAAACATGAAGAAACAAATTGAAAAGGCAGTGATGCGACAAGTCGTTTCTGATCCATTTTGTCAACATGCGAGAGGAACATGCAATGTTTATCAATTTTGTGAGGCTGCCTGCCGCTACAGTCCCTTGTTTTGTTTACGGATTTGCCGACAATCTACTACATGTGACCAACGATAAATATGATATACATGGCTATACATGGCCACCATTCACTTGCACATCCCCACCTCGCATGAGACTACAACAGATCTTTATACAATCGACGTTGCTCAAATTCGCACCATCAACGGAAAGCCTAAACTGGCACAGGAGCCATCTTGAGGCCCGGAATTTGCCCATCTGAAATCAACGCTGTAAATCAAAACGCCACATGTGTGCGTCTTCTTCTGCAGCATCTGTCACAAGTGCTATGTAATACATGATGTGTGTACCCAAGCTTGAACGGTGCATTCACTTGTGCTCAATTGTTGGAGCTTCACGATCTCCCTTTGATTCTAGCCGCCAGCTACAGTCTTCGCACTCGAACTGACAAGCATCATGCCCCTCTAAGAGCGCTCATTTTTGGCTCATGTTTGCTGTCGATACCCTGATGCTGGAGCGGGGTGTTCCACAAGTCGGATGAGCGTTTGCCTCAGTGGAACACTGTCAGCCAAGTTTGCCCTAATTGCTGGGATTCACCATGTTGATTCACACTTCAAGTATATAGCTACCGAAAACTCTACCTGGCGCAATCAATCTAAGTCGTAGTTCGGCTGTGAAGAGCGGCAGGGCGTTTGGATGTGTTGATGCATCAGTGTTGTGCAGGGCGTGTGCCACCTGCCGAGTAACATCTGCTGCTGTATGCCTTCCAAGCGGAGCTGGTCACCCGTCTGCCTCAGGCACGTCGTGTTTCTGAAGCGAAACGCCAGGGGTTGCGAGGATGAAACGCCGCGACTAGTAACGAGGGCATCGCAACTAGGAGCAAGGGCGCTACTAGGGGCTCCTGGCCTTACTACTAGGAGCAAGAAGCTACTAGGACCAAGGGCATTACTATACTTACTACTAGGGGCTCCTAGTAGCGATGCCCTTTGTTCCTCAACTCAATGAACTACTCAAAAGCCATCACCGATCTTCCACGATCTTCCATGGGGTCCTCCCCAGTATGGAGCGTCAATGTCTCCTGGTGAATCATGATCCAACGCCCTTGTGAGAGGCATCCAAGAGGCCCATAAATGTTCTCCAGATTTCTCATCATGCGAAGATACAGGAGCACTGGCGTGGTCGTTGCGACAAACCTGGCCATGTAACACATTGAGATGACATCAGGCCACTCCTCTAAGCCTCGAAGTCAAACCTACTCGGTGATTGGCAAAGCATTATGTCAAAAACTCGGTGGTTGGTAAATTCCAACCAAAAATCCTTAAAGTAAATACCATGTTGGACACCTACGGGCAAAAGTGCTCACCACAACGTCGCTGATTGAAACCTCAGTGAGATCACGAGACATACTAAAGACATCGATCATTTATATAAACACTAAGACCACACCTACACAAGTTGGATTGGGTAGTAGGGAGCGTTGAAGTTTTCCACATGTTTCCACATTGGCAACCTCAACTGCCGAGGGGCTCTGATAGGTGTGGCTCAATATCCCGCATTCCTTGCAAAAGCGTGTGCAAAAAGTAGCCACGTCCCACTCAAAGGGAAGAAATACAACATCGTGGAGTTGGAGGGGGCCTACAAACTGCGCGTTCGCCACGGCTGCACACTTCATAGGGTCATAGGGCGTGCCGTGGGTATTTTGGACGAGCTGCGGGCACCCATCATTGCAAGCATATCCGTCAGAAAGGAGCAAAACTCTCCCCAGGACATCAGCTTGCCATTATCAAAGGCATCCAAATAAAGATCGTTGTTCTCGGCAGGGCCTGGCAGTGGCACGAGTCCACATCGGAAGAAGTTTGACTGATCTTGACTGGCAATAAAGCCTCCCCATATAGAGACGTTTGACAATCCAGGTAGGCTGGCTGGATTAATCAACAGCCTACAGTATGAGGAATCTATATCTTATTTTCACACCTTGGTTGATTGTCCAGCTTGTGGGTGCTTTCGACCTATCTCTACGTAGCCCGACTGTAGGACAGGGCTCACGTCCTCATTCCGGCCTTTCTATGCCTTTCTCACCTCCGGCCTTCTCCACCAGCAGGGATTCGGATGAGCACGTGCCGTGGGACATTGGCCAAAGAGTGGCACATCAGCCCACATCGCCGTGCCACGGCGGCCCAAACCTCGGACGGAACGGGGCCCGGGGCAAGGTTTGGAAACCAAGGCACCACCAGTCCCGCCGTTTTCGCCAGAGGAGCCAGAAGTTGAACGATCAAGAAGCTTCTGTTTGCACTCTCCCCAGAATATTGCACATTCTTGCAATCATTAGGCAAGATGCTACAGAGAGCGAGATTGGAATACCTTTCTTCTTCTCAAGGACTGCATGAAGCATGGAATTCTCCTCAGATTCGAAACGGGCAATGACTGCGTTACCATGTTACCTATTCAATTTACATATGCAAGTTGAAGCAAACGGGGTCAAAGGCCGTTCTACCGCCAATGTAGATCTGGCTCTCTGGATTTCACAGGAGACATCCTCCTCAACCCCTCTCTCACGCATGGCAAAGTGAAAAAAGGTGAGACGTGATTGACGTGATGTGACACAGACCTGTACGCTGCGCGACTTCTCTTGAGCTCCAAACTTGATGCCGACCGAGAGCTGGCAAAAGGAATTGCCACACTTTCGCTCGTGCTCTGTAGGAAACAAACGTCAAACACGCCATCTGTCTGAACATGGGCCAAGGTACAGGATTGTAGTAGTCCATCTGGTTTCCCTCCAGCCCAAACTCTTGGTACAAAGCTTGGTTGATGGCAAGAACCATCGACCTGACTTCCGCCTGGCAATGGCGATCCGCAGCCTCGAACCAAGCTACGGCGTCCGAAAGGACGCCGGCTTCGACCCTCCAGTGGACCGGCCAATGTAGCGATAGACATGGCTGGTCACGTGACCAGCCATGTCTATCTTGGCCATGTCATCCTCCCACCTGAACATGTCAAGTGAATGGTTCAGCCGGGCCATGTCTATCCCTGATTATCCCTGGCCCAGCCACACCACACCTGAGACGGCAGTGCAGTGCTTTGGCGCCGGGCGCCCAGCTCAGCGGCACGAAGGGCCAAGCGCTCCAGAGACGATCTCATAGCACTCACATCCGCATTGGGATAGCCCCACTGCGAGAGGATGAAGGCCTCATAGCAACGGCAAATACTGTGGACTGTGGACATGCTGCAGGAGCGAAGGAGGGCTTTTGGTGAATTCTGGTGGAACATATCAAGATGTTTCTCAACTTTCGCTGGAACCTCACTTGCAGCCTCACCAGTTAAAACAAGATACAACATGCTTGTGAAAACATTACATTCTCCAGTGGGAAGCTTTGCATGCTTCGCTTCGCTTTAAAATAGACCGACCCATTTGCCCATTCCGGCCTTAGGTTCTTGGAACATGAGCCCGGAAACCGTACGCCATGGTACATTGTGGAAAGTAGGATAAAAACAAAGACATTGATACCGATACCAATTGGCCATGATTGGCCGAATCTTCGTGGCTCAGGCCCTGCTTCCGTGCAATTGAGACACTCCTTCCTCCAGAGTGGTGGCCTGAAGGAATGCGGTGGGCTGTTGCGAGTGGCCGCGACTTTTGATGGAAGGAGAGACACCGCGACTGTTGATGAGGAGATCTGAGAGCATCTCAAAACTTCCAAGGTGTCCTTGAATCATTAGGTTGGATGACAGTTGGTAGAGGTGTTCTTGCATTGCTCAAGAGTGGAAAAATGCACGGCTAATCTTGGTACTCACTTCTTGGTATTGTTCCATGCAAGCAACATTCAATCCAACTATGCATCATGTCCGGTCTATGGCCGATGGCTCTTGGAGAGAGAAACTAACAACACGAATAGCAGCGGCCACCGCCGTCGCTGCCACGGACACGGTCAATCTGCAATCCGACATGGAACACCTATAAAGTGAGGAAAGCACCGCACACTGTAGACAGCACATACTAGAAATGCATGAATTGATAGATAGCTCACTTACATATGTCTTTTCAGGCCAAAATAATTGAATCATGATATAGAGTTTTTGGTCTTTGAATGCTCTTGTATAATAATGATGTGTTTGTATGTCTTTGACAGAAATATTGCTTGCAGGTGTTGTAGCCGACTCTGTAACAACGATCCCAAGGCCCTGGCAGCTTCGCTGGTCAGCAGCTGGGCCCAGCGTTGTTCTGCCCATCGGTTGGTGATTTGAACCCGGGCTGAGTTGGCCAGGCTTTTCAACCTGACATCGTTTGACTTCGACGTGACCAATGACCAATGGCTAGTGACAGTGACCAGTGGAATCTGTTGCCCCATCAATCCTCTTCACCTCTCCCCTTTATTCAGCATCTCTGCAGAAACTGTCCATGTGGAACCACTTGATTACGGTCTTTTGACGTCAAGGCGATGATGTTAGAAACCACTTGTCAACTTGACAAACAGAACTTGATGTTTTACAGCTACTGCAGGAATGCTGAAGAATAGCCATCAAGTATGGCACTGACGCGGAAACGGTGCACTTCCTTGCAGTAAAGCTACCGCATATCCTCCTCCTGCTCCAGCTTTAGAAGGATGTCCAAAACATTGGCACCCAGTCGGTGCATCCTCAAACAATCTACAGTATGTGAATCTGAGCGATCTGAGTTTGATGAACTGATGTTCGATCTGTGTCGATCCTGGAGCGTGTTGCCAAGTCACTGGCCAAGGATTTGCTCCTGCTCCTCCTGGGCAACGGCCTTGTGAAGAAGCTGGCAGACTTCTTTGTCCTGCCAAGTGAGGCTCCAAAACGTGACTCGTGAAAGCCACCCTAGTTACAGTCTTCGTTAATTCACAAGGGTGCTTTTCCCAGTGAGGGCTTGGACATTCTCATGGGCGCGTTTTGGGTATGTGTGTTTCTATGTTCACCAGTGATCGTGCGGCTGGCGTTTTGCTGGCTCCATGTGTCAATAAGCACAACTAAATGTTCAATTGTCGATGATCTGCCGATGGCTTGCGGCCCGGCCGGCCCCCGTGCGGCCCATCGGCACGCCGCCTAGGCCGACGGGAAAGAAGTCCTGCTTGGAGCGACTGAGGAAAAAGCCAAAAGCATTGGCATGAGCAACCCCTGCGCGATACTCCTCGACCTCAGCTAGAATTGACTTGGATAGCGATACTTGTGGAGTCCCTGTTCTCCTCTTATAGTCAACTCATGTCAACTCCACTTTCTCTTCGTTTGTACTTGGCACCATTGTGCATATCCAGATTGGGACGCTTGCCGAATGTCACCATCTTTGGAGGACCTACCCGACATACCTTAACATTTGGCCCCAAGCGCAAAAAGTGGGATGGCCCATCCCACATCCAGGCATTTGGAGTCAACAACCAATCAACCCTCCTCAACCGATCCTGGAAACTGACTAAGTCACTATGATGATCACGTCACACAATTCTAACGTGAGGCTATGTGATGATATGTGGGCATTTCTTACAGCACATCCCACTGTTCCCGCAAACATCATACCCGCTCATGCATCCACGGCACAGAGCGCTGCCACAGCCTTAATGACGCCTCATCCCGCGCGCCGGGAGCGGCGTCTGCCACCTGGAATAAGGCGCCGAAGTGCCAACGGCTGCGAGAGCATTGGATCCACACCTGCGGTCGGCATTCAACTTCATGGTGTTCCACTCGGCTGATTCGTGGAACAGGTTTCACAAAGCGCCTTCCGCAGAAGCTTCTGGGAGGCAAGGAGACATTCGTTGCCGGTGGGCGAAAGAAACTAGCTAATCAGCAGAACTAGTGGACTTGAATTTGTATCTACAGTATATGCATAACATTGTATAATTAACATTTATAAACTATATTATATATGAATCTCAACCAACCGGGGAATATTCCGCACCTGATCACTACGTGCCGCTTGACACCAGTGTCGAGCCACTGCGGCCATCGAGAGGACACCTGCGCAACGTCACGAATGCCGAAGCCATGCTGTGGGGCACCCCAGGAGCTACTAGTATATAATATAGTAATCACTCGAATCCAAAATGCTCCAATGCCAAGAGATAGAATGAACATGTGCCCACTTTCTTGCAGCCAGTCCGTGTTACAAAGATCAAAATGGCCACAAAGGAGGGTCCCATGGCCTGTCACATCGCAGTAACTGCACACCACAGGTAGAAGCGCATCCAAAACTTCTGCCATGGCACAAACAGGAAGCAACGATGCTTCGAAAATCAACCTGCTATTGAGAACAGTGGATGTTCAAAAAAGATGGTGCAACAATAATTGCATTTGCCCCACCAATGGGTCATTCACTGCACAACTCCCTACAGTAATTATTAAGCTCTTGTGGCTACCTTGCTGCCATCTACATGGACAGCCAAAACAGAAAACAGCCAGACTCAAGGTCTTCAAAGTGTGGCTGCTTGATGCTGCTTAGCACGGCGCCAGCGCCAGCGCAGTGGACACTTGTTTTCCCAGTGAAACGGCTGCGCTGCTGCGCTGCTGCGCGGCTGCCTGATGTTCGGGCCAGCTAACATTTGGGGCCTTCAGTGCCTAGCTACCTATGTGATATAACCCGTGAAGCTTCATAGCCGCCACGAAGGCCAGAGTTTTGGCCTCCTGCAACGGCTGCAGCTGCTGCGGCGGCAGCAGCCCTGGAACTCCGCCCTCTGGCTGAGCCACGCTGCGAGCCTCGATGCTTTAGTGCTGCAGGTGCATCCTTTGTACTGTCCGAACGTGGAGGAACCTTTGCCTCGCCAGCACGCTCAATGGTAGCTGGTGGTGCCACTTCTGGAGCCGTCTCTCGGGGAGATTGTTCCACTGCAGCTCTGGTAGGGCTAGGCAATCGTGGAGGGCGCTGTGCTTCAATGGCAGCACACTTGGCGCGCAGTTGGGCAAGCTCCTCCTGGGCCTCCCTCAGTTTTTCACATTGTAGGCGCCCAGCCTTGTCCTTGGACAGCACCTGCTGCCAGTTTTCCAGATGTTCCTCTTGGACCTCAATCTGGCGCTTCATGTCCATGATGCTGATCTCCATCTCCAATGCACGAATGTCAGATTCCAGTTGGAGCTCCTCCAAAGACAGTTTGGCCTCTTCTGGATCAACATCTTCCAAACCTTCTCCAGGCACCATCAGCCCATGTCGCAGGTTGAGATCTCGCACATTTAGCTAGCTTTACGAGCCATATGGGCTACATGCCACGACACCTTGACACATAAAGTCCTCCATGCCCATGACCCACCCAATCATTCCCCAATACGCGATAACAATCGATAACATATGTTGTGAGCACTATCTCTCTCTATCATTTCGATAAAACTTTTCCTAAGAGGCTGAGGCTGCAATTGAACATTCCTCCCAGCTAGGGAAAAGGCGCACCAGTACACAGGACGTCTGAGTTGCACATCAATCACCGGTGTTCAACGAAGTGACTGGAGTCCGGAGTTGAACAAATTCTTCCCCAGGTCGAACGCACCCGCAGGAGTCCAACAAACTCTTTTTTCTGGTCTACTTCCCGTTGCAATCTCAAACATCTCAGCGTGGCTGAGAGCCGGTCTCGTCCTTCGGTGAGAAAGGTGCACCTGTGCACCTCCATCTGCGACGTGGGCTTCGAAGTCCGTGCTTCGCTCAGACTCACCCAATTCTCTAGGGCTCGACTAGTGACTAGAAGATACTAGAAGCAGGTCATCAGGGTGAGCACCAAATCGGTCAGGCAGGTAGGTCTGTTACTTGATCTTGCGCCGCTGATCCTTGGAAGTCTGTCAATTGATCACGTAGCAAGTTGAGCTGCTGAATAGTAGCTGAACCATTGCTGAGCCCTTGGCCCACCGCACGCTTAGCACATAGGCCTCATCACGGCATGACCCAGGCACTGGATCTTCATCGATACTGCACCCAACTTTTGGAGACATGACTGCCAATCTGTCAGGCCCTGACGAGAATCCAGCAGGTCATGGAGCCCACAATCCTCAGGGCAAACACAAAAGGAAAAAGCACTCAGTCGGGCGAGGGCCATCCTGCAATATCCTGCAAATCCACATGTAAAACAACCCTTCATGCACCTTCATGCCTCTTCATGCCCTCAAGGACCCAGCAAACCCAACAGCTAGTACGTGGAAAGAGTGGCCTGGAAAAGTCACACTGAAGGAGATTCACTCTCCTCCTGTGTCCTCTGTGGACCTCCCGGGCGATGAACATGTGTGTTCCACCCTGCCACCGGATGTCACTGGTGTCATGGAATTTCCCACATCAATTCTCATGGCCATCGACTCCATCGACCGTCTCGGTGCTTTTCCCGTCTCGGAGCGAACCGCTCGTGTTGGGCCCCATGACCAGGCGAACTCGGTCAGGTGGCCCTGACAGGATGGGCCATGCGATGGTGGATCGAACGGACATAGCTGTGACTATATATATATATATGATCACACAGGGCTGCCTGTTGAGCATAGTCTTTCCTCTTCAGGATGGCGCTCTAGCCATCCCCTTGTTCAAGAGGCTCCATGGAACTAGGTTCTGACATCAGCATCTCAAGATTTGGTATCTGTGTTCAGGTCTCCAGCAAGAACGGTGTTAAGTCTAGCTTGTGATGACAACATGTCCTTTTTGGATTCGCCGCCGGGCCTTGGGGATCTGGCAGCTCTAGGGATTCGGTGCTCATGGCTTATGCCAATGAAATTGGTGGCTGGTCGTGCTATCGAGCTCTCGCGGTCCACATCAAGAGCAATCATCTAGATGGCGAATTTACTAAACTTTACTCACCTGTCCCGTTGATTTCACCAACCCGAAGGGATTCCAGGGGGCTCCTTCGCCACCACTCGCGCTCGGGCGGCCAGCCATTCCGGCAACTAAAGCTTCATCTCAGCCAGTTCACACTGGCAGGTCCAAGGGCATGAATTAACGCTGAATTGGCGTGCCCTGAATTGCCCGCATGCTCCATGCAGCTTCCAAATTCCCATAACTTCATAATCGTGGACAACAACTCAAGCACAACTTCATCCCGCAGCACAGCAACACGAGGCTTGGGAGGTAGATATGTCCAAAATCTTTCAAACCCGTTTCACGGTCCCCCAAAACGGCCAACAACTTCTTGCATAAACGGCTGACTTGGAGCACTTGGGGTGCAAAGTTTTAGACTCGCAGTCCGCCACCGGTGCGAACGATGGGTGGGCTTCCTCGGTAAGCCGTGGATGATGCTCGCACTATACTGCTGCTCAGCACGCTGCAGGTGCTCACTGGCGGTGAAACAGCACCCGGCGCCCCTGCCAGTGAGCTGGTTGGGTTGCTGAAGAATGACAAAGCGCGGCTCGCGGTTTGGTGTCAAAAGGGTCGGTCAAGGTATGTCAAAGCAAGGCTACATGGGGTGCAAAAGTCCGCCTTCATGATGCTACCAACACTCAGAACCTCCTGCATGTCACCCCTTCGGTGACCTTCATTGAAAAAAGACGGCATATAAAAATCTACAGGGCTGAAAGCCAACGTTCTTGTCCGACTGTTTCAAGTAGCTCAAGGTTCAAGATCCTCAAGTTTGCCTGGGGGAGGACCAGCATAGGTACGGCGGCGCTTTGTCTCCGTGCGGCCCTTGACGATCTCTCGCACCTGAGCCGATGTCCATGCTGAGCCAGCGATCCGCGCTTGAACAGCAGGGTGTTCCTGGGATTCTTCCCAGGCCCTAATGGTAACTCCCAGTATCTCCAGTTGATGCTTATTCTTGTGCCTTGGTGTCCTGCTCTCTTCCACCTTGCCCCTTGAGATTCACAACACCGGTTCCTGCTTTTCGCTAGGGTGTTCATAGCCCTGAGGCAAAGATCCGCTCTAGCTCCGTCTAGCATTGTGCTAGAGCCTGGTACCCGACGTTGCCCCGTTGCCAAGGAACTGGGGGTCCCCCAGTCTCAAAGATCTGTGCAGCACTGGTGAGCTGTGAAATGGCCTCCTGCAAGACAGAGGCCGCCTCGCGGCAGGTGCTAGCTGCGTCCTGACGGTGTATGAAGATGCATGAAGGTGTAGCAGGATGCCAAGTGTTGCGGATCTACTTGCAAACAGCTTGAGTTGCATTTCAGAGATACATAGGGATACTTGGTGCTTGAGATGATTGGAAGTTGCTGGTTTTAGCCGTTCTTTCTTCGCTGCACTGCTCCTTTGGCGCCAGGCGGCGCTTGTCCGCCGGCCAATGCATCCGCAAGGCGCTGGAGACCAAAAGCTCAGCAGCCACGGAGGGGGCTTGGAGGGTTTGAAGCTTCTGAGAGGGACGGGGTGCCACCATATTCAACACATGGGTGAGCTCCAGCAGCGGCTCTGTGCCCTCCTCTGGATCTCCTGCAAGTCACTTGTGAGCCACTTGTAGGCCTTTGAGGTCATGAACCTAAAAAGATCTTGAACAACTGACGGACGATCAAGGATGAATTAGATCGAGGACTCTTGGCCATTCTGTTTCTTGTGAATGACCCATCCCGGCTCTGATGCTATATCGACATCCAATACAGTAGCAACTTACGACCACATCTTCGAGAAAAAAATACGTCTTGGCGACAAACACCATGAATGTGGAAGATGAAGACTATGGTAGATCCTTGCTGGTTGCCAGCAATGAAAAGTTTTAAGACCCTTCAAACAGTACACTACCAAAGCTTTAGAACATGTCTGGCAGCCTCCTGATGCTGAAGCTGATGCCGTAGCTGCTGTTGCTGTAGCTGGCATTGGCCAATGGCAAAAGTGCCGGTTTTCCTGGTGCCTCTTGTCCTCCTCCTGGAAGTTCAATCAAGCTGCGCAACTTGCCATGTCTCGAGCAATTGTCTCTTTCAACTCTTGTCATATATATATATATTTATTTATTGCATTGTATAGCACCATTTATGCGGCCAATACTCCTTCGAACCTATCAAAAGAAACAACCCCATTCCAGCTAGAACAAACTGCACGGAGAAACCAAGAAAACGACTACTCAGTGACAACCTCATTGCTTAATGGGGCAACACCAACCCACCTTGTGACAACAAACTCAGTCCTTTGTCACCACAGCCACGTTGGCCCGTTGAAGATCCTCCTGATAGGATGCCAAAATGCGATGCATATCAACATATATCATATATCAACATATATCAACTATATAAAAGGATTTGAGGTGTTCACTCATTGAACCAAACCCCGGCCGCTAAGTTTTGCCACACCCGAAGGCCGCACCTTTACAACTTTCCCTTGGGATGTGGATCAACATCTGTTCAATCTGGAAATGAACCCAGCTTGCCCCCCAACTGATCCACGATTGCGGTGTCTCCTTCTTGACTCTGGGCGGCTGGCTTCTGGGTTGAGAGCTGGAGGTGGCCTGGTGGAACACAGAGTCACGGCATTCTGAATTTCAGGTGATGCGTAAATAGTTGTTGTAAACAGTTGCCGCAAACATGGTGTTCTGCAACAAACCGCTATATTCTAGGTAAAGCGTTCAAAAAGAAATAAGGGTTTGTGACTCCATCAGCTACCGATGGGCACTCCGTCAGCTACCTTGTTTGGAACCTCCATGCAGCTTTGAAAATTGCACAGCTTTTACGGAGTAGGCTGCCCACTAGAAACATAATCTGCCGCACAACGTGCCAATCTTATGTATATACATTGTATATGCCAAGTAATACATGAATAAAAACATATGTAATATGTAATTACATATTTGTGATACACGAATACCAGCCATCAACCATAGACGGCATGGCTTCTCAAATCCTGCTTGTGCAAAAATATGCAAAAATGTGCATTCGTCTAGGTCTATGACCACCGGGTCCTCCAAACATTACAACGCTTAACTATACGACAACTATCAGGAAAAAACACACATAAACACCTCTGAACAGCAAGCAAACTGCTGCTTCTGACCAAGTCTTCTTCCCTGCTATATGCACTCCTTCCTTCCATTCCTGCCACACCTTTGAACGATATACACCCCTCCAGCCCCCAAGCCGCTTCCGCCTCTCCCACGCGCGCACGCCGCGCAGGCGTTGGCAGCGCGGAGAGCACTTCAGCACCGCTGAGGCGGCGCTGCGGCTTGGGGGGGGCTGGGCGGCACGATCGCCTCCCGGTCGCGAGCATGTCGCTGGTGCCACGTGTGAAGGTCAAAGGGTGAAGGCCCAAGATCTGTATTCATAGGCTATTGGGGGGGGAGGCTTTATGCCCATGTTCTTACAAATGGGAAAAGGATGGAAAAGGACAAGGAATGCGTGGAGTGGCAATCTGTCATTCTTGTCATTTCTTCTCCCTGAGGCTGCAAGAAGCTGTATCTATTGTCACTAACGGAACACATACATACTACTCACTTCACCATATTTCACCATGTCAGTCTAAGAGGCCAAAAACAAACGTCAAGGGAAGGATGACTGCCAGCAAAGCCGGGCCTTGCCAACCAAGCTCTTCTCTTTGGGCATCTGAATCCCAGATGTCAAGGCCCGCAAATCAAAAGCGGGTGGAGGCGACCTGATCTTGTCACAATGCGAAAGCCCATGAAAGCCCTTTTGGCCTATGGCAGCCTGCCGTAACCTTTGCAAGGGTCTTGGGCTGGCACATCAAACTCATGAAAGTAAAAAACATGAACTCTTGTTGTTTTGTTATTGTTGTTTTATGACATGTCATGAACAATCCCCAAACACCACTCCGCGTCTCCGAGCCATCTCTGAGTTTTCTCAGAGCCCGACACTTCGAAGGAGCCCCGGCGCCGGTTCCACTTGTCAAGGACGATGGCATTGCCACCCATCCCGTTTTTCTCCTCCTCCTGTTGGGAAGAAAGGAGGCGGCTCTGGCAAGAAATGGCACAATCCCAAGGATATGGTAAGGCTTGGTAAGGAAATGGACTGGCCACTGCACGATTTCAAGGACCAATAATCTTCAGAAGACTCAAGATTATTGGTCTCTCGCACTCTACTAGTTCCTGTCCAATCCTTCACGAGCCAACAAACATTTTGACTAAATTCTAATTTAAATTCTAATACTAACTCTTGCTTCTGAGATTCTGGAGCCCCTAGTAGCTTCTTGTTCCTAGTAGCGATGCCAGGAGCCCCTAGTAGCGTCCTTGCTTCTCCCCCCCCCCCCCAGGAATTTCCAAGCATTCCAAGTTGCCATGGCCCATCGGTTCCGCATCGCTTCGGCGATCTCGGTCAGTGTCGACCGGTTCGACCTCGCTTCCGCTCACGGTACCGAGCGCACGGTTCCTGCACCGGTTCCGCCCGGGAACCGATCGGACGTATGGCATGGTGGGATGGCCTGTCACATGACGCAGAAGTGACAAATGCAAGTGACATAAGAGTCACTTATGTACAGTATGTATTGACTGACAAAAGTCACTTGTGTATGTGTATGTATATATACACACTTATATATATATATGTGTGTGTATAGACACTTATATGTATCATGTGATCATCATGTGTCTGACGCAACTGCGTTCGGTGACGTATCTCCACTTCGCATCTCCAAGGGGCTCAGTGAGGTGAATGGCATCCCCCAGCATCTGGGCATAGTGTCTGGGCGCACCATGGGCCAGAAGACTTAAGAGCAGCGCTGACACAGCGCTAAGCAAGGGTGGCCGACCCGAGCTGTACAACGCTTCTGGGTCATAGATGATACACATCTCCAGCAAGAAGCGAGCAAGATTACTGCAGCGCGTCTTACTTTCCTTGTCCCACGGCTCTGCGGGCGTCTCATGATGTAGTGTGTCCGCAATCAGGCGATCCAAAAGGTGATAGGACCTCAGTGCAGCTGGTTCGTACTCCCTGCAGCGTCCTCATTCCACAATTAGCCCGGCCCACATATATACTCAATATACAACCTGCACATCTTGCCGAACACGTCACCTATTCACAAGAACCTACAAATGAATCCACTCTCCACTTGAAATTGTTCAGAGGCGCGTTGGAGTGCAAGCGCGGAAGCCGAGCTTCCGCAAGATGTTCAGCTCCGCCTTTCGCACCGCGGCCCAGGGCCTGGAGCTCCCAGAGACCTCGACGACCAACTTCCGGGCGCGTTCCAAGTCCTTCTTAAAGCCGGAGACCTTCCACCAAGCTCGAGTGATATCGAGATTGTTCAGTCTGATTGGTCTGGTGCTGCCCCCGGGCTCATAATCACATCTCCATTACCTGCCGTGTCTGTCCAGGTTCCCTCTTTGCACCTTGAGGGCGATGAGCATCGCCGCCAGGACCAAAGCGAATGCCCCGGTCCCCGGCGCAATGGGCGACGTCGAGGCGGCGGCGAATCGGTCCAGCAAGCCGATGGCGGTGAAGAGCTGCTCATCTGCCTCGGGTTGAACAGTGAAGTAGATGGATGGATTCATATGGATTTCCCCCCATATGAAGATCGGGGTGTTTTACAGACTGTTTGACTGTTTTGGTGTTTGGAATACCTGCATTCTTGAGTGAAAATAGTGAAAGGTAGCGTCAGGTGGAGATCGCCTCTCCAAAACCAAAGTTTCTTTGTTTCTGAGAGGCCTAGCAGGTGGGCTTGAGACACCAAAATGCTGCCCATTGAGGCTGGGCAGCCTTGATTCTCGGATCCTGGTGTCGGGTGTGTGTTGCAGGGCTGCTACAGTAATGGAAGAATCGGAAAGAACAAGCCCAGTTTTGCTAATCTTCTCATACAGAGATCGGCAGTCTGGATTCTGGATTCTCCTTGACGAGTGCTGGAGGTATTTGGCCTTGCCCCCCCACAAGGCGCAGAATAGAAAAGGTGCCGTCTGGAACTCAAGAGTTCTTGTTCTGGAGCCCGAATAACTCCTCCTGGGCCTGGGCCTGAGGGCTACAGTATAACTTGTAGAGGCGCTATACTCCCTACTCCACTCGTTGGTCTACTTCCGCACGTATGTGTGCAACATTGTGCAAATATATTCCTTTCTTGTGCACGAGCTTTGTTCATGTCTCATCCTGGAATCACTCGTTGGGGATCGGCCTTCCAAAATCAGTCCCGATATGATATCACACATCACCCGGTATTTGTTTGCATTCCCTCTCGTCTTTGTTGGAAAACATACTCATGTGGTGACCCCCAACCACCCTCGTTGCAGTAGTAACGCACACCGATGCGTTCAACATTTGCCAATGGGCCAGGTCCAGCGCATCAAAGGCCTGCACCAGCCATTCCAAGGCATCAAGCCGGCGAGCGCTATCCAGGCCATGGGATAAGCTCTGATGGCCTGGGATGGATGGTGGTCTGGATGGCCAAAAGGCCGGAGATGTTGTTGTCTCTCAGGGACCCCATCGCACCCGTGGATTTGTTGAGTTTGTGTTTTCCCCACTTGGGGCGCATCACCAAAGGGCTTGGACCTATATATATATATATATGTTTTAACCTTACAAACACATAACAACTGCTTGATGGCATGTGAGAAACAGCAACAAAGCTTTCATCATGCATACCCCCTTCAATCACCCTAAATGCTGAAACGTGTGCTTCGTCATTGCCTACCCAGTCGCTCAAGTTCAAGGGAGATGACCGTTTGTGAAGGGCTGCCAGTGAAATCGCCACAGGGGGCGACTCTGCTAAGGGTGACTCGCTATGAGCGTTCTCCGTCTCTCCGGTATCGGCTTTGCTGAACCGCTTTTCGGTCGCCATGGGTTGGGGCAATCGCATGCCCCACGGCCAAATAGCTGCGACATCCAAATCCAAAAGAGACCTCAACATGACATGATTACATCGAATGAATGACAAGGTCAGTACTATAATGTAAAGCACTGCACATGTCAACGTCAGTGGAACCGACCTCATGTTGTGCCAGCCAAATACCCAAAGAGAGCAGCACTGCCAAAATACCTCCGGCCACGGGACGCTAAAAAGAGCATCGTGAAACCAGGGACCCATGACAGCGCAGCCCATCTGCCGACAGATTTGTCCAACTGGATCAAAACGCATCTTTAAACATTGTCGCGGCCGTGTTTTGTCCGTGGCAGTGCCAATCACGCTGAAATCATATTGCAAATGATGCCCATAATGTTGTCAATACTTGTTGCGTCGCAATTTGTTAGGCGGCACCGAAAGCATAGCCCTGCTGGTGTTTCCCACCTGCCACTGGTTTTCTGGCCAACCATAGCCCATCCGTCAGGTCTTTCCACCTTAAGCGGTGCGATTCAGCTGATGGCTTATGCACAAAACAAAACTGCCAAGAAGCAAAATATACATATAGAGACTGTACGGCCATTCTCTGCGGACAAAATCATCGGAATCATAGGAATGGTTCCAATAATCCAATAACCGAAGAACCAAACACAAAGCCCCCTAGTATTGAGTTATTGAGTGGCGGTTGCCTGCAGGACCAACGATAACCCTGATCTCTCTCCCCTCTCTCTCCCTCTTGCTGCCGAGCTGCACACCAGGAATACTTGAGGCTTTGCAACTGCGGGCGTGCACAAACGCAGCAAGAGGCTTGGCTAGAGGTGTTATATTTTAATATGATTGAGTTTAATCAATATGTCTTTTCAAGTCATCCGGTCTGCTGACCCTGTGCATTTGGAGGCACGCTGTTCCAGCAAGAGCCACCCACTCCACTCCCGAATATGGAAAATGCAAGAGCCACAGAGCCACACACTCCGTTCCTGTCTACGGACTCCAAAGACTTTGGCGAAGGTTTGCACCTTGGCTTTAGCATGAGCCGCTTGAGCTTCTTCTGAAGCCTTTGACCTGACAAGACAGCCACTCAGGCTTTTGCACAAGTTCCCCTGAGCAGCACCACTATCTTTGAACTTGCTTGCTCTTGCGCATGCATACAGGGCAGCCCATACCACGCATACAAAGCTAGCAACGCCTCTATGTTGGCACTCCTGCCCCAAGGGATTATTTTGTCAAGATACATCTAGACTCTAGAAAGTCACAGGACTCAGAACTTCTTGGCATCAATATTCAACACGATCCAGCATAGACTTCTGCTTCAAAAGCAGTCCGAGGTTCTGCAGGGGTGAGCAAGTTAAAAGCCATGACGTACAAGTAGCGCACAAGTAGAAAGAGTACGACAAACAATTTCGTGGCCACCAGCCACTGCACAATTGCCTTGCCTTGCACTCCTTGGGCTGCTCATCAGCGGATGATAACGATCCGCCACGGAGGTATTGCTGTGCGCGTCTGTTCATGGAACACTCGTGATACTTGCGGCCAGTGCGCCGTGTAATCCTCTTCAGGTTTTCAATGGTTTTCATGTTGCTTGTCTTGAGCCAGCAGAAGTAAGCAACACAACACCAACCAACATTGCACAACAAGCCGTGAAGTGCCCCTTGCAAGTATACAGTATACCCGCCAAAAAAAAACAGAGTTCCAATAAGGAGCCCAATGCTGGCTTCTTGCAGCAAACTCCACCTCGTCTGCTCCGACATGCTCACGCTCCACCTGCTCACGCTCGCTGTTGTTTCCTTCCGATCGGTTTTTCTCAGCGACCATCCTGGCAAGATTCTTTGGTGGAAGACAATTTTCAGGGCTCCAGCAGAAGTTAAGGCTTTGAAGCTGCATGCTGATGCTGCTGCTATTATAACAGTCCCCTCAACCAGCACCAAGCGGGACACAACTGCGGAAGAGGCACTTCGCAACTGCTTCACTGAATGCAATGCCGAACTTGGGCAGATCCAGGAAGATATCCTAGGCTGCCCGCTGGAGAGGCATTAGACGGCAATAGACTCTCAGTGGGTGCTCAGCAAACGGACCGAAACCCCAAAAACAACACAAACTCTTAAAATTCTGAAGGGTTGCGGGTTCGCTTTTCGGGCATTTGAGGGGATGGACTAAGACCCAGCGCCACAAGGTGCCGACCACAAACCCTTTAAAAACACGCCAATGAACGGACAGGTCCAGCACCCTCACTGTACAGGAGCAGACCAACTGTCCTGCTATCCACCAGCAGTCGTAACAACCTGGTGCTGCTGAAGTTTCAAGCGTTTGAAATGCCAAGTGATTGCTCCGCTCCTCGCACAGAAGAGGCTGCCCATTTGGGCCAATGAGCACCAGGGGGCTGTGCCGGGAGAGGCTCTTGTGCTTCGGTTGGCTGTACACTTTGAATGCAAAGTAAAGGACCAAACGAGACCAATTGGTAGCCACTTCCCACGTTTGAGATCCCTCTTTCGGTCCTCATCCAGGCTGAGCTGGAAGTGTCCCAAGGTGCCTTCTGGAGGAAGTGCCCCGCGCACCACCACGTGCCTGAGACCACGTGGACATTTATGACCCCCTAGGTAAGTACAAGCTTGGATCAATGGTGACCATGCAAAGTGAATGGGACGAGATGGGACGAGTTCTCTGGAGCAAGGTCATCGCTCTCATCTGAAATTTCAACTCTAAAAAAAACAAAGGACTGAACTCGAGCACGCTCCAGGATCCGCCCTTGCCGTGTCTTTCAATTCGCAAACTGCCCATGGAGCCTCAAGGGGCGTAAGTTCTCGTACTCCAGGGAACCCGAATTGCTCCAGTGTGGCGTAGATAGATCCTCACACGATCACCGGCACCTCCCACTTGGGCCGTTGTGATTGAAGCAGGCAGATTCCGAGGCCGTGTCAAGTCATAAAAACAATGCGGGTGATTGGGTCTTGAGTCTTCAGAAGCAGGTCAACATGTCCCAGGCGATCCACTCCAAGTCTACCTGCACAGCCCAACAGTGCACCAGCTGGCTACTGGTCTAGTGGCCCTGCGAGCCACTCCCGAATGAGGGCGCAAGTGGATATGAGCAGAAAACATAATATAATATATATATACATAATCATGTGGTTATAGTTACAAGTTATCGCCTTTGGGGGGCCCTGCGGAACTGCACCCTCCGCACTAAAGCTCAACCTGAGAAGAGGGAAACACTAAAGGTAGGACAGCGGGAAGAGAATGGAGCATGTAAAACAGGCATTGAAACGGCGGTGGGAGTAAAACGGTGGTTGGTGTAAGCCGCGCAGGGGGGTTGGTGTAAAACGTGGTTTGGGAGTAACGGTGGTTGGTGTACGACGACCGCGCAGGTGCGTCAACAGTGGTATAAAACGTGATTTGGTGTAAACGGTGGTTGGTGTAAATAACATGGTTTCAAAGCTACATCCGATGCGCAACAGCAGCACGTCCAGATTCAAGCTGTTGCAGTGGAGGCGCCGCGCGAACCCAGATCTGAGCCGCCGTTGTGCCGAGCTTTTGTTGACTCACGGTCCACGTTGTCGCTATGCTGGCAAGGGGGTTGAACTGAACTATCAATCAATTATTAGACCCGGCGGAGCCCACACTTGCTTCGCAAGACAAACTCAAGGTTTTCTGGGGGGCTACCTTTCGTGATATAGACTGTTTGCATCACCTGTCCACAGCAGAATTCTTTTCATTTCATATCCTTTTGATTCCTTCTGTTGGAATCCTGAGCCAAACTCCTGGGAAATGTATTGGCTGGAGGTACTTCCTATTCAGCCTCCCTCAATTGGTTGGTAGCAGGGCCTGGACGCATCAACGCCCCAACCGTATTACGCAAAACGCTGCTTGTCCGCTTGTTTGTTTGTGTGAATTTGCACTGAAACGTAGCCATGACAACAACATGAACCACCCTCGACAACAAGGCACGCAACCGTGACTGTGAGACCCGTGGCTCAAAGAAGACCCCAACCTCTGCGAACACTGCAACCTCTGTGGCCTCAAAAAGGTGCCACCAAGGCTCGATGCTTCTCTGCTCGAGAAACCTCGACGTTGAACAGGCAACATGTTTTGACATATCATTAGTAGTCTCTTGCTTCTAGTACTAATTGCCCGTCTTACTAGTAGATTTTTGCTACTATATATATATATATATATTAGCGATGCCCTTGTTACTAATTGCACTTGTTACTAGTAGCTTCTTGCTGCTACTAGCGATGCCCTTGCTACTACTAGAGATGCCCTTGTCACTAATTGCACTTGTTACTAGTAGCTTCTTGCTGCTACTAGCGATGCACTTGTTACTAATTGCACTTGTTACTATGCTTTCTTGCTACTACTAGCGATGCCCTTGATACTAATTGCACTTGTTACCAGTAGCTCATGGCTGCTACTAGCGATGCCCTTGCTGTAATTCTAGCGATGCCCTTGTTACTCATTGCACTTGTTACTAGTAGCTTCTTGCTACAACTAGCGATGCCCTTGTTGCTAATTGCCCTTGTTACTAGTAGCTTCTTGCTACTACTAGCGATGCCCATGTTACTAAAAGCACTTGTTACTAGTAGCTTCTGGCTACTACTAGCGATGCCCTTGATACTAAGTGCACGTCTTACTAGTAGCTTCTTGCCACTACTTACTAGCGATACCCTTGTTACTAATTGCACTTGTTACTAGTAGCCTCTTGCTACTACCAGCGATGCCATTCTTAGTAGTTGCTCTCATCTCTAGTGGCTTCTTGCTACTACTAGCGATGCCCTTGTTACTAATTGCACTTGTTGCTAGTAGCTTCTTGCAACTACTACGGATGCTCTTGTTCTAATTGGACTTGTTGCTAGTAGCTTCTTGAGACTACTAGCGATGCCCTTGTTACTAATTGCACTTGTTACTACTAGTGATGCCCTTGTTACTATTTGCACTTCTTACTAGTACTAGAAGCTTCTTGCTACTACTAGCGATGCCCTTTGTTACTAGTAGCTTCGTGCTACTACCACGCATGGCCTTGTTACTAGTGGCTTCTTATTACAAGTAGTATTGCACTTGTTGCTAGTAGCTTCCTGCTACTACTAGCGATGCCCTTGTTACTAGTAGCTTCTTGTTTCTAGTAGTTTTACACTTGTTACTTACTAGTAGCATCCTTGCCACTACTAGCGATGCCCTTGGTACTGGTAGCTTCATGTTACTAGTAGCAATGCACGGTTTACTAGTAGCGGTGCCCTTGTTACTATAGCTTTCTGTTACTAATAGTAATGCACCTGTTACTACTAGCGGTGCCCCTGTTACTAGTAGTAGTGCACTTGATACTAGTAGCGTTCTTGCTACTACTAGTAGTATTGCATTTGTTACTAGTAGCGTCTTTGCGACTACTAGCGATGCCCTTGTTACTACTAGTAATGCACATGTTACTGGTAGCGTCCTTGCTACTACTAGCTAATTATGCCCTTGTTACTAGTAGCTTCTTGTTACAGTATTTACTAGTAGTGCGGCACTTATTGTTACTAGTAGCGTCCTTGCTTCTACTAGCGATGCCCTTGTTACTAGTAGCTGTTTGTTACTAGTAGTATTGCACTTGTTACTAGTCGCTTCTTGTTACTAGTAGTAACCTTGCTACTACCAGCGATGCCCTTGTTGCTAGTAGCTTCTTGTTCCTAGTAGTGCTGCACTTGCTACTAGTAGCTTCTTTCTACTACTCGCAAATCAGAACTTCGATGCTAGCAGCTTCTTGTTATTAGTAGTATTGCACTTGTTACTAGTAGCGGCAGCGTCTTTGCTGCCAGTAGCGATGCCCTTGTTACTAGTAGTATATAATGCACTTGTTACTAGTAGCGATGTCCTTGTTACTAGGAGTTATGCACTTGTTACTAGTAGCGTCCTTGCTAGTACTAGCGATGCCCTTGTTGCTAATAGCTTCTTGTTACTAGTAGTTAACAGTTATGCACTTGTAACTAGTAGTTTCATGTTACTAGTGGTAATGCACTTGTTGCTAGTAGCTTCTTGCTACTACTAGCTAATTATGCTCTTGTTACTCGTAGTAATTAGTAGCGTCTTTGCTACTAGTAGCTTTGCTAGTAGTGTTGGACGAACAACACGCAACATCGACTCTTAGGCCATCAGCCAAGCTAGAAACGTTGACTGGCCAACCGCCATCAAGCTGCCACATGTGGACATGGGGCGTCAGCCACACCACGCAAGAGTTGGGCGCCATAAAGATCGGCCACCACATCCTCATGGTACGAAGAACGGGCAGCTGTCCCGGAGCCAGGGCCAACCTGGTTTTGCGCCTAGGACCTTATGTCTTATGTGGCACTCAGACTGCGGGTGGTTTCCTGAAGCCCTGTCAAGCAGGTTTCCCCCATGCAGCGGTGTCGCTGTGCAGATCCAACTCAGCTGAGACTCCCTGAGCCATAGCTGCCAATAAAAATGTCTGCCAGTTTTGCCACAGCAATTTCCTCACCTCGGTGAGGAGAAAGAAGCCAGCCGCAAAAGGATCCGAACCCTTCGAAAGGATCCGCACCTTCAGAAGCTGTGCCCCCCACAAAAAGGAAACACACACATACACAAAACACACACACAGAGACACACACGCAGGCGCCAGGGTGTATGTATATTGTTCCATGGTCCATGTTGTGATTCATACTGAAACACAACAACGTCACCTCTTGCAGTTTTCTCTTGCTCGCTGTTCTCAGGAAGTGATGATCAGCTGCATGCAACAAATATGCCATCTTGGTCAACACTTTGGTCAGCCAGCGCCGCTCGAACACATGAGCTACACACGTGCGGCCCTGCAATGCTCCTATTTGGCAATTTCGGCAGCGGCGTCAAGTGACCACAGAGAGAGGCGCCGCTAGCAGTTGCCCCTCCCACCACCTCCCCGCCGGAAATCGCATTGTTTCCACTCGACCCCAGACATCACTAAGCTGTTGCGCAAAGTTTGCCTTTCAACATCGAGCCCTTCCAGCACTTCCAAGTGGCCATAATCAGCTGGTCTTGGGAATATTGATTTTGTGGTGGCTCAAGCATGCTCAAGCTCCATCCAGGATTCTCTTGCCTATGCCGCTGAAGGTTGAAAATCCAACGTCAACAACTGCAGAGCAGGGTCACAAAAGAATCGTCAAGCAACTCTGGCACCCTCTTTCCATCGCTTTCCATCCTCTCCCAACAGATTTCCACCGAAATCTGAAGACCTGAACTTGAAGTGGCAGGAGGTGCTATGACAAGCTTCTATCTTTCAGATATGGGCGCATCTGCTCAGCTCATCTCAACGTTGAACCCCGGACTCGTCCACAAAAGGTTCAAATCGACTTCACTTGTTGGAATCTGCAGGTCAACACAGCAGACTTCAGCGCTGCACGAGCAGGAGCAAATGACGGAACTGTTGGCAATCTTTTGGCACCACAAGATGGCAACGAAAACCAGCACTTGTCTCTTTGGCTCGCCTCCTCACCTGGACCAAGTCTGGGCGACCATTCTCCAGAAGGCATGACAACTACAGGCAATGCAAGTGTGCTTGCGACAACGCTTAATCCTTCCAGGGAACTGGGTAGAACAAAACGGCCTCCAAAACTCCTAGACACCTTGGACTGCGAAACCATCTAATGTTTAATTCGTACTAGGTAGGCGATGCAACTTAATAAAACACAACGCTTCAAGAAAACCCGGGCCCAAAATCTCACCCAGAAAGCGTCAAACATCAATTATAGACCCTTTCCGTATTCTGAGTCCTTGCTTGCTCTGCGATGTTTTTCTCTACATTTCCATTTAAACATCTTCTCGCAAATCCCACATTTTCGAACATCCCAAACATGCAGGTGTTTGATTACCCCTTACCCTTTGTTGAGATTCCGTATTCCAACATGAATAGCTTCCCCTCAACAATCTTGCAAAGGGTATCCTTTACAAGTGCCCAGGATGCGCAATATAAATATACACTTATAGACCTTCCTTTTCCGGTTTCTGATTTGATTTGGAACGCCTTCCATGTCTATTTCAAAACCTTCTTGCAAATCCAACATCTTCCAACATCTAGGCATTTAGATATATATATATATATGTAATCAAAAGCTCTGAAGCAACATGAAATCAAACGAAAGCAACATGAAAGCCAATGAAATGAACTCCAGAAGAGATTTACACAGTGCATACAGACTCTGAAAGCCTTCCAACAACAAAGTTGGAGACGTTGCCCCATGCTTCTACCGAAATTGGAGACGTTGTCCCTTCTAAATGCATACAGTAGTTGCGGTGGGCTCCGCACTCCCACCAGCAAACTGCTGAGGAAAGCGCCCCTCAAAGGCCCCAAATTTACTTCGTGTTGCCGATGCCTGCAGGCCAGGTTGCCCCCCGCCCCCCCCCAAAAAAAAATATTGGCTTTGCCTGCTTGGTCCTAATTCATGCAGCCCCCCCCGGAATTTTTGAACAATCCGGCCCCCAACAGGCTACAGCATTTCCGTACCAACACCACCGGACGGAGGTGTGCCCCAAAACAGGACATGAGTTGGAAACAGCATAGCGGCATAGCGCTACAAAACCGGACCAGGAGTTATGAAATGAGTAGACCTTAGCCCTTAGCAATGTTTAGTGGGTACCTGTTCCACAATGCTTCACAGCTTAATTCGTTACTTGTGATTTAGGTCGCTCAACATGAACAGTCCCAACAAGAAGAAAACTCAGTCTTTTTGAGGCTCGGCTCTCAAGGATCAGGGGTCAGAACTGCTCAAATCTTTTGGGGTGCATGCTTTGAGTGCATTCCCCCTTTGCACCCCAAACATTTATTTTGTTATGACTCACAGTGCTGCGAAAGCACCGGAGCACTTCGGCCTCTTGACGATTGAATTGGCCTTTTCTTTGGCATTTTTGGGACCTGTTCACCGACCTGCCAATCACATGTCACCATCGGCTTGGCCCTGTCGGCTAGATGGGGCAACGTGTCCTTTTCACCAGCAAGATTGTAGGGGTGTTGGCTTTGGTCAACGCTCCTCCCATGCAGCTCATCTGCTCATCCGCGGTTTCTGGGAAAGATATGGTTTCTGAAGCAAGAGGAGCCCACTGTTTGCTACCAAGGGATTTGTGACTTGCAGCCCCAAGGGTTTCAGGCAGCTGCAGAAAGAATGAACGAAGTTGTGCAGCTTACGTTGCAAAGCGCAATCGGTCAGGTCTCCTTACAAAGCTTGCGCAGTTCTTCTACATTCTCACCGGCAATCTTTCCAAGGTTGTAAAATCTTTAGTCAAAGCCTAAAGCCTTTGAACAAGAACATGATTTGGAGAAATGCCCACATGATCTTTTCTTTAGTCTCTGATATATGTATATGTGTTTTTTGTCGACACTGGTGCCTACATGATTTCATGTGCTTTGGTCATCATGGGCTTTCTAGCCGAGTTGTTGCTCAACCTTGATCCAAAAATTAGTCCGTGACAAGTGACCCAGTGAAAGCTTCTCCATCTCAATCGTGGCCACCCTCACCTGGCAAATGCAAAGTGGTGCATGCCCTGGAAAACTCTAGCCACACCAAATCAAAGCGTTGAAGAGATCTCCAAAAAAACGTCACAAAACCATCTCATACCACTTCCATCAACCCGAAACTGCAATCTCACACTGAGCATCTGCTAGCCGAACATGCTCATCAATTGTCATCAAATTGTGTGTTCTGTCTCTCCTTGAAGCGAACGACCCCCGGTCGATTCGCATGAATCGGATCCATCAAGTTAGCTGAATCGGACCGGCGATTGGACCCGCCCATGCGACACCAGGACCCCCCCAACACCTCATTGGCTGGATATGTCTGGGATATCCAAGTCCTTGGCGAGTCCGGGTTCGGAAGGGCCGTGGCCACGTGATGTCACGTGATGTCACCGGAGGGTGCCAACATCAACGAACACCAAAACACTCTCAGCGCGGGGGATGATTCTCCAACTTCTTCACAAACATCTCTGATTGAAAGGCCACCTGGCACAAAAGCAAACATTGAACAACACCTATTCACATCTGTTCACTGGCCATCTATGCAACACCTTCACGCCGGTGCCAAGTGTCAGCGCATCCGCTAGGTTCACCAAGCTCCGGCGCCCATGCGCCGCTTGGCCCCGGCGAACGATCAGCACCTCGAGTGTTGGCAACTCCGATGGCTATGCTATCAAGTTGAAACAACCTGGCATGCAGGAAGGGGGCCCATCTTGGCAAAATGTTGCACTGGAAATAAGAACCAAAATCCACTCCGAAATCATACAAGTTTGTCCTGCAAGACTTCCTTTGATACCGGTATATCAGGTCACCAGCGAACGGGCCAGGGAGCGGAAGAGTCCACCGGTCCGAGTTCGGACGAATCAAAAGGAATGTGAGTTCGTGTGAGATGCGCGATGGGGCGGTCTGATGTCTCGTTGAAGTCATGATACTCATGAGGTCTGGGTTGTGAGGTTCTCTGGGATGTGATGAAATGCAACAGGGTGAGTTCTGTAAAGAAGCACATGTCTGAAGTGGAATGTGATATGGCGGGTGGTGTTTTGTGAAGTGGTGTGAGATCATGTGCTATATGCCTCGTTGTTTGTGAATGCACGATGAAATGACGTGTGGTAGAGCGTATGGGGGGTATGACCACGATGAGGTGAAGATTGGCAGGGGTGTCAAATGTGTGGTGTGTGCAGCCATTTGCAATGCGGCGATGATGATGATGATGATGATGATGATGTGGTTGTGTGGTGGTTTGGGGTGTGGCGATCTCAAAGGTGACCTTGCCAACGCTGGCCTTGCGATGCAATGAAGTTCTGCGGGAGTATGACCAAAGTGGACATATGTGATGAGGTGTACTGCAGTGATGCGTTTCATTTTGTTTAATAAGTGTGCCATCTTTCGCGAACTGGTCTTCACGCAGGCACATAAGCCAGCATAAACACAGACAAATGCAAAATCGTGTGACCCTTTTGACACCCTTGAGTTTGCCGTGCCGACAACCACAGATATCACGAGCTCCCTCCCACAGACCTCGCGGTACAACTTCCAACAGTCAACCTGGGAGTAGCTCTGTCAATAGTTAAGCAAACATCCCCCAAAGTGGAGAGGATTCGAGCGTAGCAACACAACCTCCAAACGGAAAGCTCGGCTTTCGCCCCATCTCCTGGATAACAGCCAAAAACATCTCCGTGTAAATTGAAACAGTTCAAGCGGCACAGATTCGCGGACACCTATGAAGGCTCAACGAAGAGCACTACAATCTGCACAACATCTCAGGCTCTACCTTTCTGCCACTCTTGGGAAGTTCTCCCCCTATGCATGACGTCATGAATTATGCTGCACACTGGTTGAGACACCATCCTGAGGATCAATCCAATGCAAAATTACAAGAATCGAGGCTTCGATGATTAGCAACGGCCAATGTGGAGAACAACTCACAAGTTTTGACGGGAGTGTGGAATTATGTATCTAACCAGGTCTGGACGTTCCAGCCGGTGATGGCCTCATCCGCCTCTGACTCATACCCAGTCTTTGAATATTGTTGTGCCAAAACCAGCGGAGAGCCCCAAGTATATAGAAAGCAGTTGTCGTCTTTTACTCCTAACCCGCCACAAACATATGAGCCTTTAAGAGCATTATGACGTCGATCACACGGTGCCCACTCGCCAAGTGCCACCCAAGGCGCCCGCACGCAGCGGGCCTGTCGCCGCACACAGGGATCGGCCAGTGGATCAAAACCATCGTGCCCCCAAACATCGTGTAGGACCTCCTTGGACAGGCGGAGTTTGGGTCAGTTGCACTAGCTACTTCATGCTACTTGCAAGGACTGCAAATATTTATGAGCATTTGCAATGATTTGCACGGATTTGCAAGCTGACCGTTTCACAAAAGAGTGGGTGAACGTTCCTTGTAGGTTGGACCAACCTGCTGATCTGTTGGACTGCTGGGACCCCGAGACAAGCGCTTTGAGTGTCACCAGCATGTGCTTCATGTGTTTGGACTCCATTGCACTCCACGGCTCTTCTTCAGATCTCCCTGGCCACGGAAAGCTGGACGCCACCTGCATGGCACAGGCTTGTGCATGGGCAGCTAGGGGCCCCCAATCATCATACACCCAGTTGATTGGGTCTGCCGACCCATGCCCATAATTGTATACCTAGAACCTGATTGACCCCTGTTGTGGATCATAAACATGGTCTTTTCCTATCAAAACAAAGGTCAAATGGGTTCTAGGTGTACATACATATGAAAAAGCAGTGTCCAGTGTATGATAGAAGACCGCCACCGGAGGCAACCACGGCTCGAGGCTGAGCGACAAAGGTGCGCCTATGAGGTTTTGGGTAGGTTCCCTAGTGGTGGCACTTTAGGTGCCTAGTTTTCACATTGGTAGCGGAGCCACCTGCTTAAGTGCGGGTGGTATCCGGGGTAGTGTAGGTTCTAGGAAGAACTGAAGCACTGAAAAGCAGTGTCATAGCTAGAGCCATGGCCACCTCCGATGGGTATGGGGGACAGCGCAGGTTCAGTGGGGAATCACTGGATCCGCAAGAGTACGGGCGATGGCGATTGTGGGCTTTAGCTAAGATGGCATCCATGAAGGACTTGGCTTCGACCCAGAGAGGACCATATGTGTTTTGTTTGTTGGACGGACTCGCCCTCGAGACAGTGGAGCATTTGACATTAGACAAGATGAGGGAGGAGAACGGTGACAAACATCTCTGGCAGTGTTTGGACGAGAGATTCCCAGACAAGCTGGCTCATGACCATATGGCAGAATGCCTCAAAGAAGTGTTCGAGTTACATGCTCAGGATGGTGAAACCACAGCGGCATGGTGCTCACGGGTCCAGGAGGCCTTCGCGAAGTGTCGAAGAAAAGTCCAAGTGGATTTTCCCCCCCGAAGCACGGGGTTGGGTGTGCTTGAACAACTCCGGCCTTTCTGCTGACCAGCGGGCCATTGTGACCGCAAAGACGCAAGGTGACTTGAAGATGGAGACCATCATGCCTGCAATGAGGAGCTGTTTTCCGGACTTCAAAGCAGGCAAGCGGCATCCCAAGAGTGTTTCTGCTTACGTTGTACAGCACGATGAGACAGAGGATGAACCGGAGACGGGGCTGGCCTTTGAGGCCGATGGGCCCGACAGTGTTGTATTTGATGAGGTGGAGGCATTTTTGACAGAGCATGGTTTCCAGGATACAGGTTCATTGTCTTCGACGTCGGAGGTTTTTGATGAATCTGAAGTGGCTGAAGTGTTGGCCGCCACCTGGCGAGAGAAGAGGACAGAGATCTCAAAGCTGCAGAAGGCAAGGAAGTTCAAGCAGGCGACATTGATGAAGAAACAATTCTCGAAGGACCTGACCGACATCCAGAAGCGCTCCAGGTGCAGGAAATGCGGACAGATCGGGCATTGGGCCCGTAGCTGCCCACAGAACACAAGTGTTGCAAGCCGGAGCGACAAAGAAAAGGTCAGTGGAGCGGCGATGGTGACTGAGGAGGTCTATTTGGTCTCCTCGCCGGGTTATGGGATCATCGACTCGGGCTGCAGCAGGACTCTCATTGGACAGCAGACACTGGGCGATTTTATGCGCATGTATCAAGAGCGAAAGATGTCTGTGCCGGAGAGTCGACCACAGCAGAACTTGTTCAGGTTCGGCAACGGCCAAGAGGAGTTGTCTGAGCGGGTGGTCTCCATGCCGGTGGTCATCCATGGACAGTCTGGCCGCATTGAAGCGGCAGTGATCAAGGGCAATGCACCCCTGCTCCTGTCGAGAAACACTCTCAAGAGCTTAGGAGCACGGTTGGACTTCGCTGCAGAAACTGTCGAGCTTCAGGGTGGACCTCCACGAGCGCTGCAGACCAATTTGGCAGGACAATTTGTCCTAGATGTGTTGGACAGTCAGGGGACAGAGACTTTGTTTGTTGCAGACGACACTCAGGGTCAAGCATCAGACAGCGATTCACTAGGTGAACAGGCTGAAGCATTGGAGCAGGACACAACATCGTTCATGCAGGGGCCAACCAGAGCTCTGACTCGTCGTGAACACCGTTGTTTGATGGCTCACCACGAGACTTGGTCCAAGGAGAAGAAGAGCACATGTGCAGTGGCCGAGCTGTTTTCTCCTCCACGCTTCGCTGAGCTGGCAGAGGCCCGGGGAGAAAAAGGTTTGTCGTTTGACATCAAACAGGGTTGGAATTTGTTGGACACCAAAACACAGAGGCAAGTCAATGAGCAGTTGGAGGAAGCTTCTCCTGAGTTGTTGGTGTGCTGTCCAGAGTGCAAACACTGGGGCGGCTGGTACCGCTTGAACAAACACAAGCTTTCACTGTTTGAGCAGTTGCACAACCAACGAATCGCTCAGAGACAAGCGGATTTTTTGTGTTGCACAGATCAAACGCCAACTGAAACGAGGTGGTAGGGTGCTGGTAGAACATCCCTGGTCGAGCGACCTTTGGAAGTATCCTCCGATGCGCAAGTTGATGCAGGCCGGTCTGTTGACAGTGCACAGAGCAGATATGTGTGCCTACGGCCTGGTCGATCCTGAGAACCATTTGCCGGTGTTGAAGCCTACTGGTCTGGCAGTGTCCCACTCCGACATGGCATCACTGGTGAAAGAGTGTCCAGGACATTCCGAGCATCAGAGCATCGTGGGTCATGTTCGTTCCGGTCAGTGTAGGAGTTCCATTGCCGCAGAATATACAAAACAGTTTGTCAGGGTATGGTACTCGTGCATTAGGCCTCAGGAACAGCTGTGTGCGTTCGTTGCCGTGCAGGACCCATCGAGTGATTCGCTGGGCAGTGAGACTCAAATTCAGGAAGTCCTCGCTGCCGAGGTTCAAGATCCCCAGAGGGTAAAGGTCCTGTTGAAGAAATTGCACAACAATCTAGGTCATCCATCGACCCGGACTCTCGTTAGGATTCTGAAGCATGCAGGAGGGTCCGAACAAGCTCTCAAAGAAGCTGAACAAGTAGAGGGACAGTGCGACATTTGCCAACAAAGACAGAGACCGACTCCAGCACTTCCGACAAGTCCGGAGAAACCGATTGATTTCAACCATAGAGTGGGTTGGGACGTCAAGAATCTACCAGGCTGGCAGGTCAATCAGAAGGTCAAGTGTGTGAATCTGATAGATTTTGCGACCAGTTTCCAGGTAATGGTTCCGTTTTCGAGAAAGAAACGAGTGAGGTTCTGAGAAAAACTTTCCAGGAAGCTTGGCAGCGGTGGGCTGGACCACCAGTCGAGGTCATCACCGATCCGGCTCGCACGAATCAAGCGGAATCTGTGTTTCAGCAGCTCGAACGAGATGGCATTCGCATCATATCTAGTGCAGCGGAGGCCCATTCGCAGCTAGGTAAGGTAGAAAAACATGGACACCTGTTCGAAGTCATTCTCCAAAAAGTGTTAGATCAAGTGCAACCAAGAGATCGACAGGAGTATGAACAGTGCATCGTGCAGACAATGAATGCCAAGAACGAATTGCTGAATCAACACGGTCTTTCGCCATGCCAATTGGTGTTCGGACGCAATCCCCGAGTCCCCGGGGACTTGCTGCAAGAGTGGCCGTGTCCGGTGTCAGGTACAGCTTCCTTGACAGACGACGCAGTAGCTAGATCCCAGATGATTCGAACCCATGCTAGGACAGCACTCATCATGTCTCAGGACGACAAAACACTCAGGACTGCCCTGAATGCAAGACCTCGGGTTGAAAGAGATTTCATTCCAGGCGACTATGTTGCATACTGGAGGACCCAGAAATACGAGAAGGGCATTCGACTGGTAGGCGGACGTTGGTTTGGAGTGGCAATTGTCATGGGGAAGGTAGGCAGGAATTACCTAGTGCATCATCGCAAGAACATGTTTAAGGTGGCACCAGAGCACTTGAGACATGTCACTGCCGAAGAACGCGTGCTGGCCCAGACCGATGGTCGAGAACTGCTCGGGTTGAATTCTCTTCTTGAAGATAAGGATAAACTAGGAGCACAGTTCATTGATCTCACCAGCACACCCACTCCTTTGCAGTTGGCAACTGAAGAGCAAGAACCAGAAGATGTTTGGCTGAGACAGGGAGATTTGTTGAAGCGGGTTCATCGGAAACCAAGGACACATTTGTTCATGCCTGACCCTAGTGATCCTGTGTTGATAGGTCTGTCATTGGACAATTGGAGAAGAACCATCAAGTCAGACACAAGAGAAACAGTTGTTCATCAGGTCTGGTCAGATCCACCAAGTCAGACAAGGGTGTGGGGTGATGAGGCATGGAAGGGAGAGTCCCAGTTTCGCATTCGACCCAGAAGAGAGCAGCCGACCACATTTTCGAAGCAACAGGAAGGTTCACAGGTGAATCCTGGTCCGAGCACAGGTCCTGTTCCAGAGTCAGCAGGAAAAGAGGCAAGCCAACAAGTGAGGTCGAGTGAGCAAGAAGCGGACAACCCTAAAGATAGTCCTCAAAACCCTAGGATAGGAAGTAACCGCTGGAGCCCCCTGGCAGAAAGCACTTCACAGGCATCGATTCCTGAAGGGTATGGACCAGTTCGACTCAGACAACAAAAGGGACCACCACTGGTGTTGTTGAGACCCCCTGAAATGAAGCAAGATGACTTTATGGATATTCTGGAGGAAAGTCATGGCACAAAGAGGAGTCTTTCACCAGAGGCACAGGCCAGTGCTCCCAGCAAGCATTTGCGAACCGATGAAGATGAATGCTTGATGTCAGAACTCGTGCAGGAGAATGGTCCAGCTCCCTGTGTGGAAGTGTTGATCGCCAGTTTTCTCCAGAAAAAGATGCAGAAGGAACTTCATCATTCAAACAATCCGTTCATGCTACAAGAACAAGTAGATCTCTCCAAGACGACTGAGTGGACCACCCTCAGAGATGAGAAACAAGCAATTAGGGTGATCCCTCCAAATGAAGCAAAGAAAGTCAGAAGCAGAAAACCTGATCGAATTATGACGAGTCGTTTCGTGATCGTAGAAAAACATGAGGACGGAAATTCGAAGATCAAGTCCAGGTGGTGCCTACGAGGACACCATGACCCAGATTTGCTTCAGAAGGTACTGGCAGGAAAATGCCATTCTCCGACCCTGTCCCAATTCGGACGCAGCCTCATTCTCCAAATGATCGTCAGCCATCAGTGGGTCATGCACTTAGGAGACATAAAAGGAGCCTTTCTCGAGGCTGACGTTCGTGAAAAGGCCCTGAGCAATCCAGTCTACGCAGAACTCCCACCAGGGGGCGTGCCTGGAGTAGAAGCTGGTTCCCTAGTGCAGATCCTGGGGAATATCTACGGGGCGAATGACGCCCCACATGAATGGTATTGCGAGTTCGATAGGGTGGCAACACAGGCAGGGTTCACACGCAGCAAGTTTGACAGTTGTTTGTATCTCTGTCATGGAGTAGATGGTAAACTGCAAGGCATATTAGGAGCACATGTCGATGACACGATCACAGGTGGAGAAGGAGAGTTGTATGATGAAGCAATTGCCAAGCTCAGAGCACGCTTTCCATTCAGAAAATGGAGATCAGGCACCGGAGAGTTTTTGGGCACAATATATGAACAGGATCCAAATTCCTTAGAGATCAGTTTTGCCCAGAAAGAGTATGCAGAACACATTCAACCAATTAGAATCAGTAAGGAGAGAAGCAAGAAACCTTGGTTGATTGCAAATCCCCAAGAAGTGTCCGCTCTGCGAGCCGTCAACGGCGCTTTGAGTTGGCTGAGCACTCAAACAAGACCAGACTTAGCCGTGCAAACGTCTCAGAGCCAGCAATGTTTTCCACAGCCGACAGTGCAAGACTTGCTGCAGGCCAACCAGGCAGTTCGTCGCGCACGACAACAGTCTGACCTCAAAATCCATGTCCCATATATCAATCCCGAAGAACTCACTCTGTGCTTTTGGTCAGATGCTGCTTTTGCTAACACTGACGAACTCAAGACACAAGGTGGTTGGTTGGTAGGGTTTACTTCGGATCGAATGAGGCAGGGTACAGATGTGGCTGTTCACTGTTTTGCCTGGAAGTCGTACAGACTACCACGGGTCGTTTCGTCGACGATGGGAGGCGAGGCCCAAGCTTTTTCGACAGCCGCAGGAATGTGCGAGTGGATCTCATTAATGTTGTCAGAATGTTTGGACGGACCATTTTTGCTGGAGGACGCCGAATCGGTCTTGTTGAAAAGGAAGCCAATAGGAATGACGGATTGTAGGTCTTTATTCGACCATCTCAACTCGTTGAGTTCCGGTGGAGTGTTGGACGATCGAAGAACTGCCATAGATATAGCCATAATCAGACAGTCGATTCGTCGCACAGGACTGGAGGCACGTTGGGTTCCGACAGGCCACATGCTCGCAGACGGTCTGACAAAAGATCGTGCAGAGCCCATGGACCTGTTGCGGTCTGTGCTTAGAGCAGCCAGGTACCAACTGGCGGACGAACAACTCGTCCTAGACCGGAAAAGAGAAGAGAGAGAAAGACGCAAACAGATCGCCAGTCAACGAGCAGAAGCCCACAAGAGCAAACCAGGCAGAGACCTGGAGAAGTGAATTCAAGTTCACATTTTGTGCAAGTTTTGTTTTCGGCAGGTGCATTTCATGTGTTTGATTGCAATTTCTGTAAATAGGTAAGGCCGTTTGGGTTACAGATAGGGTGCAATGAACTCAAATGTTTTTCTTGCCGCAAGCATAAGACTAAGTCATGCAGAGCATTGATCTCGTCTTTGGAAGCCAGAGTGTCGAGTTGCACTTGTTCAGCCGGTAGCGAATCTTTTGAATTGTTTGTGACATGGTCTTGTTACAAATGCAGCTTTGTTCTCGAAGCGTGTCAGTGCACGACTTGTTCGAACAAGTCAGATTGCCTTTTTGTGTTTGGTTGAAGCGAGATGGCATCTCAATCCACGCCAGTGACCCCAGAGGAACTGGCCGGAGCTCAGGAGATTTTCTCGAGAGCACAGAAGGCGGGTGTGAAGAGCAGGCAAGAGACCAGTCAAGGCTATGCTGCAATGAGCGACGGTAGCAAGCGCCTTCGAGATCGTGATTTGAAGGATGCAGCCTTAGACGAGTCTTGGGAGGCAGTGACATATGCCGAGCCTGAGCCAGCCCTTCATCAAGTACGCCTTGATCCAGGTGTGCCCTCGTCTCAGATCCCGCTGAAGCCAGAGAAAGATGGTCACAAGAAGGTGAATCTACCAGCTGGAATCATGAGCCTGAGCGATTGGAGCTCCACCATTTGCCGTTTGCCAAAGGTGAGCAAGTTGAATTTGACCTACGATGATCTGGTCAACGACAAGTCCTATGAAAGCTACTTGCTCTGGGTTCAGGCCCACGGAAAAGGGAAAAAATGGCAAGTTCGGTGATTTCGCGGCTTATTTGGAAGCCATTCGCTATGCAGAAGGTGTGAACAAGGGTCACACATCAGATGCAAGTGCCAGTTTTCCAGGCAGCACTGAGAAACGCGAAAAGCGTTAGAACATAGCTGAAGAAGGACAACTGCAGTTCCAAGAGAGAGAAGAGTCCAAGGAAGATCCATCGGAAGATTTTCCTCATTTGTAAAGAAGAATTTTAAGGAATGAAAAAGCAGTGTCCAGTGTATGATAGAAGACCGCCACCGGAGGCAACCACGGCTCGAGGCTGAGCGACAAAGGTGCGCCTGTGGGGTTTTGGGTAGGTTCCCCAGTGGTGGCACTTTAGGTGCCTAGTTTTCACACACATATATATATATATATATACAGAAACGGTTAGCAGCACATGGCAGCACTTCACCCAACATAGTCCCATTTGGCCCCGAGGTTCTGGGTCATTTGAGTGGGCTTCCGGCGGCTTCCGGCTTTTGGGGAGGATGACTATCCTTTTTGGTTGAGGGCCTACATTGGCCTACAAGTGTTGTCGTCATGTTGGAGCACTGAGTAGGGCCTAAGGCGGCATTGAGAGAAACCGAACATCACTTCAACCACTGGCTGTTGTTCTCAGAGAAGCCACTTGTCGCACTCTCCAAACTAGGCGGGTGGCCTAAACTCCCCATAGGCCTCAACTCAGAGAGCCTCGTCTTTCCACCAAGCCTGGACGAAGGCTTCAAGCTCTTCCGCTTTCAAGCGGCTGTGCCTGGCAGCATCCCCATGGCAAAACCGTGGGCCAGGGCACCCGCCAAACCAGGAGATCCGTGACGTGAACTCACTTTGGCAAGAAGCTGGTGGTTCGGGTAGCAGTCACAGACTCACTATATTAAATATACATATATATATATATGCATACATGTACACTCGTCATTATTGCAGACACTCCTAAAATCTTCCGCTCTCTCTCATCGTCACGAATCTAAGCATTCCCGTGCCAACTGGATGGAGACTGGATGTGCCACTGGGTGGGAAGGCTTGGGCCAAGTAAACTGAAGATGAATCTCATCCGTAAGCCGTAAGAAAAAGTGAAAGACCACAACTGGTGGAAGCCGGAAGCCTTGAAAGTCTTGTGATCCCTGCAAAGCCTTGTGAAAGACTGTGTCGCCGGTTTCGCCGAGTTTCGCCTCAGTCGGTCCCTCCCTCCGGCCTTGAGGTCCAAAAGCCTCCTTGATGGCAAACGATCTGGCGACCCGCCACCTGCTCGCACCGGCTCAGTGTTTGTTTGGTCGGCGTTCCCGGGCGACCCAGAGTAGCATTGATGAAAGGAGAATCCAGTGGGCTGTTCACCAAACACATTCCAAAGGTTTGCTGTTTGGTTTCTCTGTTCTTTGTTCATCACAATGCGTTAAGTTACAGGAATTACAGCAGTATCACAGGCAGCCAAGGTTCAATCAACCTCATGGCACGTCCGTATGAGCGACGGTCTGACTTTCCACATTTCCCACCATCGAATCAAGACAAATTCTAGAACCAGGCCTGTAGCACATGCCATTTTGCAAAGCCCAAGCAAGGCTCATTCAGTCTGACATGTGCACAAATAATGCTCGGATAATGCTCGGATAGCTTTCAATGCATACAGTATCATACAGTGATATACAGTGTCCATTTGACTCGGGGCGCCTGAAGAGGTCTGGGCAAAGCTGAACTGTTGATGGAGTCCGGCAGATCAGACATCAGCACTGGCGGCTGATCTGATAACATCTGGAGCCATGGCAGCATCACCTGGAGCGAGCGATCAAGGACGCGAACTGAGGGGCCGGGACGCTCCTGGCCTTACTACTAGGAACATGAGGAGTAACAAAGGGCATTGCATGGTATCGCTACTAGGAGCAAGGACGCTACTAGTTAATTGGACTGGAGAGATCACCTGGCCCTGCTTTGGCGCTTACCTTCCTCCTTTTTGAGGGACTAGCCATCAAAAACCCACTGGTGATGTGGGAATTGGGTTCTTTGGGCTCCTAGTTCAAGACGACGAATGAGGTGAAGTTCAATTGAAGAGTTTGAAAGTCACGAAAAGCAAACTAAACATGTAGGAATGACATAGGAACTAGGGTTTACTCTGTTTAAGGACATATGCATCATCTCATATCACTCAGAATGCATACAACATGTTTCCTGTCAAGTTTAGCCAAGCCCTCCAAACGGGAACGCCATGCCAAGTTGCACTTTGCACCTGATTGAAGTGATTCACCTGTTCAACGCAAGGAGGTAGGAACATGGACGAAGGAAGGCGAAGGTGAGCTTAAGGCGCTGCAAAGTGTTGTTGTTGGTGGTGGTGAAAGAAAGAGAAGAACACGCAGAAGGAGTGTCAGGTCAGGAAAGTGGAGTTACGCATCATGCAAAACAGTTTTGTCACAAGAACGTGTACAAAATATTTGACTGACGACTATTGGACTCGACTATGTGCAGCATGTACAGCAATCTGATGGAACCCGATCCGCCTCACAAGCCAATAAACAAAACACCAAATCCCTTCCAAAGACACATGTTTGACAACTGGCCCAGCCCAAGTTTGACACAAGAGCTCTGCCTGGAAGCCAGCATCAAGCAACCCTTTGCGTGGAAAATAGAGATACAGCTGAAGCGTCTTCCGAAGCTTGAGCATTTCCTCTACCCCTCCATGCGCCAGCGCCAGGCCTCAGCAAACTCACCCTGAGCAGCTACGCTACTTCATGCTATACATATCGGTGAAGATCTAATATACACAGCCCCTCATGCAAGGTAACTGATGCTGAGTCCAAAACAATTCGGCGCTGATAGCATACAGTAGTTAGTAGAAAAAATCGGGACACTGGAAGTGCATCTTCTCTATCAAAGCCATCCTTTGGGTCTCGGAATGGGCTGGGGCGGTCATGGTGGTGGGATGGTCAAGCCATCGACTCGCTGTTGCCTCTAGATCGCCTGACACGCAACAGCCTCTGAGGGATTTAGTGCTACTAAAGATTTCAGCCTAAAAGCTATCGTGAAAAGTGATCCTGAACTTCACCCCAGTTTACCCAATGCCGGGAAAAAAGAAAGTGGCCGGCCGCCCCATCTTCTCTATCCTCATCCAACCCATGCGGCAGCACGGCCCGGTCCGATCCACCGATCCACGACTTGACCCGTCCAAGACTCCAAGAGTTGCATAGGCAACAGCGGTCAAGTGATGGATGCAGTGCCCCAAGGTGGTCCAGGACTCGACGGTGTGAAAGAGAGAAGCAAAGGAATGAAAGGATAACAAATTGTATGGTTCTCTATTTTGTTTAATCTATTTATAGAGTTGTTTGGTTGTGCAAAAACGTTTTTTTTTGGTATTAATGTAACATATATAGTTATACATATATATATATATATATATGCGAATCTTCCTCTACCGGGTTGTTGCACTGGGGCGTGCACAAACGAAAATGAAACATCATGAAACCACTTCAAATCGCCGCATCTGCAATGGGGTTTGTCATGAAGTCACTAGCGCTGACGAGTCATCGCAGGCGTGGCAGGCTAGGCACAGGATTGTCCACAAAAATCAGCACAGCTCGAGTGCCCAGAAATTTCATGGGTGAAGCCAGTGAGGCCAGTGGAAACGCTGGAAGTAAGCTCCATGTGCCGGTGAAATCCTCGGGTTTCACGGATGTTCTGGAGATGCTCGTTCGACCCAGCCACCTCACCCTCTAACCAGCCACATCCTTCTTATTGGGATTTCTTTGGAGGTGCATCACAACACCTGCAGTTCAGGTGAACCTCCAATCAGTGACAGAAGAGGATGGGAGCCATTGATGTACCAAATTCTGTAGCTCATTGAAACACGTTATCTTATGGCGTCATTTGTCCTAAACCTCCACACCAACGACCGAAACAACACTCCACAGGGTTGCTGTTTGCCGCTGGAATGGCATCAAAATGAAGTTTTCGGTGGTGTATGTTGCAATCACCTCCTGAGTATTGGTGGCTTTCAGTGACAGTGAGGCCTTGTTACAAAACTCAAGGAACTCCTGTCAACCTCTCCTCTGGACACTGTCATTATGGGCAAGCGGCAAACAGTTCAACCAGACTGACTGCTGACCATACTTGCTTGTCTTCGATCCGTTTCCCCTTCGCCCGAGCATCATACAGGTGCAGTTTCTTGCCGCTCAAACCTGGCATGACCAATCTGAAGTGGTCAGCACAAGTCGTCATGACAAGTACTGTAGATTGCACCAGCCCGTTCGAATCCCAAGCACCTCAATCTATATATTCATGGATAAACCTTGACCACATCAACGGAACTGCGCCATCAGCCTACAGAGATTCATGGCAAAATGCAGTCTGCAACTATACAGTACAAAGTCCTGAGGCTGTGGTTCTGTTTCTTTGACCATTATCAATTACCACAGTGTCAGTGAATCACTGGCGATTTGTAAAACCATGTCCCACCCCCGAAGTCCAGACTCAGTCCCGCAGCAGCGGTACACTGTCGGGGCGAAGTGAAAATTGCGGCTAGTTAGTTCGGGAAGTGGAGGCTGCAGAACGGAGATGTGATTTCTCAACCAGGAAGGTAGAAATTTCATGAGACGTCTAATGAAGCGTCATCATACAGAGTCGAGATCGACAAAGACAGTGAAAAAAGTAGTAATGTCCAGCGAACAGTACAAAGAAGTAGAAATCGGTGAAAGCTCAAACTACTTAGTGTGCTAAGAGTGTATATATTCTCGGCGTGTGTGCAAAGACGTTTCTACATCACACTGCCCCTCATTCAACTCAACTGCATCACACATCACCACGCTACCATTCTTCACATCACCTCACACTACGACTACGCTTCTATTGTCTATTGCCTGGTATCCATGCTTTCCTACCAAGATCCACCCCTTCGACTCTGGTTAGTGAGATCGGATCAAAGAGTCCGCAGCGTCCAAGAATCGACACAGCCTTCAACCCGCAAATGAAGTGTTCCTCAGTGGCTCGAATTGCAACATCGCCTTCAAACGGTTGTTTAAGTTGCCTTCAACTCACCTTGGTTTAGATGTGCTGCTGTTACTTCCACGGATCCAAAAGCATCAACGCCACCCTGCTAAGCTGCAATCAACGAAACCCTGCTAAGCTGCCGCAGGCATGCTTTGGATACTGCATGGTTAGAGCAGAGCCATACATAGCCATATGATGAGTCTGCCCAAGTTGTCCAATCGTCCAAGGCTGCATTGCCAAGAGGCCATTTACCCCGAAACACAGAGGTGGGAATGTCGCTGCATTCTGCGAGAGCGAAGGAGTGAGCGAGCCTCAGAAGAAAGTGGCGGTGGAAACGCATGCATGCCGTAAATAGAAAGTCCCGAGGTTTCTTAGCACGCGCATCTCCGGACAAACAATCGTCCCTATCTTCCCGCTCTCACTAGCCAAGCACGATGCCTTCTTTTAGTGCATGTCGATCCGCATGGGCGTGTGGCCTACTTGAGTGGACAGATCGAACCCCCAACACACACTCACACCTGTTTGGGTCTTGAAGTGAGGGTCCAACACAATCCTTCGGAATCTCCTGATGCTTTATACGCGCTGACACCCACACTGCCAACCATGTGGATCCTCACCTGAGCAGAAAAGGGCACTTCCAGTACAGTAGGTCGTCCTCAATCCAAGGCCATGCCACGTTGCTGTCCAACGTCAGGTGGCCACTTGCCAGAGGAAACCTTGATGGCATGAGTGCCATCAAGGTAAAAAAAAAAAGCAAAGGTTCCCCGATGTAGCATTGTGGAGTCGCGTGATTCTATGCAAGTCTATGCAGGCTCATTCATCATCACTTCACCTTCTGGACAAGATCATCAACAGTTGATCAGTCAAATCGGCATTTGTGTCTAGCCGCTAGCCAGATGTGCTTGCCACCCATCAAAACAAACAAACTGCCCAACGGAGAAGCCCGTGGTACTTGGCCGGCGTCATGCACGTTCCAGCCATATATATTATGCACTTGCTACTTGCTACCTGCCAGTGGCACTGATTGTCCGCCACCACACAATTGACCCAAGTGGCTTTCATCTCGCCAGTCCATCCCACCTTAGCTGGTCTCAACCATGTCACAAACTATCCCTGAATTCCTGCAGGGTTCTCTCCATTTGATTTCGCCACTCAGTAGCGAAGCTTCTTAGAAACTCCGTGCCATTGGCTCCTGCATCTCGCCTGCATCTCGTCCTGCTCTGCCACCAAGTGGCATAAGGCGAAGCTTTTGGATCCACCCGGCCGAGGTAGGCGAACCTCAGAAGTTACAGTGGCGAAAAAGCTCCTAGCAGCGTCCTTGCTCCTAGTAGTAAGGCCAGGAGCCCCTAGTAGCGTCCTTGCTCCTAGTAGCGATGCCAGGAGCCCCTAGTAGGGGTGAGCGTCGGATCGGTCACCAGGATCGGTGACCAATGTGGTCGGATCGGTCGCCCCGGATCGGTGACCACAAAACACGGATCGGTGACCGGATCTGACGGATCGGTCGCTCGGTCGCCAGGATCGGTCACCGAAGGTATAGCGAAAACAAGTGAAACAAAGAAAGCCGACCATACCGGATCGGTCGCCAGGATCAATCACAAAAGAGGCCTAGGGAAGGAAGGCAACGGAAAAAAAAAAACCAACCACACCGGATCGGTCGCCAGGATCGGTCACCGGAGAGGTCTCGGGAAGGTCAGGAAAACAAACCAAGCCAACCAGACCGGATCGGTCACCAGGATCGGTCACCAGAGGTGTAGGGAAGGCAAAAGAAAAGATACCAAACCAATCATACCGGATCGGTCGCCAGGATCGGTCACCAGAGAGGTCTAGGAAAGGCAAGGAAAACAAACCAACCTACCACACCGGATCGGTCGCCAGGATCGGTGACCAGAGAGGTCTAGGGAAGGCAAGTCAAGGAAAACAAACCAAACCAACCATACCGGATCGGTCGCCAGGATCTGTCACCAGATATATAGGTCTAGGGAAGGCAAGGAAAACAAACCAAGCCAAACACAGCGGATCGGTCACCAGAGAGGTGTAGGAGAGGTGTAGCTACGGAAAAGAAAAAGAAACAAAACAACTGTGCCGGATCATACGGTGAGTCCAGACTTTTTTCCTCAAATTTCTTAAACTCAAGAAACGGGTTATTGGCGCGCAAGACCGAGGAAAAATACCAACCACACCGGATCGGTCGCCAGGATCGGTCGCCATCGAATTATATATCGTGGGACACGGAGGAAAAAATACCAACCACACCGGATCGGTCGCCAGGATCGGTCACCACAGAGGTATTGTGTAAAACACAAATCTACTTAAACAATTTCTGCTGCTTAGTGGGAGTGCATAACAAATACCAGGCTTACTGGATCCTATACCGTCGCAGTAAAATATCGGCTTTGGGTTTTTGACAGTATACCTTAGTGTTGAACACCGCTCTGCTCGGACGCCTTTTCATTCCCCACCTACCTTCATGTGAAATTAAGAAAAGGTCCTCTGTTTAAACAAATCGTGTTTTATTTCCATGGCTTCGCAAGCATTGAACAGAACCACTTACCAAGGCCTTTCAATGCCTTGCTTGAATCACGCGTATGAGGCAGGTAGAGCAAGCCTTCAGCCTATCCCATATGTACCACTATAGGGCCCCATTTGGTCCCTCAACCTCTCGATCTTGAATCGCAATATTGAACCAATCCCAAAATTGCCGGAGCGAAAAGTCCTGCCGCTGGCTCTCCATTTAGGCCAGCTCAAATCCGAAGTTTGGCGGCAAAACGTTTGAAATGCCGAAGCTGTGAAGCTTTACTGGTGAGAAGATCCGCTGCGCTCAGAGATGCACCACGCAACACTGAAGGCCTGCCCGTCCAGCGCACTCCCGAAGCGCCAGCGGCGCCGCGCTCACAAGTAGCGCACGGCCTGCCAAATGTTCTTTGGCACGTCTGCAGTCACCACCTGTCGACATGTCGAGGCTGCACTCACTGCACGGTATGAACATTCCCTTAGAGACACTATTATGCAGGGTACATTATGCCTTAGCTGTCTTAGAGACACTAGGTGACATGGCGGCTGTCTCAACATAGTTCCTCGAATTTGGATCGTTTTAGGGGTGCAAGCCAAGCCACCTTCACCATGGACATGAAGGGTTGTCTGTTAGACTTCTTGAAATGGTCGTTGTAGCAATCCCACAAACCCCAACCCTAAAACCTAACCCTAAAAATCTAACCTTACAGCCTAGTAGTAGTAACAGTATAACAGTGACACGAGTAATATTAGAAATGGTAGTCGTAGTAGTCGTAAAAACCCTTACCCTAAAACCTAGCCCTAAAAAAACTTAACCTTACAACCTAGTAGTAGTTGTAGTACTAGTAGCAGCAGCAGTGGTAGTATCGTAGTAGTAATAGTAATGGAAGTAAAAGTATAATAGTGATACTAGTAATCATAGAAAT
>CAXAMN010024984.1:438395-454535 GCA_963970005.1 Durusdinium trenchii
CCCCCTCTTCTTCTTCCCCCTCTTCTTCTTCCCCCTCTTCTTCTTCCTCTCCCTCCTCTTCTTCCTCCACTGAAAACAAACCAAACCAATCACCCCGGATCGATCGCCAGGATCGGTCACTAGTGATGCTATAGTTCCTAGTCGCTGATCCGGAGGGGGGTGTTGGTCGCTGATCCGGGAAAGTTGGTCGCTGATCTGAGAAAATTGGTCGCTGATCCGGGAAAATTGGTCGCTGATCCGGGAAAAGTGGTCGCTGACCCAGCAGTCGCTGATCCTGGTCGCTGATCCGGACCCTCAGTCGCTGATCCGACGTTTATCCCCCCTAGTAGCGTTGAGGGACCATAGTGTTTAGATTGGGTTTCACAAATCTGGGGACGAAGAAATACGAGCACCTGTTACTGTAGGTGGTTGTTTCTCCACGAGGATGGATGTGTGGAGAGAGATGTTTGCCGACCGTCGAAAAATTCAAAACCCTTGAGATTTCATGAGATTTCTGCCCTAGTTGAGACCACAATTCAAAATTTTTGCGTACTGAGAAGCTTGATCCTACAACTGTCATCAAGACACATACTTCTTTCCACTGAGCAAAGTCGACACACGCACCTGTTCTGCCATTTTTGACGTGGCTATGCCATGCCCACTGCCAAGCGAGTGGCAACTCCGGGACCGTGAGAAGGTGGGTGTTCTCCTGGATCAGTCACAAGAGCCCATCTCTCCTCGTTTCTACTCTCGTTTCTAACATGTGTTGATCGAAGTCCGGCTTGATACCTACCACCAGGAAATGAAGGACGTGCTACAGTATGAAATGTCCAACAACATGCCATGGCCGCAACTGGGAAGTGGTGAAATGTCTCCGTGACCGAATCACCATTGCCCACAGGTTGATAGACCAAATGCTTCACTCTGAGCAAAGCAGGCCTTCCTCTCGTCAAAGGTGTGGAGAGCGCCATCAAAGCAATCCATGCCTTGCTCTATTGCAAAATATTGCACAAGAGATTATTTTCCATCTGCCTGTGCTGAACGATTCGAGTTTTAACATTGTTCTCCTTGTGGCCCCTGAGGCCAAGGCTGAAAATCAGCATCTTGCTTGCTTCAAAGAAGTACTGCCGAGCTTTTGGCGCATCGTGTTTGTAGAGCCAATACCTTCAAAACTGTTGAATGCTGACATTTGGCATGGGTCGTCCATTGTATCTGTTCAAGTTCCGGTGAGCAATTTGACACCAAATCCAGCCTTCTCAAAGCCAAGGTGCTGTCCACAAACTGTCAGGGTGATGATGCGCTTTGGCAAGCAAGCAAACACACCGCTGAGTGGGTCATCTTGAGGCAACAACAGGGCCTGCTTCAGCTGTGGCCAAGCTGGGAAGGTTGCGGAGGAAACTGGGGCTGACTACCTGCACCTGCCTGGTTAGGAGCAAAATCCAGTCCCACTCTTCTTCACCGTTCCGATCTAATTGGGAGCTAAAGCAGAGCCGCGAAAACACAGGAGGGCAGGGGAAAGCCTAAGTCATGCCTAAGTCATACCCCAACCCTTCTTCCGCATGGCACCGCTGCTCCCAGAAGTCATACCAAAGTCATGGCTTTGGAGCTTCTCACCATGGAACCGCGCCAGTAAGGGACGCAAAAAAACATGGTAAATGTTTCAAAATCTTGCACTTCAGCATGGAACAATGATGTGCAACCGATCTCCCAATCTCCAACAAAATGACAGCTGTCTCACCCAAAACTTCAAACAGCAATGGCACCGCCACTTCTTTGAAGAAATGTACACCCACCCAACATCAACCCAAACAAAACAAACCTGCATGGCACCGCATCTTGAAAAGAAAAACATGCGTTGAAAACGACGATTGCCAAACACATAGCAATCACAAGCAGAATCATGCAAAAGGCACGACTTCCTGAGTACAAGTTTTCCTGTAGGGGTCTGCAAAAGATGAAAAAGGAAACGACTTAAGCTTTGGCCTGTAACGGTACAGTCGCGCCTCGTCTGGTGGCACAAACCTAAAGACAAGCATCAGGGGGAAAAATCAAATAATGCACAATATGCATCATATACTAGTTATATTCGTAGTATGTATATATATATATGTGTGTGTGTGTGTGTAACTATGACTATAGCACTCTATACTGTAACACTCTCATACACTCTCTATAAATAGGGGTCCACCTCCCGATACTGCGAGTATACATTGTCTTCGCTTACCAAAGCTACAGTGCAGCAAGAGCGATTCAGCAAGCTTCCGGCATTTTAGCCAACCACAGTGTAGACATGCCGTGCTGGACACACCAACAAGTGAGATTGCTAGCTGCATGGCGGTGCTTGGTGGCACTTGGTAAGATCATCATGGAATAAGTTGGACCTCACTAGCTGTCACTAGTTAGTTGCGCAACCCAAAGCGTTCACTTCTCACTTCGTCTTTCGATCTTTGCGTCCGCGGGGCAAACTCCAACTGTGCTCCTGAAAAGAGTTTCCAGCACGCATTCTTTCGTTTGTGGTCGCCACGTTGGCGTTCTTTCGTTGCCGAAGGAATTGCGTGGAATTCCGTAAGGCCAAAGCAATACCGACACGCGCGAAAACCCTGCTGCTACAGGGTAGACTCGGCCCGGCTCACGGAAGGCTCTGCGTGTGAATCTTCACCACAAAGCTTGCACTACTCGGCAACAAATGGCAACAACTGTTTTGCCTATTACTCAAGTAGGTCATGGCGGCTGCGGCTGCCTTCCATTTGGAGCTGATGAATCATCATACTCAACCAAAACCACCAGCTTCACACGAGGACCAGCTATCTGTGACAAATGGCGTTTTTCTTGGGGGATATGTTGAAATGACTGCTTGGCGGAGTTGGAGCCAAGAAGAATTGAGAGATTCCTAGTTCCCCCACGTTGATGTGAGACCCGACTCAACCCACTCCTCCAAGATGGTACATGGGCTGACCCTTTGCACCAAAAGCTCCAAAGCTGCATCATGGTGCTCGTCGCCTGCAACAACTAATTACTGCAAGACAAGCAGGCAGTGAGCATCATCGTACATCCAATGCATGAGCTTGTGCTGCACACCTGTCAGAACTGCTCTAGCAGGGTCCCCGAATCCTTCATTTTGCCTCACCAGCGCCCACTTTTCAAGTTGTCCCGCACCTGAGGGGCCCTGACGCACATGTTGAGGCTTGAAGGATGATTTCCAGAAATTTACCGCTTGACCTCAACCACACCGGGTTAGCTTCTCATGAGTCGACGTGAAACAGTGTACCTGAAAGCCTGAAAGCGTCACTGAGTAACTACCCTTGCATACAAATCCTATCAACATTATCATTTCATAATGACTTCAATTTCAAAAACAACTCGAAGTCATCAACTTGCAAGTGAGCTTCGAAGCATGGACTGGTAGAACCTTAGTTGTCTTCACGGTTGCTGCCGCTTCAGGGTGGCCAACAGCTGCAGTCTAGAGAACAGTTTGGGCGATTAAGATGGAAGATCGAAACGAGGCTGGCCTAGTAACTCTAGTGATTTCAGATTGATTTGTGCTTATCTCTCATTGTTTTGCATCTTCCATTTCGGTGTTTGGCGTTGTGCGAGCCAAGGAACAACTGGCAGGTGCATGGATTTGACGCACTGCCTTACGAGTCACGCAGATCTCTCTGTCAAGTTTTACTGGGAAATGGCACTTCATTGGCCGCCCCAGGGAGCTTTGTGGCTCTTGAGCCAATTGTCCCCAAAGACCAGAACAAATGGTCCTAGCAACCACAGGGTCCAACAAAGTCTTAAGCTGCTTGGTCCGATGCTCTTCGAGTCTAGCACCTAAATGGACCTTCAGCAACAAACACGTTTCTGCATCTGCAGGGGTATGCACCGCTCATATCCACTCGTGGGACTTGTCAATCAAGCGTTTTGGCCTGAAACGGGGGGAGGTTCGGCTTTCGGAACACAACAGGTTGCGCAACTGCTTAACCGAGCCCAGTGGCCGGAGTTGGCAGCAATGACCGAACGTTGCAGCATGGCCACCTGCCTCTCTTGCTCATACGTGGGCTCCTTGGGATCCTCACAATCTCCGCGTGGTGGTCGCACCGCATCGAACTCGGGTGGGTGGCACGACCCAAGCGTGCTAGCCAACGACCCATTAGGATTTCGGGAGTGATCACCTGTGGGAGTTTGGTGTGCCGGCAACCTTTGGAATCAGCCTGACTGACCATGTTGCATTGCTGGCCTGAAAACCTGTCAACGTCCAAACGGAAGCGAGTTGTGCCGAGAGTTTGCCCCGTCAGATTGGTCGGAATGGAAAACAGCCAAAAGGCCCACCTTGGCAAGGAAGTACGTGGTCAAAGCAAGCCCTGCTTGGAGGATTGCTTTGATATAGGCGTTCTGGTTTCGTCCATCTGCCTCAGGGAGGCTTGATCCTTTAACGCACCAACTCAGACAAGGCATGCTCACGAATTTCGATTGGAACAACCTCTTCGCACTGGCAAAGAACTGGCATCGGTTGCTTCAGCAAATTCCAAACAGTCTTTGAGGGCCGGAATGTCACCCCGTTCTCAGCGCCTCCAGCAACTTGGCCCAAGCTCTATAGAAGCTCATCGACTGCATGAGAACCTGCCAAAGCATCTGGCAAGCTGAAGCTGGCAGGACTGTCATGGATACGGACCACACTGGCAAGCATGTTCTCGGATCGAATAGCTGCCACCAAACACCACGTGCGCCTTGCGGCACAAACCATGCCAGAAGAGGATCCCAGCAGGAGGTATCCTCAGGCAATCCCCTACGGTCCCAATGGCCTGCTGGCACTTTGCATGCCCTGCTGGTGTGGCAAACACACGGCATGACGTGATATAAACTCAGAATCCCCCCACCCAAAAAAACCAAACATACGGGCCGAAGTTCAAGCAGTCAGCTCAACGGACAAGAGTCTTCCAAAGGACCCAGGACAAACAATATCACAGCACAAGAAATCACAACCTCAGCCACCACATACCACCAAGATGCCAGCCGCTCTGAGCAAATTCCAGCAAGGCCTCGTCCATGTGCTCAAGACTCATGCTGCCCACAAGCCAACCAGTGCGAGCAAAGCGCCTGGTTCCAGCAAAGCATCATTGCTAGATTGACACCCCCAACGGCAAAAAGTGACTAATTCCGGGGGTGACCTGCTCTGTTTTGGCACTCTAGCTTCTCGGCTGCAAGGAAAAAGTGTTTTTTTTTCCGCGGTGATGTGCCGAACAGTAGGTTGTTCGCGACATGCGCAGAAGCGTTCGTTTAGGGCAAGGCAGTCCAACCAAAAAATGTCGACGTTTCCTGGGTCAGGATCCAAAGTGAATAAAGCCCTCTCAGCATCTCTCAAATCCATGCTGGACCTTGCGTTTAACAAAAAGGCATTCCCTACGAATTCATCAACTTAATCATCAGCCTGAGCTGAAATGGCAAACAGATTCTAGCAGTTTCTTCAATATGTTGGATTCCCCTCTGCAGTTTCCAAACTTCAACCGCTTCTGGGAGGCCAATGCAAATGTCCGCTGCCATTTACCAAGCCTTGGCACGGCACACGAACCTGCTTCTCGCCACATGGTTTCACATTGGATGGGTGGAGGTCGTATTGTCTGTCATGGAGGCACAGGCCGTCACAGATTTGACATTGTTGGACCTGTTCTCCAGAAGTGACTGTGAAATGAGAAATTGTTGGCCTGTCTGTGTTCAGGAAATATCTCGACAGTAGGGGGTAGGCATCTGGTCATGCTTTCACAATGGTAGTGTAGAGCACGTTAAGAGTTGCAGTAACATATTGTTGGTCTGTGAAAAGTGAGCACTTGGATCAATTGTCTGATGCCCAAAAGTTGCTCCACCCACTTCGCAGAACCTTCCACAACCGGTGCAACTCAATCACCAATAATCCGCACCAAGCTCCCAAAGATTGCGTCTCAACCCCGTGCTGCCCAGAGGCGCGCCAGCGCAGCTCCCGCCAGCCATTCTTCCTTGGTGAAGTCGCCCACAGCTGCATCAGTGGGGCCACCTTAGCCATTGTATAGCGTATCGAGCTGACCATAACCGCGCGTTATTGTTCTGAAAAGAATGTCTTTGTTAGGACCTGCTAGGATTGTTCGAATAACCTGGCCTGAACACCTGCAATTCAGCTCCTCACTGAGAAGAATCGTCTTGTAAAGACCTGCAGTTGTTTCGCTCCATTCAAGAAGAGGGACATGCAATATCTCATATATATATATATATATTTATTTTTTTAATAAGTCTCAGGCACAAGTCCGCTGCGCCCACGTGAGTAGAGGAAGCCTGGGATGATAGCTGTCTGTCTACGACTGCCGATGTGCGACTGCAGCACACCAAATCGAGAAGACATCGGTTGTAGTCTCATTTTTGGTTCATGCAATTATATATATATATATTGAAGCAATGTCAATAGTCATACTTGCCTACAACCTCCATGGCCCCACGTTGCCGCGTTGTCGTAAATCAAGTTGAGAAATGCATAATACGAATACAAGGCATTTGTTGTGATTTAGTACCTGATTTGCATCTGAGCATCGCGAAGTCAGGCTTCTTGGCTCGGGCACCAGGACGCAAACCTTTGGGCAAAAGATTGCGAAAGGAGGTGCTCGATCTCGGTGCCTCCTTCTGCCACCCGATGATGGATTTTCTTCGTACAGCACCCCCACCGCTCAATTGGCAAGTGTACCAAGTGTGAATGGGTTGGACATGGGTCGAATCAGCGCAAGTCACATCAAGTGACTCAAGTGATCAAATCCAAGGCTATTATTGGTGGCGCGTCCCACACCGAAGCCAGAGCTGCAGGCCTGAAGCTGGAATCCGGGCAAATGCAAGCGAAGCTAAGGGCAAAAGCCATGGCCATAGATTCATGTCATGGGCATAGAAACCAAGAAGCCTGATGGCACTGTCTGTGGGTCTTCAACAAAAAGGCGACATCAAACAATCATATAACCAAAGTCCGCGACCTAGCTTATTCAACCTATACACTATGGTGTAATGAGCTTGAATAGCGCCTGTTTGTCGATACCTCAAGTCAGCTCAGGTTTTCCTTGACAACGCTGTCCTGGAGCCCACAGCAGCTTGGAGACTTCTGGATACTTCTGAGGCCTTCCTACAATCATTTACACAGTGTGGGCTCTGGGGAGTGTGACCAGAGGAAATCATCAAACTGAAAGCATTGCTGCAGCCCCTGCGTCTGATGTGCATACATCGTTGAACAAATGCCGTAAATAGCAAACTTGGGGGGGCTCTGGTTTCGGGCCAGCTGGCAGTTGAGAATTAATTATAGGCCCTTTCTGTCATGCAAGCCTTGCATGCAGCGGCCACCTCACTCACAACGCGATTTGCTCTGCGGCCAAGCTGGAATGCCACACGCGAAGTGACTTCCTCGTTTTTTCCACTCAGCAACCCTGCTTGCTTCACTCATCATCCTGCCTGGCGACGGCATGGAATTATCTCTTTCAAAGAGCTGGATTATATAAGTCCATTAATGACTGGATAATGCAATGCATGCTGTTCGACTGCACCATCTCCGCACACATGCCCAAAGCTATCAGAATTGCAGGATGAGTTCATCGTGAGTCGAGTCCTGACTGTCAGTTGATTGCGGCTGAACACGCAAGACTCAATGACTATGCCATGCACAAATGATGTTTCACTTCATTTCACATGCTTCAACCACTGGAGCAAACATCCAGGGCCGCACCCAGCAGCCAACACCATGCGGATGGCGTGCTGCGAGGGGGTCCGGTCGCCGGAAGCGGCCAAGGCTCGCCGCGCGGTGTCCTCAATGGCGCGCGAGAAAGCGCCGTGCGGCTCCCTGAGCAGAATGGACTGCTACTAGTAGCTTCTTGTTACTGGTAGCTATTTGTTCCTAGTAGTGAGGCCAGGAGCCCCTAGTAGCTTCTTGTTACTAGTAGCTTTATGTTAAGTGATCCCCATGTAATCGCCAAACAAACATGGATCGCGCGAGCATGGCACGATGTATGGCATGATCTCATAATGATATCCCAGGTCATTTGCAACTTCCAACTCCGCATCCGGCTGCGGCTCTCCTCATTCACTGAGACTCCAGCCTTGAGGAGAGGGATGTGGCAGTGAATGACCGGTACATGCATGAGGAAACACTTAGGACTTGGACACATCTGGTCAAATATAGACCCAAATGGGCCCCTCCACTTCCTGGACCCGTGGCAACACACAACACAAGCAGTCATCTCTATCAGTTTAATCATCGTTTAATCTTAATCTTAATCCAGCTCAGCAGTGCTTGCTTGCATCTGTCCACATGGCGACTGCCCTACTGTCCAGGCCCGAAGAGGCAAAGCCATCACAAAACACCCACGAATTTCACTGGCGAATGGGTTGAGGAATCTGCCCAAAGGAAAACACATGACGATCATGCAGGGCCAAAATCCATCGAATTCTTCGCCTCTTCCCTCCACCCCTTCAATAATATTGGAGAGTCCACCCTACGTCAGCTACCAGCTACATCTGCCCTGTGGAATCCTAAAAGGAAGGGTTCTCAACACCCCCTCCCTTTGGCTGCAGTAGGCCGCCAGCATGGTCTGGGTGACTGCTAAACAAAACTTTGGGACCAGTAATTGAACTCCATGACGAAATAGGAGAACCAGTAACCAGTAGGCTCAGCTTTCTTCGAGTCAACCAGCACTCCGAAGCCCACAGAACTGTCCACTGGTTCACCAATACCCCGACCAAGTCGAAGGTCTGGCCTGGCGCAAGGCCATCCCGACCACCTCTGGGGGTGGCTGCCCAAGGCCCGGTGCCGCTTGGAGCAGTGCCTCATCGCTGCGAGTGAGTGAGATGGAGCGCAGCTCGTGCGGTTTGAGTTGGAAGATGTGAAGAACAACACAAACCGCAGGATCTCGCAAACCAACTCAACAAACCGCAAAGTATGTGAAGATCTTAGAAGCGATTCACAAAGATGTTCGAAACATACTTTAAGATACTTTAAGAGTTCCCTTGAAGCCTAGAACCTCGATGCTGGCCACAATCGGTTTTCAGTGCTTCAAGCAGCCGGAGGAACTGCAAACCCCGTCCCAATTACAAGCCTGAATGACATCCTCAGGCTTGGGGCCGCTGCTTGGGCGACTGGTGCTTCCTTGGGGACGATTTGTGCGACAAACTGATCAAAACCAATTCAAAACCATACTGGGATTGGAAGCGCAAGCATGTCAAAGTCTCCAAAGGAACTATATAAATATATAATATATACACTTTCATGAACAAATCCAATCAACTGCTGCCAATGTAGGCCTGGAAAGGCCTTAGTCATCAAATGACAAAAAAGACCCTATCAAGCATCGCCATTTCAATTCCGTCCTGGTTTTGGGTGTTGGATCCTGCCGATGGATGTTGTCAGGGTCCAAAAACCGAACGTGAAGGTGCTCCCGTGCTGCGCGAGTTTCCAACTGCGGCGCAGTAGCCTGAACCTGCTTGAGCTTCTGAGCATCAAACACAATGAAAAACAAGCAATAGCAGTAGCAGTTCCAACAACTGGTTCTTCAAGTTAGTGTAAGTTAGGTGCAGTTGAAACTACACCTAACTTGAAGAACCAGCGGCTGGACTAGAATATACATGAAATCAGTCATGCATGCTGCATATGATGGTAACACATTGCAAAACGCGTCGTTTATCTTGTTCCTCCGCAAGTAGCGCGAAGGGCTGGGGCTAGACATGACTATATGGAGATCCCTGCGCTGGCACTAATACACGAATGCAAACTCCAACCGCTTTGGGACGCAAAGACTTGGCAATCTGAAGCTTTGCTCCGTCTGCTTCATCTATGTACAGTACTTCACGTGTCCATGATTGGCACGTCTGGTATCGGCTACCAACATGGCAATGCTTTGGCATGCTCTGCCTCCCTTGCCGTGAAGGTCCATCGTCGGTCTTCGGGTCCAGCTGTGACTCCTCTGAGTCATGTTCGGACTGTCCTGGCCGTGTCTAAACCAAGGTCTCCTCAACCAAAGTCTCCTAAACCAAGGTCTCCTCTGGCAGATCCTGCTCCCCTTCGAGCCTCCGGTAGGTCAAGTCCTTGGAGAAAATCTGTGCGATTTGCGTCATCGCTGGCATGCCCCAGATGGTCCGGGACCAGGGGAACAAATGTCCTGGGCCAAATAAAAGCCTAGAACATGTCCTAGATTTCCTGAACATTAAAACACGGTTCGTGGCTCTGGTCTAAACATGACCCCAAAATGTGAGGACTTATCATGACTCATCACAGGAAGCACACGGGTCACACGGCTGGACCCTCCTTGTAATCTGGGTGCGCGTGGGCCCTGAACCTTGAACCAGTCGAAGTGATCTTTGGCACCGCCTCCCGCCACCACCCGCGAGCGTGGGTAGGGGATGGCGGCGGCGTGGAGCGGCGCGTGGTTCAGCAAGCCTTCCATGCCAAAGAGCTGCGTCACTTGACCTCGCAAAAATCCCACGCCCACGCAAGGACTGGAGGGACTGGTTGAGTTTCCTTTTTTATGACACCGACTTAAGAGCTTGCCTAAGGTCGATATCGAATTGTTTATAGAGTATAGTGCAAGTGCACGTGCACATGAAGAATCATCAAACAATATAAACATTTAAGAACTACGAGTACCCCTCAGGCCCTAGCGCTGTCGACAACTCTGGCCTTTCGAATCCTTGAAGGTGCCCTCGGGAAAGGAAATCCCCATGGTCTCCTTCAGTTCCTCTGCGTTCTGCATGGCCACATCATTCAAGGATCCCACGAAGCGGGAGGTGCTGAGCCCTCGATAGCCATCCTGGAGGTGATGCTTCAGCAAGGTTTGCCGCAAACGTCGTGGGAAGGGACCGCCCCAAGTGGTGATCCCTAATTCCGCATCGCGGTCCCCCAGTAAGGAACGATCATTGATGTTGGCTGAGCCCACATAGACAATGAGGTCGTCTGCAATCATGGTCTTTGTGTGCGTATAGATGCCATAGAAGGCATTCAAATGGGGCGATTGGCCCGTCTCCTGTGGTACTTCGACGGCATTGGCCAAGAAAAAGAAGGAGAAGTAGTCCCGCCAGTTTGTAATGCCCTGCTTCTGGCAAAACTCTTCCACCGCCTCTTCAAAGCAATAGGCACCTCTGAGGTTTGGGTAAAATGCTCCCGGCTCAGTGCTCAAAGGGAACACGATGGCCACGGAAAAGTCTTCCCGGAGTAATACGGCTCGTTTGATGCGATCCAACAGGACCTCACCGATCCGATTGTTGGCTCCGCTGAACAACACTGCTCGGGCCGGATCATGTGCATGCTGACACTCTTCAGAAGCAGATGGGAAATCCGTGGAGAAATACTGGTTCTCGATGTAGAGGTATCGCTTGGCGTTGCGGATCATCCGCAAGTAAGTTTCTAAGCTCTCAGTCAGTACTGCACTGGTCCCCATCCACATGTTCGAACCAGACAAGGTGATCTGGCACATCTGCCCAAAGGCGCCAGGCTTCAAACCTTCCGGGAGCCACTGGGCCGTGATCGAAGAGCCATAGAAGGGCAAGGTGAAGGGCTGCCCAGCCGAGACGGTGTAGCGTTGTCCTAAAATATCGAAGTGCACCGAGGCCGGAACCTTTCGGTCCAAGGCATGCAGGCCGGTGAGGTTCACATGCAAAGGATGTCCCACCGACAAGTTGACCAAGACATCCAGGTTGGGTTCTAAGGCTTCACTTTGGATCTTGGGAGTTTCAATGCGGATGTGCCGCGTGGTGTTGCGTCCGTGCATTTCCAGCTTGAAGATTCCCAGAAGGCCTCGGGTGGGGAGCTCAGCACACTGCTGATCTTTCCAAAGGCTGCTGTGCAAGGCGCCCTTCACATGCCAGAGTGTACTATCCAAAATGGCCGCCACCGGCCTCAGCGCCTGTGCACGTGCCAATCCAATTGATTCACAATAGGTCCACCAGCGTTCCACTTGAACCATGGCCACTTGTTCTGCAGCGCGGCCGGAAAGCCTCATCATGAGGTCTTGCCAAGGTTTCTGGTTACCCGTGGGGTTATTGGCATCAATGGGCACTTGCACGACCCTCTGGTCTGGCCGCAGGTGTTCGGGGGTGTCATCGCGGTTCTCGGTGAAATCGGTGCCGCCAACAAAGGCGGTTTGGCGATCAAAGACCACCGACTTGATGTGGGGTAGGTAAAAAAACAGAAGCCAGGAATTGGCGTCCGGTGTCCAGAACCAAATGAAGAAAGGCCCTGTTCTCTTGGGCGGCTTCAAACAGCAACTCATACTCATGATCCTGAAAGTAGCCCAAGACCTTCTCTGATGCAGCGTTGTCCCATCCCATGATCCACACATGAACTTTCCGTTGCACCGCCTTTAAAACCAAATCAGTCAAGGAGGTATCAGGTGGTTTCGATGGATCAGAGCTGAAAAGCTTCAAGCGGGGCCTCAGAAAGAACGACATGATGAGCACTTCTTCTTTTGCTTCATGAAACTGCTCATAGACCGCCCTGAAGAAGTTGTAGCCACAATCCTCCACCACTAAGTGTTCACATGGTACTTGGTTGAAGCCCTCCACGCAAGCGCTCAACAGCAAAAGCCGCAACAACCACATGTAGCACATGAAGTTCCTACAGCCGGGGCTCCTCCATGAGACTGGACGTGCTGATGCCTAATTTGTCTGAGACGTCTTCTGTTGTCAAAGCTTAGTCTACAGAGTCACAACCGGGTGAGATACTTTACCACCTGCGATATCTATCTCATTCTATCTCAATCAAACGTTTGTATGGTGAGAACTGGACGTGAAGTTCAGGCGAAAAGGGCACAAGCCAAACATGCACGACACGCATCTCTGTGAAGTGGGCCAACAACCACAGACTGTCCAGGCTCAACATGCATCTTCCCCATCTTCCTTCTACAAAAACAGGTGTGATGAATCTCATATGCTTCATGAATATGATTATATGATTATATATAGATTTACTGTATTTTATCGCCCATGTCTGTGCTGGTTCTCGCGAAGCGCGAGCTTAATAATCTCGGGGCCTGCCGTTGGCGGAATGCTGCTGCTGGAGGTGCCAAAGCCTTGCAGCGTTTCGCACATGACTCAGCTTCGCACAAAAGCAAATCCTATAGTAGAGATCCAAGTACCTCCTCAAAAGGTCTTCGGATCTTAGTAATCCGCTCGGAAACGCGGCTGCACTGGCTCGAAGCGTCCAGCTTCGCATTTCGCCACGACGGTCCCGCCTGACGGCTGCGCGCCGTAGTGCTCTGCAGCCATGCGGGCGGCGATCATGTCCTTGGGCAGAGCTGGTGCTGATGATGCTCGTGTCCATCCTCTCACTAGTATGCCCAAAGCAGACTCGTCGTGTTCAGTGTTGGATTTCGCCATTGTCTTGGACCCATGCCCCACCCTCCTACCCATCATCTCCCCATCTCCAGCGCCTCACTGCTTGGAGCACAGCCTTTCGCTTCTCGCAGCGCCTGACATGACTCAACATGCCACAAGACATAGTTAAGACATGTCAAGACATAGTCCCCCACCCACCAAGCCACAGGGCAGTGACTTTCAAGCAGGTGTAGCACTTCGCTTGGCAGTCCGGTGGCCTTCTCCAAGTTCTCGTCAGTGGCAGGGAGGCCCGCCGCCTTGAGGGCAGCACCCACCACCTGGCTGCTCACCCGGAGCCCTGGTGTGAACCAAAGCCAGTGGAGCCAGTGAAACTAGCATTGACCCAAGTAACCAAGTAGCAATGAATCATCCCACTGGAAGTCCCTTGCAAGATCTTGCAAGGTGGCTGATTCATCAGCACATTATGCGTTACAGTTACATTGCATTACTATAGTCCAAAGTGTTTGCTCTCCCAACACCGCACCATGGCCCTGACCATTCTCAGGAAGCAAGCCATAGAAATGTTTCAAATTATTGCTGTCATGTGCCCGGCAGATTCCGACCCAATCAAAGCAATTTCATTGCTTTGATTGTTCAGGAGGCAAGCTTGAAGAATCGAGTCAGTCCTAATGTACATCAAAAGTGCATCAAATGCCTTTCAAGGCCCCAAAAAACACGAAGAACCCTGCGGACCCCCCGAGTTCGGGGCCGATGCACCCAGCCTCGGGTGGAGGCCGCCCCGCATCGGGCGCCACCTGGCATAAGGTCCGCACCACCTCCTGCGGGTAACCACCACGAGCACGAGGTTCGCGGCGGGTCCGGTCTATTGAGGGAGCTCTGCATCTTCTGAGTCTGGTTCCACCATGATTCACCCATGTTTCCTGCTCCAATTCTTGAGCAGGACTCATGAGCGCTGCACATGGAATGCGTACTAGTGGCACCTACTCATTCCAAGGTCAGCCATCCTTCCATGCCATGCCCAGCCTCACAAAACTCAATTACTGTCTGTCGATTGCCAGGTGTTTTGCTGAGGATTGCGGATGACGATTCTGAAACATATCAAGCGTCCTTGTTGTTGACTCATAAAAAGTAAAGAGAGGTCACAGATGCTGTTCGACGCCCAACACGCTCCTCCGGCCCTTTCGGTAAGGTAAAGCTGCCAGGGCCAATCAAGCGTTGCTGTGGACTGTTGGATTGGTGTGTTCTGCATCTACATATGTTGCGGTATGTGGCCACTATATAATAACTAAAATTATCAAAACAATTGTCCACGAGTTTCAGCTCATGTGACTGTCTGCTGCTCTGCACATCTGTCTCTCTTTCCTTCGGTATATTATGATTTGGCTCACCCAAAGACTCCACCCACGCCTGCCACCGCCTTGCATCTGACTCATGCGTTGCATGGCAGTTACATCTGGCATACTCAAACGCATGCTCTCAAGCAATTGCATTGCCTGGCGGCATGTGGTGGAACCAAGCCACCCCAACAACTCGGTCTGGCTTGCAAAGCATACCATTGTGATCAAACCTGAATTGGTTTCTTATGCATCTGTGCCAGCCCATTGTTGAAAGTGATCGCGGGGATGGTCTCAGTTGAACAAGGTAGAGGATCATGTCGACAGTTGCAGGACTGCTGATCTAATTGCTTGCTGACATGCCAAGCGCACAATAAGGCAAACCACATTGAAACAATTTTGTTCAGCCCTTCAATTTCATCTAAGGCAAGGGCTGGAGCATGGTACTTGATTTCCTGCAGGCTCTGACTTTGGGCACTCCCGATAGAAGCACACGAAGGAGGGAAGTCCTGCCTAGACCTAGCGTAAAAACGCTCGAGACAGTTATAGACATTTGTTAAGAATCTATTTAGACCATACCGAAGCAACAATTGGTTATTTTTCGGTATGGAAGCCATGAAAAAGATTCTGATCTTAATTTCGCAGGAGTGAGCCCAGGGTTCTTTGACACCGAAGATTAAGCCAACCGAGGGACAACTGAATGCAACTCCTGGTGTTGGCACTTCTGATTAGTGCCATTTATGCTGAAGACATCCCAGAGGCATTTGGCCCTTTAATATCAAAGACTGAACGGGGGTCTACGATTCAATTGAGAAACGAATTTTCAATTACCTATAGTACGTGCACTTAGAAAACAGGAACGACCGTGAATTTTCAGAAGTGAATGATGAACTTTTCTCCGTTTGGTGCAAGAGACAGGTCACACCTAGAACCAGAACGCTTACTCCATCAAATTAAACCTCAGAAGTGCTGGAGAGAAAATGTTAAGCCTTAGAAAGGATGGAAGCTAATGCTAGGTCCTGCTAGGTCAAGCTAACAAAGTGAATTAGAAGAATGACTTTTTCCCCACCTGTCAGGCGAGGGTTGTTAGATTTTATGTCAGACCATCTCCTCCTCCTCCTCCTTCTCCTTCTCCTCTCGTGTTCCCTGCCAGACCTCAACCACGACCATCCACGTCCAGCGTTCCCTGCCGGACCTCAACCACGACCATCCACGCCCAGTGTTTCTTGCCGGACCTCAACCACGACCATCCACGCCCAGTGTTCCCTGCCGGACCTCAACCACGACCATCCACACCCAGTGTTCCCTGCCGGACCTCAACCACGACCATCCGAGCCCAGTGTTCCCTGCCGGACCTCAACCACGACCATCCGCTCCCAGTGTTCCCCGCCGGACCTCAACCACGACCATCCGCGCCCAGTGTTCCCTGCCGGACCTCAACCACAGCACACAACCACAAACACAAAACCACAAACACCACCACAAACACACAACCACAAACACACGACCACAAACACACGACCAC
>CAXAMN010024984.1:469915-492324 GCA_963970005.1 Durusdinium trenchii
CACCCGTCTGTGCTTGATGGACCATTTGGGCGGTCCACAAAAATGTGTGGTCTGCAAGACCTGTGCTGCTGTGTCTCGACGTGCCCAGACCTGTAGTGTGTGGTCTGCTGCTTTTGCCATGTTTTTATAGCCGTGCAAGTGGTATGTGTCCTGGTCGATCTGCTGCTGCTTGGTGTGCTGCTGCAGTAGTGCTTTGTAGGACGGTTGTGACGGAATCGGTTGTTCCATCTCTGTGCTTGCTCTCTTGTTGCTTGGCGTGTCTCCGGCAAGTTCCGGAGGTGTTGTAGGCACAATGGATCCGAGCGCCGGATCCTGTGTGTCTGGCATGGCTTCTATGTCGATGACTTCGGGCATCACAGATGGTAGACCTGGTGTATGTGCTGGTGTTTGATCAGCCTGTTCTTGAGGTGGCAGAAGAGGTTGCGCCGGTGTAGTTGCTGCAGCTTGTCCTGCAGCATCGCCCAATGCTGGTGTTGTGGGTTGGCCTCGAATGGATCTGGGAGTCCTGGATGCTGGGGTACGAGACCGGTGTTGTTTTCGCACTGGTGCGTTGACTGGAGGCTGCATCCATTGCTCAGGTGTCATGCCGAAGCTGTGTTGTGACTGGATCACTGTCTTGTTGTATGTGGGTGAGTGCACGTTGAGATGGTACTCAACTGATGTGTTCTGTGGATGCGGCTCATATGGATCGGTTTGCGCTGCCTCTTCTGCTTGGTCTGCTGCTGCGGTCGCTGGTTCGGACGGTGGTACTAGATAAGGTATGTCTGGCGCCGGCAGATCTGGTACTGCTTCAAGCTGGTCATGTCCCAAAGGTTGTTCTGGATCCTCTGGTGGTTCTGGAATGCTTTCACCCTGTAGGATGCCATGTTGGAGGTTGTCTGCTGCAGCTCGAAGTTGCTTAATCTGCTCATAGTCTGGGTTCCAGCACTCAAAGCCTCTTGCGGTCCTGAGCTGGTGTGGTGCGACACGGATGGTGTTCGTGCCGGCCTGGAGCCAGAGACTCTTGCCATCTGGGTCTCTTCCGAGGAGTCTTGCCAGCTTGTAGCCTCCCCTTTTCTTGCCGCTGCGGGCTGTCCATCGCCAGTAGGCGACTGTGCTTCCAATCTCCGGGATGTCTGATGGACCCGGAGTGGTGTTGCGAAGTAGTGCTCTTCGCAGTGTGCTGTCGATGGACATGGCGGCCAGCTTCAGCTCGTATGGTGTCTGCGAACTGTTGTGCTTGTGACCTGGTCTGGCCTGTGATGAGGCCGTGTGGGCCGCTCAGGAGTTCAAGGCCTTGTCTTGGAATGCGGCCAAACGCCGCCACATATGGTGGTCTGCCAGTCGACCAAGTGCAGCTGTTCTTGGCGTGAGATGCCATGGCTGTGACTATGTCCATCTGGTCGTAGCCAATCACGCCTTGAGCGTCCACGATGCGCTCCATCAGTGAGCGGTACGTGGCATTGTGCCTCTCCACCAATCCTATCTTGTTGTGTGCCTCTGCTGGAATGTAGTCGACATACACTCCAGCTTCGTCCATGGCATCTTCGAAGGTGGAGCGGAAGGAACCGTCTGGGTCGGTTCGAAGCCTGAGAGGGAAGCCAAATGGACGAGCCCGTGCAAGCATGAACTTCTTGGTGACTTCCTCTGGTGTTCGGTTGGCCAGCAAGGTGCCGACATGAAGGTGTGTGACTTCGTCGATGATGCCGAGTACCAGGAAGTTGGTACCTTTGACATCTCGCACATAGATGATGTCCATTTAGAGCCGGTCACCAAACCGGGAAGCTGTTTGGTCTGGAAGTCCTCCGCCTGGGTCAGGTCGGGCTGGTCCTTTCGTGCGTTCGCACGAGTTGCACTTCATCCCCTCAACTGCACTGTAAATGGCCTGATTGCTCACGCCATTCAGTGCGAGCAGCTTCTTCAGCTCTGCTGCTCGAGGGTGACCCAGGTTCTTATGCATCCTTTTGACCGCCAGCTTGATCTCAGCCGTCAGCTTGAGCTCTGGCAGAAAGGTAATCTCATCATCATCTTTCCTCACAAGCCGCAATGGATCATCTTCTTGAGCCTGTAAGGGATGTAGTTCCTGAGGTTGAAACTGCTGTGGATCTTGAGTTCCTGGGCTTGGATCTGCTCGAGGTCGCTTGTAAGATGGCGTGACCTCCGCTTCGGCACTGTTCTGACCGAACATGAAGATGGCCAATTGTACGGGCTTGGTGAAGCGAGCCCGTGGGTGCCTGAGTTTGCCAAGGTCTTCTTCAATGACCTCCATCGTGCCGTCTGTGTATCGCATGGCTGCGGCTCGATGTGTGTGTGGAACGTGTGTTGGGAATCGCCATGTGATGGGCTGCCATGCAATCTGGACACGTTCCATGTGGTTCCATTCGGTCAGTTCCCAAGCCTTCTTGAAGAGTGGGTCCGACACTGGGAGGACGAACTGCTTGTAGCGTGTGACCTGGAAGGTGGAATTTGCCATGTCTAGTGCTTCATTCCAGGCCTCAATGGAAGTGGTCATGTAGACCGTGGCTGGTTTGCCGTGGTGATTTTGGAAGCGATCTGGAAAGCGGTTGATCACTTCTTCTTGGATCCCTCGCAGGATCTCAGTCACCATGCCTGGAGGATACTCTTGTGAACGAGTGGTCTCTTTTCCCTCCAGTGGAACACAAAGACGTTGTTCAGGAGAAAGCTTCCTTTGAAGCCTTGCCAGAACGTGCTGGCAGTTGCCCATGAACCGGTGTCCCTTACGGATCATCTGGCCTTGGCTGTTCGTGGCTCCGTATGCACCGGCATGGCATGCGACGGATGTCACGTTGGGCAATTGTTGTAGTCGTTGGATGGCCGGTTCGAGCCATAGACGGCTGGTGATGGGGTTCTCGATGAGGAAGAGTCGTCCTGCAAGTGCTTGCTTCTTGCACCAGCTGGTTGTCTTGCGAAGCATGGCTCTGGCCTTGGCTCTTCTCATCAAGAGTAAGATCTTCCTGTGGACGTAGTTGCAATTGTCTTGCAAGAGACACCAGTCCTTGCAGTCGATGCCTTGGATGAGTATCAACGGTCTCATTTCATCAAGAATGCCGTCGACTTGGTCTTGGTCTGCAGCTTTGCGAAGGTCCCATCCGGTATTGAAATCAATGGGACTGGCAGCTGACAAGTGAAACTTCTGGCATCGCCGAGTGATGTTGGCTGCGCCAGCAAAGGTTTCCAAGACATCAACCCTGGGGCGGACTGCCCTCTTGTTGTGGAACTTGTCAAAATCATCAACAACTTGTCCTGCCAGGACATGTTCGATGTGGTAGATGTGGTACGCTTGCCTCACATTGTTTCGGAGTGTTCGTCTGGCTGCATTGCTGAGGAATCTCTGAGTGGAAGTGGCTGGTGTCTGCACTGTAAAGATGGTGCGTCCTGTCCACGGCCGGTGGAGCTGCTTGGTCGGTGTGTTGTTCCACTCATAGGTGATGGACTCGGTTGAGCCATCCTCATATGTGACCTCAGCTGTGCAGTGTGGTGCCAAGAGGTGCTTTGGAACTGGGCATTGGTGGTGCTGTAGGTCCAACAGTAGGAGTCTGGGGTTCCGGTGGTAACGAATGCACTGGTTCTTGAAAGTCTCCCAGTGATCGTGTTCTTCGAGGTCATCGTTCACCAATCCCACTCCTCGTCCGGATAGCCGTCCCTGCCGCCATCCGAGCTTGGTGGGAATGCTTCTGACCCCATCGAGGACATGATCTCCTCGAACTCCTCCCGGCTGTATCCGGTGCCCCGGTAACCATCCCCGCTGTCCATCCTGTGGACAGACGGCGACCTGGTGCCCATGGAGGATGTCCTGTAGGTTCTCTGAGGTGTGGATGCTGCCTTGGGCTTGCTTTTGCTGCTCGTGCCCTTCGTCTTGGGCGCCAAGTCCTTGGGAGTCAGGATACTGGCTGAGGACGGCACAGCGCCGATGAGCTGGAAGACTTTGGCGAATACTCCACCCAGCCTTCTTGGTCCTGCATCCAACGGAACTTTGCTTCGCACCTCAGGCACTCTGTGAACCTGCCGTGAGCATTGCCATACCGACGGAAGCTGGGATGTGTGCAGGTCTTCTTGGCTCGACTCTGCATCTCCTTCAGCTCCTGTGTCTCGCGGGCTGTCAACCAAGATCGAGGCCGAACGCCGATCCTGACCAGCCTGCTCATGGCTCTGAGGGCGTTGAACTCGAGGAGAAGGATCCTCAACAGGATCGTGCGCCAGCGGCTGAGCCATTCGGGTGGTTGGCGTGTAGAGTGCATTCACCCGGTCGTAATGTGAGCCACTGGGAGCATGAACGGCTTCAGGATGAAGCACGAGCTCAGGACAAGGCTGCGTCCAAAAACGATCTTCTGCAAGCTCTTTCCAACACAACAACTGATGACAACGTGGTGGAAATGAGGTGATGTTCACAACCAAATGTCCATGCTTCTTGACTAACGGCAATGTAACACCAATGGTTGACATGTGCAATATGCCCTGATGCAAATCGATAACACACCCAAGCTGCTCTAGCAACACTCTGCTTGCCAAAAACGGAATCGACAGCGGCAAAATGCTCACACCAAAAATGATGCCCTGAGTCTCCTGGCCTGCAAAACTGGCCGGGAAGAGGCATCGCTCGGCAGCTTGCTGAGTTGATCCTGCACCGAACTGAAATCGATCGTGACATTCTTCACGATGAAAACCCATACCATGGTTGTCCAACAAACGTGCATGTGTCTGCATCCACCGTTGGCCTGCGCATGACCTCTGACATGCGGTGTCCAAAACCATGTAACCGCCCAAATCGATTGTCTGGGCGACGTAGACGAAGGGGCTGTGAACCGAGTCAACGAAACTGGTGGGGTAGTTGAGGAACATATCATGGCCAAGATCTTCACCAGGGTACTCTTCACCGTAGCTGACTACGAATGCCTTTTTGGGTGTCGTGGTAGTCGACGAGGAGGAAGGTTGTCCACCCGACTTGTCCTTCCCACCATGCTTGTCTTTCCCCTTTTTGCCACCTTTGCTTGAACCTTTGGTTGACGCAGAAACTGAACATGCTGCATCTCCAGCCCAGTGGCCGATTGCACCACAAGCGGAACATGTTGAAGTCCGCTTCCGCTCATCTATGGACTTGCGTCCAGTGAACTTTCTGCCCAACACGGTGGCCTGCAACTTCTTCGAAGTAACCGAGAGCACCTGTGCAAGGTCCTGTAGTGAAGCGTCCAGGTCATCATCTGGTGCCTCACCATCTTGTGCGTTTTCTTCGTTGTCTTCATCGAGGTTCTCCTCGATGGTCTCGAAAAAACTCCTCTGGCTGCTCGTCAGCCAGATCTTCGGCCGCATAGGCCTCGACCACATCTGCATCTCCCGTGTCCGCAACCTCAGTCTGGAAGACACGGCGGGGTCCTTTACCCCCTTTGCCTCGGTTGTATGCAGAGGCGGACGATGGCAAGGTCGACGCTGAGCTTGAGGCTGACGTGGAAGCCATCGACTTGGGGTAGTTGCTACCTTTGTACGAGGAGCTGCCGGAACTGCTTGGTCTCCATCCACCTGATTGGAACACCGGTGGAGTTGGCCTGAAATCTGGAAATTGAAGCTGCAAACTCTCAACAATTGCATCAAACTGCAGACTGCTGTGAGCACCGATGAGTACCAACCTTTGAAGCTGTGGATCCAACTTGCAACGCTCCAACAACCTGTTGCCACGCGACTCTGAATCGTACATCGCTGCTGAACTGATCCCGACTGTTTGCAAATCACGCTCAACACGCTTATATCTGTTTATGAACTGTCGAATCGACTCGTGGCTCTCGCGGGTGATGGACTCGTAGTTGGAAAGCAACATGCGCTTCTGATACAACAACTTCTGTTCCAATGGGCCCTTCAAACAACCAAGAATGTAGCTGACACCATCCTTGGCGTTCACTTTTTCCAGCTCCATGTGCTCTGCTTCGGCCTCCGGTTCTCCCGTGAGGGAGCTGAACAACATCAAGCCAGCTTCAGCACCAGTGAGATAGTGCTGTACCTGCATCTGCCAAACCTGCACTCGACGTTCGTACTTTGCAAATGCACGAAGGTCCGATGCATGGTATTGCCACTTGGGTGGCTGCGGCGGTGTGCCACCTCTCCACTTCAGCCCTGGGGCTGGACCTTTCCTCGAATTCCAACTCTTGTCAGAAGCCGAGTCATTGCGACGCTCCTCCAACACTTGCTTCAATGCTTGTACCAACTCTGACTGTCCGTCAGGCCTCGTCTTCGACGATGTAGGCAGTCGCAAGGGCACCTGTGAAGGAGAAGGTGCATCGGGAGTATCATGCTGTGAATCATTCTGTTGCGCAGTGGTGTTACCTCGTCTGCGTCGCCTCCTCGACCTGGATGAACTCGAACCGGACTGCTCTGGTGGGTCAACGGGCCAATCATACCGGGATGAAGCGACAAGAGACGGGTCATCCGTCGGTTCCTCACTCTCAGGGTGCTCCGCTGCGGGATCCGGTGGTGAAGGAACATCTTCAGCCAGCGGGTCAACCGACTGCCTCCGGAGCTGCGCTGAGGAGAGGCTGCCGATGGGTGCACTGTCGGTGCTGGGAAGGTATAGCCAAGTACCATCAACTGTCTGCTGTCGTGTCGGCTGCTCAACATGATAGAACTGATTGTATTGGCAACGCACGCAAACAAATGAAGTGGCTGAAACTTCCCTCCAACGTGCCGAGTTGCATCGAAGGCACCGCCAAGGATTGTCTCGACTTGCAATGCTCGATGCCGCACCTGGATCGGAGTCAATGTGAAGCTCCTCCTCTAAAGCGTCAAGCTCGGACTGAGTCCAGCCGCCAGGAAGCGAGTCCAACATCAACTCAACGTAGGCTCCGGTGCCAACTAAGCAAGATACGTGCAAACCATGTACCTAGCTGAAAGAAAGGACGCGGCCCTTTTGCAAATGCGATTCGGCTCTGTGCGCACCTTGTGCCGCGACGGCGTCGGATCATTTGACTCAAGTGCTGGGGTTCCTCTTGGGGTCTTGACTGAACTTCACACCTACAATGATTTCACATCCTCCCAAGTCGACCATCTGAACCAAAAGCTTCACAAGCATATGGATCACTCCTGCTGAGCCACAAGAGCACTACACGAACCAATGCAGAGGCAGGCTTCTGATCCAAGACCAGCTGCACCAAGCGCACGCTTCTGGGCGAGAGCGAGGGGACACGCCGAAGACTTTGGACGGCTTTGGATGACTTTGGCACTTGTTTGGCTTTCCGGTGCCAAATCATAACACATGCACATGCCATGTCACCCCTTCCGCCTGGAGCCCCTCAAAGTCCCCCGCAGATAAGGTCCCGCCCAGTCGTTCGCTCTGCCCGTCTGTCCGAGCAGCTCTTTGGCGTCCAAAGCTGGCCCTAGGAGACGGAGGCTGGTTTCGAACTCTTCGCCCGTGCCCTCGGCGACCAGCTTCGAATGAGAAAAGGATGAAAGATCAAAAAGATATGAAAAAAGATTGAAAACGTCTGGTGGATGGGTGGAAGGCGGTTTCTCTGGTTGTGGTGATCATGATGTGAAAGAAACTGTGTAGTCCCACTTGCAACCATTGGCAATCCTCCTGTCATGTGCAGCCACGGTAAGTTATCAGCGTAAAATTTGCGGCCGTTCTTGTGATGCAAGTCCCTGAACACTCAGCATAGCCCTTTCTTCAAGGCGAGAATCGGCCACAATGAGCTTGGCTAACATCTTCTGCAAGGTAACCTTGGCTCCGCTATGATGCAGCCAATGGCAGCTGCTTCAGTGATGGAAGGAACTAATTTCTCGCACAGCCATCTCAATCTTGGAGGTTGATGCCATTGATGTTCTACGGTGGTCATGAGTGGACACCACTCACAAGTAGGAAAGGCCCTGCGAATCTTAGAACGAAACAACATTCAAAAGAAGGGCGTATCAGGCAAAAGCCAAGAGCAATCCCTGTGGGGTAACAAACGAAGCGAGAGAGAGAGAGAGAGGGAGGAGCAACCTCTGTATGAACGTGTTTCTTCAAGCCAACTTGGTGCACTTCCTATACACAAAAGGACCAGTACGACCAGTATATAGAATCTCAATGAGTCAAAAGTCCAAGACTCACACACACTCAAAAAAACTCAAAAACAAGTTGTCCAGTTGGGTTAAGCAAGCTGACTTCGAAGTGATGGAGAATTTGGCACCTGAAAAGCTCGCCTCGGTGTTTCAGGAGAGTTATATTAGTTAGATATAAGATTCTATAAGAACGTACATGGCTGGTTTTGCTCAACGCAAAAAGGTCGTGCACGATTAGTCTTCAGTCCTAGCAGCCATGAAGGTGCTCCTCAGCTCAGAATTACCAGAGATCCAGCTCAATGCTCTCTGAGCCACCTGGACTCGATGCCAAGAGACGAGGCGTTCAGAGGTTGAAACACAACTGGGCCTTCCCCGCACATGACCATGCCAAGGACTGACGTCCGTAAGGATGTTGGATGATGACCCAAGGACTTGACGCACCGGAGAAATGCATGTTGGATGACCATGGATGACTCATGTATGTGGCATCCCCAACTACGAGCAGTACTTGATCTTTCTGGGTCATTTATCAATCTCAAGAATTAGGGGGGCCCGTTTGAACCTAGCTTTTGCAGGCGAAAAACTTGATAGAACACGTGACTCTCCGTGGCAAGTCGCCTTCTTGGAGGCTTCCAAGCCAACTGTTTGCCCCTTCGAGCCGACCACCAGCAAGTCCACGAACTTCCTGTCCTCAATCGGTTCATCCGAGTTGTGGGAGCCAAAACGACTGGATGGGCATGAAATCGAACACTGCGACCTCCTATGAATGGGGGGGCCATCATAAAACGAAAGTTCGTTGGTCGCAGTCGCAGCTACATAAGAAACCTCACCTGCTTCAGCTTTATGGACGTCCTTCCTGAAGCCAACAACATGTAAGCCACGAAAGCTTTTTGCGTCTTTCTCGGCTGCACGAGTCAGCCGGCCAAGCTTCGACGTTCACTTTGTTCACCACCATGCGATCCACCTTGTCGCCCACCCTGTACTTCTTCCAGTCGGTCTGTGGTACCGAAAGCTTCCCATCCTTCTCACAGCCGAAGTTCACATAGACACCAAAGGTGTTTGAGCTGTTCGTCACGGTGCCGCTCACGATGGAGCCGACCTTGCCGCTGGAGAAGCGATGCAATTGAGGGAGATGGAGAAATATCACATTGCCTGTGGTGTGTTTGTTTGTATGCTTGTTTGATCTGGTTTGGTGTGTCCACATTCAGTTATTCTCAAACATTGTGAAAGGCAAGTGGCAAGTTCTGCATAAACCGACATCCTTGAATCTCGCAGACTTCTACTAGACATCTATAGAATATTGGAGCTACCTTGCAACAATCACCGGAACGATGCCACAAGCACCGTGCTCTTACCCCTTGTGTCGTCAACTGTGTCATCAATGCGTTATATAGCATGTACGAGCCTGGCCATGCCAAGGCACAACAATCTCAGAGACCTTCTTGCCACCAGAATGTTGCCAGCCTCCATCAGGGCGTTCTTGCTGGAAAGCCGCCTTGCCATCCCAAATGATGTGCTGGAAAAATTGAAACTTCACATCTCATCCTCTAAAAAGTGGCAAGGAAATCTGGTGAAGCCAAGGAAACAATACGCCTGCTTTCCGAGCCTTCCCTTTCTAATACACCTCTGCTAAAGGGAATCCTATACAAAAGGTCCTTGTGAGCCTGCTTGCTGTCGCGGACCGACTCTTCTTCGTACCGGGCCCACCAGGAGTCGATCAACTTCTGAGCCAATTTCACTTTCCACTTCTCCTCGAGATCACAGTCGCTAGTCGCTAGTGGCTAGTGTTCCATTATGGAACTATAACTAAAGGGAAGCTGGGTTATGATGGCGATGGCCCCTTTGCTTCATGCGCAGGTAAGTTTGCCAACCAGCTTTGACCACGTATGGCTAGCCATCTGCACTCCACGATGCCAAACATCTCCCGTGAACACTCCAAAGCCAAGTCTCGGGGCATCTCTTGAAAAGCTCATTTGACCTTGCAATGGCAGTTTGTGTGCCAGACTCCCTTCCACGTTAATGTCTGTACCAAGTGGCTGTCATGTCACAAGCTTTAGCATGCTTCAATATGAAAAAACAAAACATGATGAAAACCATGACCCAGCGGCACAAAATTGTATTTCAATGTATTTCATGACGCCGGTCACACTCAGACCAGATTCCTCTGCACAATCGTGCCTTATGCTTTGTCACCTCCTTTCCCGCAAGTATCAATAGACATCTACTCACTCCTAGTCCCATTATTCAACCTATTCGTGCTGGAGCTACCCGGCCGCTGGGTCGCCACATATCCCTTCTTAAGTCGCCAGAGGTTACAACAGTATCTCACACCAAAGGACTCCTCTTCGCTGCATCCGTGCGAGAGCAAACTTGGCCAGTGGTCGACCATCAGATCCATCTGCACGCTTTCGCGAGCCTTGTTCTCCTGGTGAATCGTGGGCCGGAGTCTACATGGTCGCTCCTAAAGACCCTTTCCGTCCTTCGTGAAGCTGTCATCCGCGGGCAGCTTCTGCTCCACAGTCTTGGTGTTGACCAGCAAGGGACCTTCAAAAAGCCGCACGAAGAGCGTGCGCAGCACCGAGAGCATCTGATCCCATTCCTCAGCACCAACGAAGGTCCCAAATCATCTGAAATGTCCCAGGTTGCCATGATGCCAGTCACCAGGGTGCGTCGTCTACAGGGAACCAAGCAGAAAGACATTGAACAAAAGGGTCCCAACAGCGAAATGCCGTACGAGAAAAGCCTGACGAACTGCATCACTGCATCACTCTAGCCCACAACCAATTCAGAAAGGCCAAAGAGCAACACAGGTTGAATTTAGAGCAAGCCAAAATAGCAAAACGCGGAAAAAAACGATAACAATTCTGAAAACGTCAACACACATATGTATATATATACACCTACTGGAAACCCGTATGATCATTGTTGTTTGATGACTATGGCCTCAAGCCGTATTGACCGCTTTTTTTGTGCATATGCCGTATGTGGGCACGGACATCTCTCTGGAGGACTCCATGTTGAAGAATGGGAACTGTATACAAATATGGCCGTATACTGGCCATATTTGCATGCATATTTGGGGGTACCTGTATGATACTAGTATTTTTTCAATATGTTATTGAAAAAAAGGCCGTAACCATATTCCAACATACTAGTGCGAATACTGCGTTGCAACACCCGAATATGGTACCCTATTGAGCCAAGAGAGGAAACCGTATATGCCCGTATTTGGGCAAGCCCGTAATGACAAAAAAATAGTCAAATGCCGTATGACCAAAAAAAATGAACATACTGTTCCTCATATAATATCTATATATGCTTCTTGCTGGCTTTGAACTCCTTCTGGTTCAGCTTGCATGTGTCCATTGCTGTTGGAACCCGTCCGTCAAGGTTGACTAGCTACACACGCTTGATGCGCTTGATGAAAGAAACGTGCATCACCCAAGGTCCCCAAAGGAGTATTTAGAGATACAGTATATAATTAGAGTATAGCAGTATAGCCCATGTGCACTCTGACGGTCAAAGGCCAACAAACAAATAGGACTGTCAAGAAAAAGGTGGTTGGGCATGTGCGCAGTAGGCAGCGAGAAGGTTGATTGTGCACAGCTTAATGTCGGCTCCTCAGTGCGCGGAAAACGTTTACAAGATCATTTGAGCTGAGATTGCTCGCTTGGAGCCCACATTCTGGGAAGCCTTCGAACTGCCGAGGGGGTCACCATCTGAAGTAGTGCAGGATATATACCTGAAAAACATGAACCTTCTGCAAAGAACCATGGGTGGCGGCGCAAGGAGTGGTCCGTCCACCTGGAGTCCTGCCCCTGTCCCCGTGGGCATATCCCGGCAGGTCTCGTCAGGGGAAAGACCCATGCCAGGTGCATAGCCTGCTAAGGCCTGGCGTGTGGTGTTTGCATGGTATGCCGGCAAAGGGGTCCATACACCACAGAAACAACCCAAAGAGGAGAACCCTCCAACGAAAAACACTTAGATTATATATCTTATATTCCCTTCTCAACCTTGTGACGATGGAGACTACAATAAACCTCGATGGATTTGGTTGACAAATCTTGAACTCGCTCTCAATCATCGTGGGCGCAGGGTCCAAAAAGTTGATGGACCAGTGGATGAGAACTCTCCATATCTCTTCATAAATATAGCTTCATCAAATGTGGAAAGGAGGCTGAAAGCACACGCCAAGGACCCCACCTGTGCAAACTGCCCCAGGTTGCTCACGTTCCCTTGCGACAAAAGCCGGCTCTCCATGGCCGCAATCTCTTTGACCTAGGACACTCGCGGATCGGATTGGCCACGGATAGGTCACCAAAGTTCGAATGGTCTACTTTCAGCACAGCGGCCCAAACCTCGTGCTGGCCAGGCCGGAGCAACTTCACCCAGACCGTCAAGGCGCACGTCAGGCACGCGCGAGCGGAGCTGCTGTCGGAGGTCTGCTCGTCGTGCCATCGCCGCAAGACCTGCAGTGGCGAATGTTTTTGGGAATCGGATGACTAAGAGCAATGGCCTCCAACCTAATAGCGATAGCAGCGATGGCGTCCAACCCAAGGGCCCAAGGGCAATGTATGAGATTGATAGATAAACCAAATTGGAAATATTGGAATGCGGAATATCCTGGTGATTGACCTCCTTAATCACACGGGCTGGCGATGTGTGGTGTGAGAGTGGAAGAATATGGAAGTAAGTGAATTTCATGAAAATGTGAGCTCTACATTGACCTACCCAAGTTCAAGTGAGTGCAGAAGGTTCGACTCATTTAAGATATTGTTGCTTAAGCCACATTTAGATATTTATCAAGCCACTGTATGGTTTGACCTGCCAGGACTGTGTCTGGATGGAAATATGTCCTTCCTCAGGCTGCTCTCATGTTTCGATTGTTTAATTCTGACCGATTTTCCGCACACGGGACCACGCAAAGCCTCGCCCAGGAATTCCTTCAGGGTCTCTGGCGTGCACTCTTCGACAGACATCCGCCCAACGCTGTTCACGATGTCAGAGAAGGGGCCTACAACCAACCGGACACTTGGCAAAACAAAATCCAAATGAACTCGGAAAGCTGGGGGATAATGTTGTAAGATGTTGTAATACCAACAGGCTCAGCATGACATGGAGGCACTTGGGAAAGCAATTGTTTAAACAGCCAAAGGTTTGTACCAATACATAATAGCATCTCTCTATTTCCCAATTCTTGAACGATCCAAATCAGGTACGCTTCTTGTTCTGTCCTTGTGCCCCTGTAGCTCGGCCCATCCTCCATCCTGTGCTCACTGAGCTTTTTGCCATTAATGCAGAGCAGTGGCTGAAGGCATGCTGGCTGATCAAGTCGGCCAGGACTCGTCCATCCGTGCCCTCCTCCATGTTGGGCCCATCCCCAGGGCTCAGTGGCCGAGACCCAACATGAATGACTTGTCACCACATCACCATCTTCGCAAGGCTAGTCGAGCCAGAACTCCAACATGGACCTTGTGCTTCCCCCCTCACCTGAACATGAAGCAAATTCCCCTCTGTTGCGTGGCGAATGGACTTTCATGGTTTTTCAATCTTACCCTACACACAGAACCACTCCCCACCTGCTTGTGTTGGTGGTTGCTCCAGCCGATCTTGACACAATCAAGCAGCCGTGAGGGACGGTCTATGTGTGCATAATATCGACAAATATAACATATATACATATATATAACATATATACACTGCAGTATGCTTAAGACTTATGTTCATTGGTACATGTTTCGATATATGCGGATAGATAGATAGATAGATAGATGTTGCTTTCCACAAGCTCGAACCCCCTCCTTGTTCATCTTTGGATCGGTGCGAGTGGCTAAGCGACAAGCCTGCAATACCCTCGTCAATGCTTCCACTACATCGGTGACCTCACAGCTTGACTCAAAGATCGATCGCATCCACCATTGGAAGTTAAGAAGAGAAGGCCTTACTCCATGTAGGGTCTTGAGCCCATTTGGCCCTCGCGTAAGCGCACCACCTCGTGGACGCCTTCCCCAGAGGATGTCTGAACATGAGCCGCCACAATATCCCTGGCTCCAGGTCTTTCGTTCTCAATCCGCCAAAAAAGCATCCTGTAGTCCATCCATAGGTTGAATTGGGGTATAGATAAGTGCCGTGGTCTGGGGCGTGTGTTGAACCTACAACACCCCTCACTCATGCCTGAGGCAAGGCACGTTGGAGGTGCAATGCGTCAAGCCTTGCACAGCTTTCATAGTGGCACCGGGCACCATAGCCAGCTTTGACACCACCTGGGACATCGTCTCTCGTTCGAAACTTCTGCGCATTGAGCAATGGGTTAGGTACCAGTTAGATATCAGAAGCGGCCAAAACTCCAGAATAGACATGTTGATTTCATGGCACCAATCGAACCACGGAATCACTGACTTCTGGTGAATAAGCGAATAGCTCGCCAGACTCCAGTTGCCGGAGCTCGCCTTGGGCAGATAAGGCAGGACCCATTCAGGCTGTTCGATGAGCTGGTCCAACAAGGTATTCGCCACGTGCGCTTGGTCATCTGGGTTGTCGGTGCGGTCGAAGTAATCGAAGTAGATGCCTCAGTCCCAGCACTCCCAAGCCTTCTCGGAAAATCTGTTTACCAGCGCCCACGGAGCACCTCGATCAACACCGGGCCTTAACAACTACTGTAAGAACCCCTAGTGTGACGACACTGTGGGGAATAAACCCACAGGCCACGTTCCGCAAAGTTTTCTCGAGGCTTTCGCACGTTGGGTTTTCACTTTCGCTGGCCACAACCTATATGAACCTCATCAAATTTCCTTTCGTGAGGGTTCTTGACGCAGCTCAACTCATACACAAAATGGTGTGGGAGAAGGTCCAGTTCAACTGGGCTGGGCTACCGGTTGGGCTCAGAGCCTCAGTCTCAGATCCTCAGTCTCTTCCTCACCCTTCGCTCTCTGCACACCAATGGACCATCCAAACACCGGACCTATCCACGTCAAGGTGCGAACATCTTCCGGGCGGAACTCGCTGGATGTCGCGACTTTGGAGAGGATACTGCCTATCACGGGGCAGAATGATCCTGTTGACCATACCTCTGGTAGACAATAGTCCACCCAGCCACAGAACCCAAGTAGAGATATGCAACTTCCATTAGTTAGTATAGTGTTATACAATGTCAAAAAATAAAGCATTTCGGAATTTCGGATGACATGGGACGACTTTGAGCTCAAAAAAAATCTCATTTACAGTACTTTCTCGAATGGAAGCAGTCCTGCCACATCTCTCTGGCACTCTCCTTTGCGCCACACGTAAGTGTACAGCTCCAGCCTCAAGAATGGTCAGACTCGGAGGGATAAACACTTGACAAAGGTGAGATGCGATGCCCCATCCTGAATGTGCACATATGCACACAACATCAAACAACCTAATTATATAAGTTAGGTCACACAGCCAGCTCTTTCTGCAACCCTTTGAGCCCCCAGCGGGTCCGGGATGCGCAGGTCCACGATCTTCTTCAGACCTGTCTTTTGGACTTTCCACCGAAGAAAGGTCGACGAACATTTCGGCAGCAACCCCTGTCGCACCAAAATGCCTGCGACTTCGGGAATATTCGAGAATCCTCTCGGGCCCCCACCTGCCACTTGCAAGCCAACACCAGCCTTCTTGGGCAACATCACTTGACGGATCAACACCTCAGCACTCAGCTCTTTGGTCAAATCTGGATCTGTGCTGCCTCCTAACTTTTAAGTCCAAGGCAGCGGGCATAGCACACCCATACCCAAACCCAAACCATAAAAGCCAAATCCGGTCACGACGGCCAAGCCACGCGAGCTCGGGGTGGGCTGAGCTGTGAGATCATCTTTGTGACCTGGGGCTGCTAGAATTTCAGAAATTTCCAAAGGAAAAACTGAAACTAAAGCAAAAGGCGATCGACCAAGGACCTAGGATGGCCCAGGACCAGCTAAACCTGTTTGAAACTGAACTCGCCTTCCACATTACAACGAGAATCGTTGTTGAATAGCATGTTCTGGAAAATTCTGGCTTCACTGTACCACCAGCTCTTCACACTGACGCTGCTCAGGAGCCGCTTCCTTCGCTTGCTTTACCTTCCCTGCGTGGGGACCCAAGACCTTCATGGCACTGGCCGCGTTGTCTGAGCGTCCCAAAGCGCTTAAGAGAGTCTCCACCTCGGTGGCACTCGCGCGACGAATCATGACACCCTCGGTGAGGAAAAAACTCGTGCCCAATCCAACCTGACTGTTCTTCTCCCTAGGATCACGGTCAGACATATACACAAATAATTTCCAAGCCTCAGGATCATCCACCTTGTCGCAGAAGCTTGGCTCTGGCCTCAAATCAGGCCAAGATGGCCTTCACAAGAGGACATGAACAATTCGTCGGGGTGGGGGTTGGGGCGTGGGTCAGGATTGGAACTTGTCACGGCCCTTACTGTAGAACTTATCTACCGTACCCGATGGATCCTCTTTATGTGGTCCGTTCGTGTCTTTCATCGCCTTTCTCGTGAGAATCGCATCAAGGCACATCTCCGCAAAGCGCCGTTCAACCTCTTGGTTGATGTCACTGAAGGCCCCTGCAGCCTCCGCTCCATTCCACGAATGCCAAATCAAATGAAACCCAAACATCTACAACCAAACTGAACCCATTTTGGAATCATTGGGGATATACTATTTTGAGATCATCGTTGCTGACATCAAAGTTTCTTAGTAGTTTTTTTCAGTAATTGTAATTTACACTCTACGGAAGAATACGTGAGTGGCTCGATCTCAAACGTCTTTGAATGTCCCTCAAGGACCTCCTCTCCCGGTCAAAGATACACAATTCGATGAGAACGCGACATGGCGACCTGGGGTCGCCTCCTCTTACCGACGCGCCCGTCCCGGCCCCTTCGGTCCCCAAGAAGCGCCTGAATGACCTCCCAGCCCCAAACGTCAGAACTGTTGTCCTGAGCACCGGTGCCCCGAGCATCATTTCTGCTTTCAGAACTTCTTGCCAAACTGGAACCAGCTCGATGCAACAGACAAGCAACATGCTGAGCAGCAAACACGAAACCATATCCAAAGCCCCATGAATGTTCTGCTAGTAGCGGCTTCTAAGGCTTCAAGACTCTCAAACCAGAAGATCACCCAAAGCAGCACCCCCCCAAAACATGTGCCCCAAGGACATCCAAAAACACCCTGTCCTTGGTGGTCTGCTCCTTGGGGTAGATGCTCAAGAGCTCACTGACGCGTGACACGCCGTCGGCGAATTCCAGGCGCGGGATCAGGGTCAACTCTTCGGGTTCGGTCGACCACAGTGCTTTCTTCAAGAACTCCTGGCAAGCAACTTTGAAAATACAATAGATCAATACATATATATATATATATGTGTGTGTCACATAATTGAAAACAATTGTTCAAACAGTTACCGGTGACTATTTCGGAGCCACTTGCAACCAGTGACAACAGGAAGACAAGGAGAGGACTTCGGCTTCTGGGGTTGCTTTCTGGAGTTGTCTTGCTAGTGCCTCACTGATTTGTACTGCACGCTTGCATTTTGTCATGCTTACCTGCTGACAGGCTGCCATGTGGCCATGCTGCGGTGCTGTGGTCTTCAAACTTGCCGGGTGGCGCTTCCCCCTAGGTGCCACACAAGGCTTGCGCGTGTGCAATGGTTTTCTCGCATTGGACCCTTTGATTGCGCTTGGGGACGGTGCTTCCCGCGCACACTCTGTCATGGTGTCATGCCTACATGCTGCCACGCTGTCATCTGGACACCGGAAGGAGGACAACAGGAGGACAAGAAGATAACAACAAAAGGAGAAGAAGAGGACAAGAGAAGGAAAAGACAAAGGACAACGGGAGGACACAGTCTGGAGACTGGCAGGCAGCCGCGGCCAAGTTGGTGTCAAAAAGGGGACAAGAAGAGGTGAAGAACACGGCAAAAGGAGGACAACAGGCGGACAAGAAGAGGACAAAAAGAATAGAACAGAAGGACAGAGACTGAAGACAGGCTAGCAGCCACGAAGCTGAAACAACAGGTGAACAAGAAGAAGACGACAAGACGACAACAGGCGGACATAGGGTTCACAAGCTTGACCAAGCTGGACATCAGCAGAAGGAGAAGAAGAGGACAACAGGAGCACAGGAAGAGGACAAGAGAGAAAAAAAGGACAACATGAGAACAACGTCTGGAGACCGGCTGGCAGCCGCGGCCAAGCTGCACACCAGAAGGACAAGAAAGAAGAATAAAGAAGAGGACAATAACAGGAGGACACCGTCCGGACACAGTGTTGACCGGCATGGCCAGGCGACTGCGGCCAGCTTCTTTTGTCCTAAGAGAACAGTAAACAATGAGGGTCCATGGGCCAATGTGGCAGGCCAGTTTGTGGTGTCTGCAATCAAGAAAGCTCTATTGAGGCGTATCAAGAAGGGGGAGCATGGGGCCTGTCCACAACCAAGCGGGTCTCGACAACAGCATTGTTAGCATCGACCCTCTTTAAACATCTTTAAACCATCCAATTCCCTATGCCATAGCTCGCTCGTGTCCACGACATGTTTCTTACTGCATCTAAGTTTGGTGACGTTTGAACAAATTGTAGTAGATGTTTGTCTTTGTTTAATGTTCAACTGAGTCTTTGTGTAAAAAGTTTGCGATCTGATGAATCTGGCTCTCGTGATTTAAATAGCTCAGATTATTTCATTTCAGAATTGGCATGTCTGCGTGAAATACGTTCAACCTTATATATAAGTCTGACAAGAGGAAATACAAACATATGAACGGCTGTACAAACACAGATATAATGTTATTTTGAACCTCAACGTGACAGAATTCTTTAGATGAATTAATTAAACAGGATTGCAAAACTCAGCAGTTCACCCCGACGAAACACCACCACCACGACTACAACAACAACCGGGTGAACTGGGTCAACCGGGACAGTACATTTACCGGCCCCCCTATGCCGACACGCTCAACTATGAACGCACTCATCCACAACACCCACCATCATGTGCCCATCCAAGGTTCGGTCTGCGTGAGTGAGTGCCACAGGTACAATTGCACCGCCCCCCTTGGCCTGATTCACGGCGACACGGCGACACGGTGTCGTCCGTGTTTTTGCCAACTACTCGCAGCTGGGTGAAACGGCTCGGCCAACGGAGCAGAGAAGAGGAGGAACAAACATCGCAGCCAAGGCACCGTCTTTAAAGCATCCCTCCATCCTGGATCACCCTTGCCATAGCGGGCGATCTGGCTCAGCATCGGCCCACGCTTGCGGTAGTGGTAGAACTCCTAAGTTTACTGAGTTTACTGTTCACAAGAAACAAATGAAACCCAAAGGGTGGCCAAACAGGCAACGACTGCACATTGAACTTCTCAAATCCAAAGCTCTAATGGAAAAGCACGACAAACGCACGATCATCCATGATCACTGGACTTTTGAACATCTGGGTCATCAACCAGTCCCTATTGACATCTAGGTGCTCAATCAACCCTTGAGGGCCCCTATGCCCCAGACCAACGAAGCTGACCTATCCTATTGGCAGCCCAGGCATCCACATCAGTCTCAGTAGGTGCTTTCAGCTTGCAAAGGCACTTGTGAAGCCACTCTTGCCGAGCAGTACCTGAGACGTGACCAACATCCATCAGGCCCAGGACTGACAACGAGGCGTGGGCCACCGTGTCGGCAGTGTCATACTTGCAGATAGGTTACTAAGATGTCGCCCAAAGCTGGCACCGAATAGGAGGAAGAATTCACAGTCTTCTCGTTCCATGAGCTTGGCAACGCACGCATCTCGCGTGGAGTCATCCAACAGCAGGAGCTCTACCAAGGGCGTCAGGACATCGCTGCTGCTCTTCTGAGACTCATTCCTCAGAATAAACAGAAAATCTTGGGGGAGAATGACACGACCAGTTGAAGACATATGAAGATAATGGTGAAGACATGATGAAGACAGTTACCTGTGGTGTGTGGTGTGTTTGTTTGCTTCATCCAGAATCAGTTCAGGCATCCTATAGGTCCTAGGTATATATCCAAGATCATCCAAGGCTCTTGGTGAGAGCGGAGTTCAAATATGGGTAGTGCCTTCCAACAGTTCTCGCCATTCCTTCGAAACGTGCATCCAGAAGCGCGATGCTCGCCTACAGGCGGGGGGAACATTCACGGCATGTCACATCATTCTCAGATGAATTACCACAACACCTTTCGGGCACAACATCACCAACGCCACATGCGCAGCATCAAAGAATCTATTTACAATCTAGACTCCCTGCAAACCATGAAGCAAGTGACCACCACCTGGTAAACAACAGTCTGAATGATCTGATCTGGATCATCAACTGTCCAAGGGGGGACGACGGGTTGACCCACCTCCAGTAGTTGGATCATCTTTGGTCCGGAGAGCATAGCAGCAATCTCCGCGATCTGCCAAAGGACTTGCCGCCTGAATGGGATAGGTACAACCAGGGCATGAATGAACTGGTTTGCTCTAGCTGAAACCTATGCCATTTTGAGTGCTTGAAGCGTGACCGTTTAAAATATCTGAACTGAGAAAGTCTTGGAATCTGATCTGGGCAGGAAGTGCAACCTGTGAAGCTGCTTGCAGCGTCTTGGAGGTATGTTGTTATGTGTTATGCCAAGGTATCCAAGTAGACTTCTTGGCCTCCCGGAGCGCTGCAAGAGCTTGGCGATGGTCTCCAGTTCTGGAGTGGCGATCTCGTCACGGCAGCGACCCGTCTGCCACGGGATCGGCGCGTATGTGTGATGTTTCTGGATGTCCCACTGTTCCTGGGTGGCTGAGTGCATCGACGGAGCGTCCATCCAGACACCATCAAAGAGAAGAAGAAAGAGGTGATATGATATGGCACGTTATTATATGACATGATTCATGATGATATTATTGATATATGACTATATAATGGACTATAAAGCCCTGACTGCATGTTGTACATTTCAAAACCCCGAGAACTATTTGAGATGGCTGACGCACACGGTATATGATCCTTCCATGTCTGGGTTTTTGAAAGGTCCCTCGTCCTCATTTTGATGCGATTGGGGGGCACGTAGAAATACAACCACAAATGAACCATAAATAAAGCCTCTTGTCAGTTGTCCCTTTCGGTTTCCTTTCCTCCCCTCTGGCATCCTGCGCCGTGCTGTCGAAAAGAGTCCCCTTCAACCCACTTGATCGCAGGCAAATGGATAAAGCTCATCTGTGAGAGGGACATTCCTGTGGAGTTCTCAATGGCCTGTCGATCTTCCACACGTTCCCGGCGCTTCGTCGCCAGAACCTGATCCGCTTCGAAGAATCCACCAGAGCTGGTGAACGACGGCTGCGGACCGCTTCGTTTGGGGACGGATTAAATGATAAAATGGAACAAAGTGGAACAGTTCATCATAGAACTGAGGTCTACTACATGAAAATTATGGCCGATATTAAACATCGGCTACCCAATGCCAAAAGAAGGAAGCGATCTTGGTGCGTGGATGGGTTCTCATGCCTTCCACTTGAGGTCAGTCATGATGTTGATGTTCTTCAGCGCATTGACTCGCCTCCACGTCTGGCAGAACCGCTGATGTCGCATGATGTCACTGATCCCATTCCAAAGCAAAGGGGGGATGGGGCATGGCCAACGTAACCCAAACTGCTTGTTCTCAGTGACCCTACCAGCACCTACCAGCCAAGCTTCTTCGTTTTTAAGCTTTTTGGCTAGCCCAGGAGCAAATGCCATGAAACCATATGAAAACCATCTCATGAGCCAATTTGATCTCACTTCGGAGCACGCATCACCGCCAAAATCGTCGCCTCTTGATCATTGCTGAACCCTCCTTCTCGGGGATCACGCCCGACTCGATGTTCTCGAGGATGTTCTTCACGGCTTCCTGGCGAAAAAGAATTATTCACCACCCCACTGGAGCCCTGCTGTGGAGATTGGTCTCTGACCTGGTGGGAGCTAACTTTCGTTGGCGGGGTTTCGATGCCTTTTGTGCATCCACTGAGGCTCTTGTGTCTGTCCAGGTTTTTATTTCTCTGCTCACACGCGGGCGCCGTGGCACCGGCCCAGTGGCCCTGGACAAGTCAAAGTTTTCGAATCCCTCCAGTTTCGGTGTCCTCCTTATGGAATTGGACAAACGAAGATCTCAGCATTCTTGGCACCAGTCCGGAAGCGGGCTTTTGATGCTGTTGTGGGCAAGCGCTTACCTACATCTTTTCATTGATGCTCACCTCTTGCTTTCCCATGGCACTAGCAGCACTGCATGATCCCCGCGCTTGCCTTGTACTCATCACACTCCAAAGGTGCCCACCACCTCTTAGAGAGCTTCTTGTCACCTGCAATGTAGTGCCTCATTGCCGCAGTCTCTTGTTACTAGTAGCTTCTTGCTCCTGGTAGCAAACTAGCTACTAATAGCGATG
>CAXAMN010024984.1:496393-524574 GCA_963970005.1 Durusdinium trenchii
AGAAGCTATTAGGAACAATCTTCCGAATCTGCCGGCATTTAGTTTTTATATAGATGATGCGTTTAGTATTGTCGCTACGCCCAGCCTTGAGTGTCTCGATCTTGTGATGGCACTTCCTCAAGACGATGCGCTGAGGCGAAAGCAGCACTGGGACCACTTTTGGTTGAATCTGCCCAGACGAGAGAGAAAAAAAGAGCGCACAAAGGCCTACGTGCAGCAAGTCTGCGCTTCTCCACGAATATCTGTTGTTGCATGTCTTCACTCTTCGATACTTTTCGGTTTCTTTCTGCAAACTCCTGTCAAATGTGTGTTCTGGAGGTTTCTCCAGTTGACGTCTTCCTGCTGTTCTTATGTGTCCCAATATTCTTCACGGTTTTCCGCTTGGGCGTCAGTTTTTCTTTTCACTGCTTTCCCATATCGAACATCGTGCGCTGCATGCCTATAATTTATAATTCCAGCATTCTCTGCCTATCCTCCTTGTCGACCCCTTCTCGATCGGATGAGGCTATGGACAAACCATGACTACTCCCTGTTCCATACACCACGGCCAAAGCCAAAAAAAGCACACCAAAAGCCTTCCCCCGGCGGCCGAGCAACACCAAGAGCTCTGGCAAGTCAAGCTCTGGGCTCACCTCCAAGCCGAACAAACAAGACTCAGTGGGGTACTCCGGCGCTGGCTCGCCGTCCTGGCGGGCCACGTTATCAGAGCACCTGCTTCCTGAAGTCTAGACACTGGGAGAAGCAGCCATCACTTGAAATGAATTCTCGGCCTAGGGGCAAATAGGCCCTTTGTGGAATTTGCATCTGGCAGCCGCGCGTTCGAGGAGTTTATCACCAATCATCTGAGAGGGCGTGGTCAGTGGATTTCCAGTGTGTTCTTTCGCTCGTCTATCAGCCAAGGGCCCGAGGCTTGTGTTTCCAGCTCTGGTTGAGACTAGACCCACGGGACGCGCCAACACTCCACTCGATCCGTCCTTGATGGGCTTCCCCCAGTTCTCCAGCGTCTTCTCGACAAGATGACGACCGCACTTGTTCCAACTGCACTGGTAGCCTCACTCCAATCGCATGAAAGTCGAGTTAGGCCACATGAGAATCAGCACTCTCACTTGCAAGGCCTCAAAATGGCCGCATTTTCAAGTGACATACAAATCATACAATGTCGCGCCGTTTGCCCTGCCCCTCTGCCCTCATACGAGAACCCGCATCAAGCTGGGCATCCCCGTCAGGAAGCTCCAAAGCTTCAACTCTCAAATGATGGGCTGAAGGAAATCCAAAGACATCGATGATGATGATGATGATGATGATGACGATGGGCCAAATATGGCCAGGCGGTCATGATGGTGTTGACATGACATGTCTGGCGTTCTCTAAGCAACCATTGGCACCTGACCGCTTCTTGTGAAGATTCTTGCTTATGCCAAATGGGACTGGAAACCGGACCGCTCCTTGTGTTCCCACATTACCGGCTCCTGAAACCGGCCTACGAAAACTCCGCCCAGAAGCTGGCACTCTCCCGTGCTTTGCTACTAACCTTCCAGAAGTTCTTCAGGTGTTCCAACTTTTCCTGGCACTGACATGGTGGGATTGCTCATGTGGGTCAACTAGAACAGCTTGGAAACAAAAAGGCACTTTGCCGGCGAGTAGAACCAGTACGGGAAGGACCACCCCAAGCTGGTCCATTTATATAGATGCTAAGAAGGCTACCAGCTTTCTTAGGCAGCAGTGACCACTATCCAGTCCTCCCAAAGATCATCTGGCAGTTTTTTGTTCGCAAAGAGCTCAGACAGGATGTGCGATCGACCACCCTCTTGCTCTGCATTAAAGCGGGAGAGCAGGAATGGCAGCAAATCGTCGAAAGCTTTCGCTGCATCCTTCTCCTACGCCGTCGTCAGGTCAGCTTGATCTTGGGGGCTGGCGCACGTTGCACAGTCAGGTTGGGGGATGCTGGCCTTTTTCAGACCAAAGAGTGCCAGTTGTATTTTCTGACCTGTTCGTGACAAGTGCTCAACATCTAAGCCATCGTGCCTTCCCGGCAAGGGCCATGAGATCAGAATAGCCTGACATGTGACATGCTTTCCTTGACAAAAGATCGCAAAAGTCCCTCAATCAAAGGAAACGTCCTGCTCACTATTTCCAGAGAGTTCCAGGGCACCAACGACTGGGCAATACACCACCAGGACATAGGTGTTCTTCTTACAGGTTCCAAAGTGAAAACCTGGTCTAAGAATCCAACAACGCACTTGTACGGTGCTTATGTATCGTCTTTATGTCATTTCACGCAGTCGATTTTCCATGATTGTCCTTATGTTCAAGGCGCTACAGCATGCGGATTCTCTACAAATGATTGATTGTCCCACACTGGCCAAGCGAAATGAACTTCCTGAAGTAAAGCACGGCATTCCAATGTATGTCGTTTGGTTTGGCCAGGCCTGTGAGCCTTGCACCTTAGCCGCGACAATCAGAAAACATTAGAGTTCCAGTGTCCGGGGGGCCTAGGCCAAAACAGCTAGCTAGATACCCAGAAAAGAACTGTCAAAAAAACATCAAAAAACTGCCATTCTAGTGCTTTTGGTCAGGGCAATCTGCAAGCCAAGTTGCTGAGATCTTTCACATTGGCCTTTTTCTTCATATCTGCCACACTCTGGAAGTATTTGCATGCGCCTTCATCACCTTTGGTTGTGGCACCACCAGCCCATGTCCATTTGTCACCTTCAGTATGCTTCTTGGCAATGCGGCCAGAGTCCAATTTCCACCTCAAGTTGCAGCGGCAAGCATGCTTCATTGCTGCCTGTTGTCCTATGGTGATGGTATCACCCCTTTATGTCGTGATGCAGGCATATGCGGCGGCCAAATTCAGGCCAGTTGCACTCCGCCCTCGGCTGCCACCACCGTGCCCCACTTGGTGCCTCAAAATCACGAAGGTCCATCAAGCCCCATATCTTCCACAAGCCAGAAAAGAGTCTCAGTGCTGTAGTGTCCGCCAAGTGAAGTATTATATATATACACACATGCAAAGAATGAAGACACCTAACACAATTACCTCTTTTTGGTGGAGGCTCTTTGGCTGAAACTAGTAAGGCACCTGTTACTACTAGCGTGGCACTTGTTTCTAATAGCTTCTTGTTACTACTAGTAAGGCACCTGTTACTACTGGGTGTAGCCCACTGCCTCCGCATGCTCCCGAGCAGCCATCCACTCCGTAGATCACGGAGCCCACGCCGAAGGAGCCCTTCGAGGGTCGCCGGCCGCTTCCTCCGGTCGACCCAGTGACGCCCTTCAGCTTGAGGTCCGCTTCCTCCGCATGGTGTCCACTGGACGAGAGGAAGAGATGGCAAAATATGGAGTAGCTTCTGGTGACTAGCAATGGCCTCCAACCTGCTTGAGATGGCCTCCACCTAATAGCGTCCTTGCATACACAAGAGGGTTACAGTAAGTAGAGAAACCTAGGGAAACCCTCCAGGTTTTAGCGGCCTTTTGTGCGCCGAGTAGATCGATGTTGGGGCATGCATATTCTGCATGGACTCCATCTGCTTGAGGATGACTGTGATGTGACATGATGTGACAGAGCACAAACCTAACCCGAAGTGTCTTCCAAACCCTTCTGGAGTGGTGAACGGCCTACATTGGTGACGTGTGCCATAGAAGCCCAACCAACATGTGCAAAACTCACCTAGTTCTTAGCACGATGATCCAAAGGGACATCTTTAGATCGTTCCAGGTCTTCCACCCCCGAGACAAGTAGGCAGGCGAGTTCACCTGCATGACCTTCACGTTCAGGTTCGCCAGAGCATGCAAGGCCGGCGCTGGGACAGCCTCAGGACCGGATAAACTCTCAGCAACTCCCTCCCTAAACTGGCAGGATGATAGGGCAACTTGAAGTGGTTGGGGGCTGACCTTTTGCCGCATCGCAGCAGGTGACGGACTGCTGTGATGTGTCCAAACTGGCCGGGAAGATCACTGGATTCTGGAACCCAAATCTCATGCAACACAAAGCAAGCAACCAATCTTTTCCTTTCCCTCAAAGTGCGCCTAGCCGACCCCAAACGCTGCAACCGGCCAATCAACAGGGCACCAAGCCGAGCAAACTCCCTTGGCCCGTCTTGCTTTTCCACCAAGATTCCCCTGGCAAGAGTTTGCCCTGCACGGCTGACAGGACGTGGCCGAAGCAATCCCAAAAAAAGGCCTTGCCAAACTTTTGCAGCATCGAGCCCAACAAGTTTGTCTCACCAAGGCCGGTGTGCAAGACCTCGGGGAGCATTTCGGTGACCTTCGGTGAGGTTCTCTGCATTGTGAACTGACAATGATGCAACGGCGTATCTAGTGCTCGCTCAGGTGACCATGGGGAATTGGACGAGGCGCCATCAGGAGGAAGTGGATGTGAGGAGCCACACCCTTGCCCTTGTCCTCTTCAGGCAGCTCCACAAACTGGAGCCACTCGATGGGCACTGCCAATGTCTCCTGACATCGCAGTGCGTCCGACCCAACCCACCCCTGGCTACTCCAATGACTCAAGACTCATATCCGGCAGTCAAGCTGAACGCTTGGGAAGCACGACATTGTCTGACAAAGCCAGCCCAGCTCTGAGTGCCGAGCAGGCGCAACTTCACGGACCAGAAGGCTCGAAATGGTCAAGTTCCTTAAACCTTACTAGTAGCGAGAAGCTACTAGTAACAAGCGCATCGCTACTAGTAACTAGGTTGGAGGCCATTGCTAGTAGGTTAGGGGCCATTGCCATTGGTAACAAGAAGCTACTACGAGTAGTAACAGAACCGTCTTTTTTGGATCGTGCGCTCCATGGAGCATTTCAAACACATGACCACTCTCATCCCACTTCTTGGATGGTCCACGCATGCGTCCTCTCTCTCTCTCTCTCTCGGCGCAGGCCTCTGGGGTGATCTCACGAGTGCCCTTCTTCCGGCTCTGCTTCTCCAGATCGCCTTGGGACCCGGATCTGCCAAAGGAGACGTGGATTTTGCGGGACACGCCCAAACAGCACAGTTGGAATGGACTTAGCGGAAATCATGGAGAAGGAAGCTGCTGAGCGGAATCCATGGTCCAACGTCGCCTCGAAAACGCTCCACTGAGGAGCCTTTAAGCTCCCAAAAAATTCAAGGCTTGGAAGGAAACACTATCATGTGCTGTAAGTTTGAAAGGGGAATTGCCACTCTAGGTGTGAGTCCTGCTGGTCAAACGCACCAAGTCACAGGTCAAATGGTGCACTTGGTGTGCCTTGCACCCATGGTCCGAACATGCCAAGTTGCCCATGCGCTGCACCACCGTGTGCAAGAGCCCCAGCTCTGTGTGACCTACCAGCGGCCATGACTCGGTTGACGACTTCATGAGGCAGATGGCATGATGTTTGGTGGGTGACAAAATCTACGCATAGCTCCGCTTCAAATGGGAATTGTACAAAGGGTGCGGTTTCATTTAAGGATTTTTTGTGCGGTCGTGGGTTCTCTATAGTTCCTCCTGGGTGGGAGTGGAAAGCTAGCTGCTTGCGAAAGAAATAAGTGTCCAGGACCATGTCCATGACTATTTCACGGCATCTAGGGCCTGTCTGCGGCAAAAACAAAAACTCCGGCCGCAGGGCGAACAAACATGAGACAAGCGTATCACAATCGAGAAGGGAGTAAAGGAATGAAAGAGTTCTGTTCATATGATGCACTTCGCCTTAGGGTGAAACAAAACACAACAACCAGTAGAGCAGAACACAAGCAACGGGAAAGGTATAGAAAGGGCAACTATATATACTGATCCCAAAAAGAACGGCAGGAAAACAATACGCCACAAGTTTACAAGAAGCAGGAAAGTTAATTGTTTTAATAAAAAACCAAGAGCAAAAGAAAAACAGGAATTAGAAGTTCGCCAGAATAAGATGTAAAACGCTTGAGCTACAAAATGCACAAGTCGAGGAGGCTGCGAAATTACAAAGCCGAAGCAAAAGCAACAAGCATTGAATTAGAACTACAGCTTACACAGATTCATAACAGTTTCATGTGAATTGGAAGGTGTCATTACAGTTTCATGTCAAGCTGATTGGACATGCAATTGGCAACCACATTGATACCAATCAGAAGTTAATGCATTGTAAGAGCAAAGAACATATGCCTTTAGGTGAGACTTAGGCTCACATGCTTGAAGGTTGAACGAAATAGTAATAACACAGATTGATCTAAATAGGGAAACAAAACCAAACAAAACCTTGAGAAAACCAATAGCAATCTAGGAAAAAACAAAAAACAAAAAAACATTGGGAAAGCACAAAAAAAGCAATTCTGGGGAAGTCTTGAGGAAAGGGGGGGTCCAGCCAAGAGTCTCTGAGAATTGTTTTTTTGCTTTTTCCCAAGATGTTTTTTGTTTTTAGGTTTTTCCTAGGTTGTTATTGATTTTCCCAAGGTGTTGTTGTTTTTTGTGTATTTTTCGAAGTTTTTGTTGTTTACTGCACATTATTAAGTGTTTTTTGTGGTGTTGATTGTATTTGTGAAAAGTTGTCTACAAAGACAGAAACCAAAAAAAAACCAGGCCTTCTGTAAAAGAAACAAGAAAAAAAGGAGAAATCATAGAGAAGCAATGAAAAGCCAGAAGAACAAGAAGAAGCAGAATCTGCCAATTCCTGTCACTGTCACCACCGCCTGAGGCCCGCCTTCTAGATGGTCAGTGAGGATGTCGAATGAGCTCTGGATGACATCTCTTGAACGGGCATCATTCAGCAAGACCTTGAACATCTCTGCCGCTTTCACAGGGCCCTGGGCAGGCGCTGTGACTGAGCTGCCCACAGTGCCCCATAAATTTTGCTCTGATCATGGTACTTGTTGAAATTGCTTGGCCTATGTAGTTTTCAGCTGAAACTGGTGAAGATCAGTATCGATCGATTCAGAAATGGGCAATTTCGCTTCCCCAGGCTACGAAGCTCCCTGAATTGGTCAAGCTACGATGCTTTGTTTCACACTCGGGTCAGTGCGAAAAAAAGATAAACAAGAGAAACAAGAGAAACATCACCAAAGGTGACTCGATCATCTTCGGATCATGTTCCTCGTCTTCTTTCAGCAAGTACTTTTGGAAGACACTCTTCATGAGCTCGTCCTCAGGCTGGTGACAGGTTAACGCGCAGGAAAAAGCTAGCTGCCAGCCAGAAAAAAGGCAGCTTGGCATGCACTCTGCTGTAGGTATGCAGCGTGTTGGAATTAAATCCTGTGAATGTTCCATGAGGTTCCAATGCTTTTGGAACCTTTGCGCGTTGGATTCTGCATTGGAATTCTGGCAATTGGATCTTGAATGCATTGCAATGTTTTGAATGTACAATTGGATTCTGCAAGACCTTTTGGATCCTTTTGGTGCAAGATTTTGCCGAGCATCATGCCGGCCGTTGCTGGACTTGCAAATGTCACTCTGGATGAACTGGTAAGCAGGAGTGGCGGCCTAGCTTTGATCGGCTGATCGCCAAATCCCTCCTCTACAAGGTACCCATCACGGCCACAGTGCAAACAAATGCACGGAATTGCCAAGTTTGATGTTCACTTATGCAGGTAACAACCATCTCAACACCTTGGCAGCCTCTATCTTACCAGTGCCACTTCTTACTTGGCACACCTCGGCCGCTGTTGAAGGGCTCTGAATTCCACACCCATTCACCATTCTGTCGATTTGGTTGAATGCAGGATGACGTGGCCTCGAACTCCTCCAAGACCTTGAAAAACTGCTCAACGGCCAGAGGTGGTGGCAAACGCCTGCAACATACATTTGCAACAGCATTTGTGAGACCAAAGTGGTGAATCTGCCAAATCAAGGAACCCGGTAAGGGATATCTAATATCTGATGTCCAAAATTTTGAGCCCACTGACATTTGCAGCACGCGCAAGCGTGGTGAAAAAGCAAGAAAAGGTCCCGCCTGGTGAAAAGCTTCAAGAACTCTGTGCACTGCGTGGGCTTCTTCTCAGAGTTCGGCCCCCCCGTCGCCACCAAGGGACCAACCAAGAGCATCTGACGGTCCGAACGACCTCCGGGAGACATCTAGTAAAAATTTCTGCGCACACGGTGAAGTAACTGGCAAATGACAATGAATGAGCCAACGTACATTAAAACAAGCATTTTTGAGTTACTAATATTGACTAATAGCCTCCAACCTAAAGTGAACAAAGAATGACAGGAGGGCATCGAAAAAAGACTGTCCACCACCCAACGTCACGTTTACACACCCACCCTGTGCACCTACGTCACCCAGAATCTTCCAGAAGGCATCGATGAGGTTCGTGATCTCGTTCTTGCGGTGGTCTTCTGTTGAGAAGTTCGGCAACAAGTCAGCGAACCTTGGGACTCTCCGGGTCTCTCTCCAGCTAAACCGACAGAGTGAGAGGGGTAGGGAAGGGTGTGCTGCGTTTGTGCCACGGAGGACAAATTATTTGTGACAAGAGTAAGACAGTGATGTCGCGACTTTGGCACCTGTGGCACCAGCCTGGTGGACTATGAGATTGACAGTCTTTGACACCAGGAGGCCGTGAAGCCACTTGCTCCTTCTTGTGCGACTCTGGCAGCACTGACCAAATCCTAAGATTAGTGGAGGCCATCACCGCGGCTTCCCAAGCATGATTTACTAATATGTATGTATTATATGATGGCACAATGCAAATGTGTCTTATATATATATATAGTATACAGTATATGACAAAAATGCGAAAGGTGTAGATGTGTGCATCTGTGTGCGTCTTAAACATATATATATAATACGTTGGCACATCTACACACACAATACATCACAATACCATCCTAAAGGATCAAAATATCATTCGAGCATCTTCGAGCACCCTTCAACCTGAAACAAGGACCAGTTGTGACGCCTACACGTCCCCACCAGCCACGGATAGCTCGCATGGGTGATCAAGAGGCATCACCCGGCTTGTAAGTCTCATGATCAAATCTATTGAGCGAGTATATGGAAGGTCACGGTAAGCTCTGTGTTGTACTAGTAGGGTTGCGGAACCATGATGAACCACATTAGAAAGGTTTGGCGGCTCAAACCATCTCAAACCAGGCTTTAAACAAATTCGACAGCTGTCCGCTCCCTGAACCTCCCAACAAACCATCTTCTGCCCGCATGTCCCTTCCGCTCGAGTGTCTTCATCAACAAGGCAATTTTCTTGTTGGTCGTCAAGGGGTGGCGCGTGGAGTGCACTGACATCACCTGCTGGCTCAGGCGGATGATCTGGTCGACACCCGGCAACTCCTCTCGGCCTGGCCACGGCCCAGAATTCAGATCTTGCAAGCAAGTTTTACGTCAACAATCTCGCTGGGTATTACTGGGGCATTCAAGAAGAGATGCATTCCCAGGAGCCATGTGCTATCACGATTCGTCAATTGAATCCCCAACACTCGGGCACTACCAGGCCACCGAGTCATTTTGGAGCTTGGAAGGGAAGGTCCACGGGCTCAAGATCGGTAGAAATGCACCAAATACTCGAAGGAAACTCAAACTCCAGCATCAGCATCTCAAAACAGGGCATCACCTCTCTTCCAACAAGGTAACGATTCCCAACATGCCCACTTAAACATCCACGAGACCTCGAGTCAAAGACTATAGTCAATACTTGCCACTCGGCCATCCACTTGGCATCTCATCACTCCACCCCCGCCCTGGCGGCGGGCGCCTAGGGTCTTCGACGAACCCTTGCCACGCCCTTTCTGCATGAGGACCATCCCCTTGCCGCGGCCCTTGCTGCGGAACTGCCCAGTGCTGACCGTCCTGGGCTGCCGAGAGTCATGTACTGCTGCCACCAGGTATTGATTCATGATGATTCATGATCCATGACACCCTCCCTTCCCTGCAAGCCTACACTGGTTCTTCCTGTGCAATTGCGTTCTTACATCCCCGGGTCTCGACACTTCTTGGCTTCACATGTCAAGGCCTCGGCCTTCCACCAAAAGCACGAAGGGACCACAAGGGCATCCAAGAAATCTCCACAAAGCTTGCTGAAACGTGGCTCAAAAAGCTAGAAATGAACGTCTGCCCAACAACTCTTGCTTGTGTAGGTGCTGTACCGGTCAACTATATGTTTACAACAATCCGGAGGCCTCAAACCTTTCAACTTCCAGGGCCGAAGTATAAGGAAGACCGAGTTCACTGGGAACCAAGTCCTCGCCGGGGTACGTCGTTCCAGCGGCCAGTTCCTCAATGAGCTCCAACATCATCTCCGGCTTGCGGCGCCAACCCCAATGGGCCAAGGTCGAGTAGAAGTCCTACAGGTCCAGCAAGGCCGGTCTGACCGCATGTTCCACAAAAAAAAAGGTCGAAAAACATGCAGCACCAACAGCCTCACGACCGTCATCCTCCACACAATGTTAAACGAAAGAAAATGGTTCTATCAAGGAAGGCTTCCCAAAGCGAGCCAGTCAACTGCTCCAAGGCCAGAACCTTGCATCACCCGACACACTTGGACCCCTGATCTCCATCCTTTTCCACAAAGCTCCTGATTTCTCTTGGTGGGCGAATAGCCCATCTTTGGCCCCGATCCCTGCATGTGATTCTCCACCAGCGTCGCACGCAAGACGGGCATGGGATCCTGGTGGGCCAGGTGCGCCAGAGTTGGAGGAGAGCATCTCCGAGTTGCATCATGAGACAGAATAATCATGATCTACGGGTTCACCTCAGCCAAGTGATGCTCCACTCCAAGGCGCTTTTACCCCATCTGCAGTCTTCCAGCTTTTGGTACATGAAATGCTTCGGGTTCACCGACCATCCCATCCGAATCCGATTCATCCCATTCGATCCTGCTCGAGGATTTCAGTGACCCAATACCAGCGCCACTTCAGTGTGCCGTTCGTCACCAGCTTCACCATGAAGGCTGGGAAGCGTCGGGCCAACTGTGGCAGGCCTGGCACCTGGAAGCTGAGATGCGGTGACCCATGGGAAGGCAAACCCCCAAGTGGGAAAAGTGCGTTCTTGGGCCATCTTCGCACTGCTTTCTTTTGTGTGGTGTGGTGATATGCATCAAGAGGTTCGAACCATACAAACATATCAGAGTGCACACCTTTCAGTTGAAATATGCCGCCTTGTCGTCGTGGTTGGCGCTGAGCCATTCACGCATGGGTGCATCCTCCTCCAAGTACTGCTCCAGCAACTCCTTTCTACCAGGACTTGGGAATGTCTGATCCCAAGCGATGGGCATAGCTCAAGAAGAGGAATCCAGCCAACTACCGCGGCAAGGGGCGATGAGAGCACAGTTCTATTTACTTCCATTCATATTCATTGGGTGTTTGATGGTTTTTGAGTGCCCACTGTTCTGTCGTAAGATCTTTTAGGCCAACGACCCCGACTCGTACGCCTCCGACTTTGAACGTGCCAGCAGGGGCCAGAACATCTCCTTGTCTTTTTGGCCTGTGGCGAATTGCGACGGAGGACACTTGGAGAATGACGAGTCGCGGGTCCCGCCTTTAGCATGTTGGACTCACATCATTGAAAACACTGGTGTTGTTTGTAGAGAAAGTTGGTGCTGGTGTCTGATTGATATTAATTCAAGAAGTTCGTTGTCCTTTGAACTTAGCTGGTGAAACCATTTACGGCCTAAAGTTTAGGAATGCTCATCCACAAGCACGTCATTCTAGATATTTCTAGCTAGCTATTAATATGTCCAGAGGCCGTACGGTCCAATAAGAGCCCCGCCAAAAAGTTCAAACGCGTGCTCCAGCACTTCTTTATCGGACTCCAGCTTGTCGCACTGCAGAAGGAATTTCTTCATCTTGCGGCTTGTGTCACCTCCAACACCGTCCGAGCTTAAGGGACAACTTGCAGCAGGGACAACTACTGGAACTGGAAGCTTGAGAAAAGGAAACGCATTAAAATTCAGCTACTGTTCAGTCTTCTTCTCTCGCTCCCATCTAGCTAAGGTGCTCGAGAGGAAGGCTGTCCTCGCATCCTCTGGTGTCAACAAGCCCCCAGTGGCCGCAGAGAAACCCACAGTCTTCGAAGGAGCATCCAGCAACTTCTTGGCATATCCTGCAAGCAATAACTGGTGCAGGTTTTAAGGAGTTATCGTGTCAACCGGTCCATGTGATTTAGTGAGGACTGTCCAGCCAATCCAGCATGGTTGTTTGTTTTCAGCGGTTGGCTCCGATGGGTCCGATGAACTGAATTACCGCCGGTAGCAGTCTCACCTGTACATCCAGCAGCTTTGGCAACGATCAGGCGCGCTTTCTCTGAGAATGCCTGCACTTCTGACCGCACATCAATGTTCAGACTCAGTATAGTTTTTCATTGGGCCAATGGAATCATCACTACTACCCCAGTGGCAGGAAGAGACCGTGTGCGAATTGTTGTATATATATAGTTATATATATATAGTTATAGTTATATGTTTTATTGATAGGGTTTCATAATGTTTCTATGTTCAATCCAAACCTCTCGCCCCTATATTTCTGCCCTGTTGACTTGGCAACATGTGGATTTGTGATGTGAATCTCTCGACATCTGCCAATCACCTCCGCCACCCCGGCAGCGTCGTTCTCATAGTCCGGCACCAGGCCATCCAAAATGGCCTGCAGGCGATCAAGGGGCTCCGGAGCTGGCAAAAATCTGTGGGTCCAAACATGTCCAAACCCTGCAAAGCATGGCTCAAAGCACCCCGACCAAAGGCCAGAAATCAATGTTATTGTTTCTTGCCTTGTTATGCCTTATGCAATTTGTTTCTTCACCCCTGTTGGCCGTTGGATGTTCCATTCCAGAAGAACCATCTTCGTTCCTCACCTGCAGATCTGCCGGCTTGGCAGCCTTGATCTCCTGCGCCATGGCGGCCACACCAGCACCCTACCTACTTCACTTCAGACCTTCCACGCACGCCGCTACGAACGCCGCCGCCGCTTTGAAACGGTGGGGAGGTGATGGCCTTTGGGGCGTGGTGGGCTGAAACAGACACGCCCAACGAGGCGGGGTGGAAAGCAATCGCTGCTCCCACCCAATGCCACGGCCAACCCTCCGCTGTCCTTGCCGAGTTGGGCCAACTTATGGCAGCGCTGCCCAAAGTTGAGCTCGCCCAGAGCCGCCTGGAAGCGGGATTTGTACTCCTGCGCACGATGCGGTCGGGGAGGTCCTGGTCAAGAAATCTTGACAAGGTGGTGTCATCGGATGTCATCGGCATGATTCTAGATCCGTGTGTCAACCTCACACCGGTGTGTAATTATCTCTTGCAAAGCGAAAATGCCTCTCTTGCAGCATCTGCCACACAATCCTCCCACAGGCTGTCACAAGATTCACAAGCTAAACGACGCAAATGGCGACTCCTCAGCCATGGCGGTGCGAATAGAGCAGAAGCACGAGACTCCTGCAGCCTGCTTTTTTTGCCTCACTGTCTTTGAGCCAAACCAGCTGAAGTCCAAACCCCAAACAAAGGGCCATGTCTTGTAGGTCACCACGACTGAGGCCTCTAACGTGAACATCACCAACAAAGGGTCAAGGATCTCCAGCTTGTTATGCTGGCCTCGCCACATGCCCCTACACAAGCAATGCCAAATCTCCATCCAAACAAACGATGACTTGATTTCTCCATGCTGCTGCTACTCGATGAGCACATCGTTTGGGTTTCTTCTCCGCTACCCGGCCTAGTCCGAATTGGACCCGGCCGCCCTCTGCTACATCTCATCCACAGCTTAACTGCAAAGGCCACCCTCTTTGGGACAATGCCATCTCTCGGCTTGCCCGGTGCCCCCTTTTCATCAGCCTTTCATTAGCGTCCCGGTGGCAGCGTTGAACTTGGCCCTCCTGAGTTGAACATGGTTGAACACTCCGCAGCCCAGCACTGGGCAAGTCCAATGGGACGGCTGAGGCGTGTGATGTTTGGAGTGGTTCCATAGGCGCATAGGATTTCACACGATTTCAGAAATTGGCGTGTTTTTGCCACCTCCTGTTTGTGCAGCGTTGGGCCCAACAAGTCTGAAAGGTTCATTCAAGGGGTCGTTTGGACCCAAGAAATCCCAAGAACATACGAAGTGAATAGAAGTGATGGAGGAGAATCTTGGAAGTGCCCTTGCAAGATGAAGGATCAAACCAAACCATTGGCAAGACAAAGCACACCACTGCCGCCTGTTCATGCCAAGAGTCTGTGGCAAAGTCGTCACGAAGCCATCCTGGCGTTTAAAAAAAAATACCGAGTGACTCGCAGTGCAGAACCGCCTGCCACATGGTTGCGTATTCGGTTGTCTGCCTGCGTGTACCCATGTGCTTTGGGCAGCACATCCTGCATGTTGAAAACTCACTGGAACTCCACACTTGAGGGGTTCTCAAAACTCATCACAACCCACTTCCAATTACTTCTGTCGCATTTGCATTGTTTGGGCCATGGCTCTCAAGCGTGTATGCCTATGGCTATGCCAAAGAACTAGATCATGGTGAAAGAGTCTCGTAGAAGCATATTCTGCAGGGACACCACTGTGCACCATCCAACCATGCTGTCATTACCAGGTCCTATAGCTTTTTATGTCGACAACCGCCGAGCTTTACCATTGATCTTCTGTGCCCACCAAGCTCGATCTCCGGCCTCGCCTCCACTGCCTGCAGCATCACCTTGTCTCGGGCCCGAGCCCCCAGGCTGCGGGCCTGGGCCTTGGTGGCGCCTGCGCCGAATGGTGTGGGATCAGGAAAGGGTCGTTGGGGATTTGTTGGGCTGGCCTCGGTTCATGTTGCTGATTTGGAAGGAAGTAACCCAGCATCACAGCATCTTTAGAACATCTTTAGAATCTGTAGAGTCACAGAAATCTGGTCCATCCGTGCGTCCAACACTGCCTTTCCAAATAGCTTCTGATTCCGCTTTTTGGGCCGCTTGATCTGCTCTCTCAGTCCAGGTCATCTCCTGGCTCCGTGCAGTGCACTCAACGATACTCAACGCTACAACTCATACCATCTCTTTCTTGATCGGGCTTCCGACAAAGCTGTGCCTGTGCCATCTGTAAGGCCAGAAATCCGTTTCAAACCTTCCAGTCACGAGGAAATTCATGCCACGAGCCTGAACAAAAATCAAGGCCCACCAAGATTTGCCAGATGGTAGAAGGCCCAACAGGGCCTCTTGAATAATCTTGCACTCAGGAGGCCCACTTGCGGTTTCAGAGTATACAGATGGCACAAACCCCAAGATGTCCTTTAGATCGGGATCCATACAATGAAAATCAATTACAGTAAACCACCTTTTGGGGTGTGCGCCATCTACTCTGAAGCCACTGCACAAATGTTATTTCATATCCGGAGGATTCTGTCGACGCTCCTCCCAGGACTTCTCCGGCACAGGTTCCGCCGCTTTTTCGGCCTCCTCGAGAAAGGCGGGAACCGCTGGGAAGTCAGAAACGCAATCGGTTGAGAACAGCCAAGGCCCTCCACCAAGCCAGGCTCCGCCAAAAATATGAAACAAAAAACAATCAAAGACGAATCAACTATTATATAGTAAATGGATGGGCATGCTGGTGGCACTCCATGTTTGTTTGCAGTTCGCACCTCAACATCGTCCGGATACCTCGAACTCGCATGGGCCGCTCGGCCCGGCCTCTGCCAGTTCTTGCTCGCGCTGCATCGTTTGGTCTTCAATTCGGTCCTGCAGATGAAGGGTGAACACGCGGTGAACACACGGGCCGAAGCCGAGGGGGAACGAAGAGAACCATCATTTGCAATGATATCTCCATGAGGTCAGTGACGAATGCTGATGTAGTCTTACAAATGTATTGTGTGACTATGCTCCATTGTTGCGCGCTTATGTTCTTTCCGTCTTGCTTTGAAGATACCTGCGAATCCATTAACATAATCATGATGAGCATGTTGCAACCAGATGAAACACCCTCACCTCTACCAAGTGTGTGTGTGTGCGCAATACTTTCGGTCTGCCTTTTCGTCCACCTTTATCACAAAGTCTGATGCTGATTTAAAACCTTGATTCTGCTAAAACCTGTTCACCAAAGCACCTACGACAATGCGTTCGGTTTGGATTTTAAGGCCTGCATCTTTCGGACCTTCTCTGAAGAGCTCTCACTGGATGAAGTCTTCCTGTCAAACTTGGTGATCGTAGCGAGGACACTGGTTGGTCGTAGCAATCGTTATCGTCGTGGTCATCGTCGTAGTCGTAGTAGTGGTAGTGGTAGTGGGCGTGGGAGTGGTAGTGGGAGCAGCAGCAGCAGCAGCAGCAGTAGTGGTAGTGAGTGGTGGTACAGTAGTAGCAGTGGTGGTGGTGGTGGTGGTAGATATTGGACTGGTAACAGGTGTTGTGTGCTGCCACATGGAGGTTCTGGACTATGTGCAATACTTCCCAAAAAATATATAAGTGTATATAAGGATATCCGAAACCCCAACACTCTAGAGCAGCCCCAAAATGCCCCAAGTCATTCGAACTTCAGCTTCCCAAAACTCCCACATTCCTGGAACGCCGAGGGCCGAGGGCTATATGTCCGACTTTCGAAGCCCACCAGTGAAGAGAAGACATCTCCAAATGCAGACGGAGGATCTTCTTCTTGGACTTCTTCTTCTGTTTCTTGTTCGTGTCGATGCCCATCAGCCGCTGTTGAGCCTCTAAACGAGCCTTCTCTTGGGCAGTTTTCGAGTATGGATCCTTTTTCTCCTTTTTATCTTTCTTCTTGTCCTATACGAAAGAAGTGGCAAAGAGGCGGCACATGAGCTTCCAACCTACTGACTCAGGCTGACAGTCCTTTTTCTTCTTTTTGTCCTTCTTTTTGCTTTTCTTCTTGTCCTTTTTCTTATCCTTCTTCTTTTTCTTTTTCTTTTCTTCTTCCGACGATGACGATGAGCTCGAATCAGAAGAGGAATCCGACATGGCTGCAATGTGCAGAGAACAATTGCCTTTATCAGAATTCCACGAATTTCTAGCTGTTGGGCTGGTACAGGTCGACCTAGGTGTGGGTTTTGATAAGCCATAAGTTGGAAAGTCGCTGGTCCGGTCCTAATTATTGTCTCAGAGGTCTCCGGTCTTGGCATCTTAAAAGGGAAGGAACGGACACTTTGCGTGGAGACTACGGGTTTGCGGGTTTGCTTGCCTCAATCATTCAAGATCCTCTGCTAAAGGGAGCTGAAGATCCCTGCTCAACACCGAAACGAGATCGGCCAAAATCAAAGACATCTCCGCAGTGACCATCAGCCTGCATTACAAACGTCACTTTCACGCACTCTGTGGCCGGAAAATGGCCTGCTCTAGAAGCTTGGCAAGATGACAGCTCTGTGCCAATTTCTCATATGGGATGACAAGCACTTGTTGGGACTATTATGGAGTATTCCACACATATACCGGTTCACCAATTGATGGCACATCCAAACTCGAGAGATAAGATGGCAAACCAGGGGGAAAAAATGTCCCAAATCAAAAAAATCGGGGAAAAGTTGCAAAAAGGCACAAAAAGCGCCTGATCCCTTCGACCGGTTTGATGGCACATCAAAGCTCGGTAGTTAAAACGAAGAAAATCAAAAAAAAACAGCAAAAATTGCAAAAAAGGCAGCAGCACGGTCTTTTTCCCACGGCTCTCACCTGCCCCCCTTATTATATATACTTCCCCTCTCCTGCGCTTCTCTTCCTCTTTCCTTTGTCTCTTATCCTCTACAGTCCCTCTTTCTTCCTGTATATCTGTCCTATTTCTTTTCCTTGCCTTGTTCTTTCCTCTCTTCTGGTTCCTCTTTCATTTGAACCTGCTATATCTTCTTCATTCGTTTTCTCCCCTCCCCCCTGACAGCCTCCCCTCTCATCACCTGGCATGTGCCATCTTAGTGGCTCCAATCATCCCAGCTCTCCCACCTGACCCACCCCTCTTATTTATCCTTCCCCTCTCCTGCGCGTCTCTTCCTCTTTTTCCTCTTTCCTTTGTCTCTTATCCTCTACTGTCCCTCTCATGTATATCTGTCCTATTTCTTTTCCTTGCCTTGTTCTTTCCTCTCTTCTGGTTCCTCTTGCATTTGAACCTGCTATATCTTCTTCATTCGTTTTCTCCCCTCCCCCCTGACAGCCTCCCCTCTCATCACCTGGCATGTGCCATCTTAGTCATCCCAGCTCTCCCACCTGCCCCACCCCAACTCTGAAATATCCTTTCCCTCTCCTTCTTTTCTCTTCCTCTTTCCTTTTCTCTCTTGTCACTACCCCCTTCACAGTCTCCCGTTTTATCACCATCTTAGCGGCTCCAATCATCCCAGCTCTCCCACCTGCGCCACCCCTCTTATATATCCTCTGATTCCTCTTTGATTTGAACCTGCTATGTCTCCCACATGCCATCAATGGGCTCGGTGTGTCATGCCTATATACATCATGATTCATATCACAAATTCAATGCATAATATATGATGGCACACACAAAAAACACATCTGAGTGTATATGATGGCTCCTCACAATGTGCCATCTATACGGTCAGAAGCCCTTTCATATGCCGCTCCGCAGGAAAAAGTAGCATATGGAGCACTTTTACTTGTGCCATCTTTCTGTGAGGGGGTATAAATCAATGGCTCCAACATGCACCAACGGGGCAGATCTGCCAAAGTCCAAGCTCCACCTTGGCTACATCCCGAGGCTCACATCTTGAGAGCTTTCAGGGTGGCTGCTGCGCCTGCGAGATCGACGTGCAATCATGAGCACCCGCAAAGCGAGCGGTGTTTACTGGAAGAATGGTTGAAGATCTACGCAAAGCAGCCTACACTCTCAATCAACCACTGCAACAAATGAACTGCCTAGGCCTAGATTCAACAGGGTGGTTTTTCTGTGGGACACTCGTTGACCCTCACATGAAAGACCTTGTGTGTTGACAGTCTGACACCCCCCCCGGTGTTTTGTTTACTGTTATATATAGTAAGAACTATATAGTTAAAGCTCTTCGGATGTGCTAAGAGTCTGTCAAAAATGTCAAAGAAGTACCAGAGCAACGGTGGCCAACGGATGCGCTTCAGCTCTGACGAACTAAAGGGGATAAGTTCGCACAAACATGGAAACAATTCTTGCTTGATTGGGCAACTCCAAAGCACCCTTGCCTGCCTTATCCCCCCCTTTCCCGTGTCGAGCGTGCATCAAACGGTCTTTGCAGCACTGTACACCTGAAAACCCACTGCAAAATCTCATTCACAGTTGCGGGACATGTTGGGCCCCACGTGAAAGCATCAAATCAACCGCATTTAGCTTGACATTTGGCACAAGTGGCACAAGTCAAAACCTGTTCGCAGGTGGGGCTGTGAAGTTTATCTGCATCGCTTAGGGCTTCACCCTTCTTGGCTGGAGGATTGAACTACTTGGGATGGCTTGTCAGCTGCCAATGCCACAAGAATAACACAGCTCCTCTAGGAAACACACTATATAGCCATATCCAGATCACATGGGGATTGGACGCTATGGGAGCATCGACTTGGACAAGCTTGCCGCAAGCTCTCTCATTAGCGCTTTCGAGCCAAACCAATGCTTTGATTGTATTGGCAGGTCAATTTGCAACAGCAAACCCTTCCCGCACATTTCATAAGCCCCACAATTGGGACTCCCCAAAGAAAACGGGGCACTGGCTTGATGATGAGCAGGGAACGATGTCCGGTCCGACTTGGTACTGCTTGTTAGGCCAAGCGCCCCTGTACAGGCGTGCATCTGTCCACTGTGCAGGCATGACTCCTGCGCTGCCGAGGAACTGGGCTTGGATTGATATTGATAGTGCTGTCTGGCCTCATTTGGCCTAAGGGGGGGGGCGTGACTTTCATCAAGGAAGTACTGCTTCATCCCTCCAACTAAGGAGACACTACTGTCTTCTCAGCTCTCTTGATGCCTCTGTTGTGCCAGAATGAGGTATATAGTATATAATTAGTATACCATAAGCATACATAAAGCATACATCATACAATCTGTTCAGGCACAATCTTGTGGCTCTCAGATTTATGCATGCAATGCGGCCGTAATGAAAAATGACCTCAGCCCAGCCATGTGCAAACCCTGCCTCCGACTGCCGATCTCACAAAGATGCTGCAAAGGAGGTTCCTGCAATAGAACCTGAGCCATTCATTTGATCTCGAAAGGGCCATCCTGAGTGCCGTAGCTTTGCTCGCCGAGTCTCTCCAGCTGTGAGAACCCATTGCTGACCACTACAGTTAATTTAAGCACTCCTCCGGCCACTCGAAATCGCCAAGGAACCAACTTGAATGGACAACCACATGATTTCCGTGCTCACATGGCAGGGCAATAGGATGCTGTGGCCGCAGCTCTGCTGGGCGCTGTGATCATTCCGCATCAAGAGGAAGTTGCTCCAGCCCGTAAGACCTGGGATCTTGGGAGAATCAATGCTTTTTGAGGTGCTTTTGTGGCGCCTAAGTGGGGTCACCACTTCGTAGCTCTGTCAAGTACCCACCTATAGGGGTGGGACGTGGTGGGACTATTTCTTGTCCATGTCCATTTTTCCAGCTATCCCCAAAAGAACGAGTCTGTGGCTTTTTGTCTAAGCCGCCCTGCCCGCCTGCTGAGATGGTCAGTCCCCTGGCCACCGCGGTGGGCAAGGAGACAGCCGGAAGGTGGGCACCCATGCAAGCGAAAAGGACGAAAAGCCCCAGGCACAGCAGCATCCTTGGAGAACAGCCACAGCGCACGGCTGTTTGCAGAAGCTGTTTGCGCTACCTAATCGATCAAAAAAATTGGCTGGAAGGCATGTCTCAACATGTTTCAACCCTTGGCAATCCGGTCGGTCGCTTAAGGAGTGCTGTGTGTTTGCCCCGGGATGATCCACGGCCCGAGAACTGGGTTCACGAGATGTCACAAGCACTTGGAGGCCCCAACCGGCCTTCTATGTGCCCTTTCTTGTGCTGCGGGCTAGGGCGGCTAGGGCTGGCCTTCAGGCTTTAGTGATCCCCCATTTCGAAGCGAAGACTTCAAAAGGACTGGAAGGCCTCAGCTCGGCTGATTTTGATTGACGCCAAGCAGCAAGCTCTCAAGGACCAAGGCTGGCAACCAAGGCTTGGTGCCCGCCTCACTTGGCCATATGTCCCTCTAGGAGGGATTCCGAAATCTGGTCACTCTCAAGTACATAGAGCACTTGCTACTACCATCTTCCCAGCGGTGTTATGTGCAGTGTCATCTGCTCCTGCATGACGAATGATTGTACCCAGGCATTCAATTAGAACATGGGACACAAGCGAAGTTACCCGCCCAGCGCATTCCAGGGAAACACACCCTGGAATGTGTCTTTCAGAAGCGGGTTCTCCCTTCCTCTCACCCTTCCTCAAGCATCCCCCTTCTTCACCCTCAAGCCCCCCCATGTTCCCCCTCGCCTTGAGCCCTACCAAGCGCCCCCCAGTGGCCGCCATGTTCGCCGCAGAAATCATGGCCTTCGGTAGCCATGGCCCACAGCCCAGGTCGAAGCAAAGACCCCCAGCCACGTACGGCGAGGCGCACCTGGGCGCCGTTCCGGGAGCCATCTGAATTAAGGAGTGGAGTGGCATCAATGGCATCGGTCCAAAAGCAAATCACTGGGCGCCTAGGATGAACCCCCTATCACCTGTGTTTGCCACGCCACACAAATCACTTTCATCTCGGGCCTATTTGAGGCGACAATCTCCCCTTGGTACCTCCGGAGAATAAGGCGTCCAATCACTGGCCTGCGATTTAATGATATCAGGTATGCATCCAACTTCTGGCACAGGTGCAGTAAAAAGACCCATACAAAGCAGGCAAAGAAGGCGACAACGGAATTGCAGAATAACTGACCGATCCGGTGCAGCACATACTCCCGCGCACTGCCACCTGCTCAGGCTGTTGGCTGGGGTGGGGCTGATCATGCTAGACTCATCCAAACTCCTGCCGTGTTTACCTTTGCAAATCGCACTTAAAACAGTTACGCCGCACCCGCGCCTTCCACCATGCATTCTGCAATCGTCTGGGCTGCCTTTGCTCTGGCTCCAGCTTGCCGAACATAGAAGCAGGCCAACAGGGCAGCAACAACCTTGGTTACGCTGTTTGTACCTTCACGGAAGCTAAAAGTCCATTGATGGGCGAACCTTTGACACCAAAGGAAGGCTCTCTTGAATCCAAACCTCGAACCATGCTTCAGATCTGCCATCTTCCGAAACCTTGCGTTCGAACCGACAAGTGGAGTTTCTCGTTGCGTGGAACGAAAGCACGACCTGCATGTTCATCCAGTGTCCCAGTCCCAAGGTAAACCATTCTGTCACATTCTTATATATGTATGTTGATTCGCATTCGGCATGAGCACCAGTCCATTTGCCGGCCGTCGAGGGAACACCTTTAGGCACGAGTTCCGCAGGATGGAAAATAGGTGCGCCCACATGTGGTGGTAGGATCCACTTCGAGGTTTTTGAGATTGGTAGCGGAGCCCTGAATAGCAGGGCTCCGGGTAGATAGGACTCTACTCCGGATCATTCGGCATGAGCGCGGCTGCTAGTACTTCAGATTCCACTGGTCTTCGATCGTTTAGTGGAGATTTAGAAGATGCAAAAGAATACAAGCGGTGGAAGGTGTGGGTGAGCAACAAATTGCTCACCATTGCTGACAAGGTTCCTGAACATGCCCGTGGCGCCTACGTGTACACCCTTTTGTCTGGCAAAGCATTGGAGTGTGTAGAGCACCTTGACCCCAGCAGTTATCAGAAGAAGGATGGCGAGAAGATCATCTTCGAACGCCTGGACCAGCGTTTTCCTCAGAAAGACGCTTCCGACGAGATGTCGGAAGTTTTGACGGAAGTGTTTGCCGTCAAATCCCATGAGGGAGAATCGCTGAAGGCCTGGATTTCTCGAGCAACTGAACTGTTTGATCGATGTCAACGCAAGGTCAACGTCAACTTTCCTGAGGAAGCTCGCGGTTGGATGATCCTACATCGATCTGGCTTGAGCGATGAGCAAAAGGCAGTTGTCCTCGCCCGATCGTTGGGGGTGTTGAAGAGGGAAGAGATCGGTCGCGCCATGCGCTCTTGTTACCCCGACTTCGTTGTTGGTAAGAGACGCGCTGCAGGTATTTCACTGGTCGAGGATTCCCTACCTCCTGAGGACGACATCGCTGCTGATGAAGAGTTCGACGAACTTGAACAGTTCTTAGCAGAGCATCAGGTCGCCTCCGAAGAACCTGATGAGTTGTTCGATGAACCTGATGTCGCCGAGGCCCTAGCTGTGTCTTGGAAGGAGAGGAGAAAAGAGATGGGTCAACTCCAGCGTGCCCGCCGCTTCAAGCAAGCTCAAGATGTTCGTCGCTCCTTCAAAGTCGAGATTGAGGAGTTGAAGCGTCGCACCAAATGCAACAAGTGCGGTGCTGTCGGACATTGGGCTCGTGAGTGCAAGTCAGGCAAGGGCGCTTGGAACAAGTCAGCATCCTCAAAAGGGTCGTCCAAGGGCAAGGAATCAGCTGCAGCCATGGTAGTTGAAGAACACTTCATCGCCATGATCGACATCCTGCCATCCTCTTGGCGATCCTTGCAGTGGTTGAGAGAGAAGCAACAGAAATGTTCACCTACTGCTGAAGAGCAGCTGCTTGTGAGTTCACCTGGGTTCGGAGTATTGGACTCCGGATGTGGCCGCTCCATCATTGGTTGGGATACATTGCAAGAGTTCAAAGACTTGTGGAAAGCCCGCCAGATGGAGATCCCCGAGCCTTTTTCTGAGGTGAACCACTTCAAGTATGGTAACGGCCACAAAGAGGTGTCCAAACAGTCCATTCGTGTCCCCGTTCATCTCGGTGGCAGGGTAGGAACCATCAAGGCAGCCATCGTGCAGGGCCAAGCGCCCCTGTTGATCTCTCGCAGTGCACTCAAAACCCTGAAAGCCACCATCAACTTCGAGACGAATGAACTGACTGTCTTCGATGATCGTGTAGTCATTCCTTTGGCCACCAATCAAGCTGGCCAATACACTGTTGATTTGCTTGGCAATACTGAAGGCCCCGACAGTGCCTTCGAAGAAATCATGATGACCACCGCCATTGATCAGGTCAGTGCACCAACCCTCGACATGTCGGGTAGTGATCCGCCGGCCATGTCGTCCATCGAGCCCAACAACGAGAAGCTGATGGCTCCAGATGCAGGTCCTCCGAATTCCGAAACAGCATCGTGGAGTAGGGTAGATATGTATGCCACTCATGTTCCTTCACTAGGTAAGCAGGGTCCCAGATGGACGACAGTCAAACATAGAATTGTGACCGACCTTGATTCTCATGAGGTGCTTTTCGACGAGCCAATTGATCCCAGTAAAGGTAAGGCCAAGTACCGTCATGCACTCCCTCCACATGTACTCCGATGTCAAACCGAATTTCTGTACACGCCACAGGAAGAGTGTCTGGTCTTGGAGAGCCTGCACAAGCATCATCTCCGGCAGTTGGAGGCCATTGTTCGGGAGACGCTTGCCGTACAGCCTCATGACAAGTCACAGCAGTCTCATGATCATGGTAAGACACTTCTAGTTGCCGAAGTCTTTTCACCGCCTCGATTTAGTCCGATGGTCGAACAAATGGGCTTCGCGAGTCGTTCATACGATTTGCTCAACGGGTATGATTTTCGACGCGCCGCCGACAGGTCAGCTGTGAAGCAAGAACTGAGTGAGAGACCCCCCAAATTGCTTGTCCTCTGTCCGCCTTGCACGGACGAAGGCGGTTGGTTCAACCTGAACAGCATGTACATGACACCAGCCGAACGTGCAAGACGCATCGCTCAGAGTCGCATGTACATCCGCTTTTGCTGCCAACTGTTTGAGCAACAGGTGAAGTTAGGTGGTAGAGCGCTTTTGGAACACCCTCAGGGTTCAAAACTGTGGACATACCCAGAAGTGCAGGCTCTGAGTCAAGAACACCACCTGATTCTCTGTCACATGTGTAGGTATGGTCTCAGATTACCTGGTTCTGACAAGCTTCTCAAGAAGGGTACCCACCTGTTGGTCAGTCATGAGGACATGAAGATTTTGGCCAAAGAATGTCCGGGTCAGCGACATCCTAAGCATGCATGTCATCAGCACATTGCCGGATCTGTTCCTGGTGTGGGTCAAGTAAGTACGTTTGCTGGACAATACACTCATCAGTTTGTAGATGCTGTGTTGTCAACCATCCCAATGTTCAGGAAGCAGGAGGCAGCAAGCTGTGCAGCGTGTCCATCATGCCCAGAGCAGAAATGTCAAGAGGTCTTGATGGCCAAAGCCGATCTAGGTAGCGATGTTCCCGATGACCAAATCAAGAAGGTCCTCGATCGGTTGCACAGGAACCTTGGTCATCCACCCGTGCACGACTTGATTCGCCTGCTGACACATGCTCAGGCCAGCCAGAAGGCAATTGATCTTGCTCGCAAATTCGACTGTGATCTGTGCAAGAGTCAGATCCGCCCACATGTGCCATTGCCAGCCAAGACCAATAGAGTGTCGGGTTTTAACCAGGTCGTCGGTCTCGATGTCAAGAACCTTCCAGGTTGGACCTCTAATCAGAAAATCAAGGCACTGAATATTGTTTGCCATGGTAGTTGCTATCAACTGATGATTCCATTCTTCCAAGCTGAGACCTCAGAACTTCTTCGAAGATTGTTCACCGATCATTGGATTCGCATTTTCGGTCCTCCGAAGGTAGTGGTTCTTGATCAGGCCAGAACTAACATGGGAGAGGCACTCCAAAACCATCTCGATTTGCAAGGCACCGAAGTGCGACAGATCGCAGGCGAAGCACACTGGCAACTAGGTAGAACAGAGGTTCATGGAGGTTGGTTCGCCCGCATTCTTACCAAGATCATTGCTGAACACACGCCTGAAACTCAAAAGGCTTGGGAAGAGTGTGTTACACATGCACATGTCAAGAACCAGATGATTCAGAACTATGGCTACACCCCACATCAACACGTGTTCGGTCAGAATCCCCGCATTCCTTCCGACTTGTTGGACGAACCACTTCATGTAGTGCCAGCCACTGCAAGTCTTGACGAAGCCAGTCTGGCACAATCACAGGCCATTCGACTGTCTGCCCGCAAAGCGGTCATCGAAATGCAGGATAGTGTGTCGCTCCGTAGAGCCTTGGCGGCCCGGCCACGCCTGCATCAAGTCTTTGAGCCAGGATCCATGGTTGCGTACTGGAGACATCAGAAGTTCCAACAAGGTCAAGGGGTAGTTTTGGGAGGAAAGTGGTATGGGACCGCCATAGTTATCGGTCAGGTTGGTCGAAACTATGTGATCGCTCATCGCAAGCATATCTTTCGCTGTGCACCCGAACAACTGCGTCCAGCCACGTCAGAAGAGAGTATCTTGGTCAAGACGTCCCAATCTGAACTGTTAGGAATCAAAGATCTCATCCAAGGGGGTACTTTCAGAAGTCAGAACTTTGTTGACTTGGTTCCTGGACATTATCCACCTGAAGTGCAGACTGATCAAATAGGCGATGTTCCAATGGCCAGTAAGTCGCCTGTAGTGTCTGAGTCCGTTGATCAGCCTGGTAAGGAGTCTGACCAATTGACTCCTCATCCCCCAAGTACTGACGAGGGAGCTCCAAGTCCTCCAGAAGACCCTCCTGAAAACCCTCTGATAGGTGAGAAGACCGATGAAGAAAAGCCCATTGAAGAGAACTCAACATCTGGATCCGACTTGAAGACTGCCTCGAGTTATGGCCCCGTTCGCTCTCGATCGCGCGTGGCCATGAAAAGTGGACCAGCGGCACTCTTTCGACCAAGACCTATGCTGCAAGATGACTTTGTGGATCTCATGACTGAAGTTGTCCCCAGACTCATCACTGAGCATATCGATAAATCATCAGCCGTGAATTGGGAACCAGATCCTGACAGCATGCAAGACGTGTCCAGTGGTCCCAGCAGCGGTAGTGGTCTTAAGAGGTCTGCCGATTCACAAGTGGCAACTGAAGAGCCACCAGCTGTGCGTCCCAAGACTGATAACACACAAGAGTCGCTAATCTCCCAGTGGTCACATGAAATCATGTCAGTGCAAGAATGTCAACAACTGATGCAAGTTTGGGATCAGACCCAAGACGTTGAAATCTTGATCGCAGCATATCTTCAGAAAAAGACATCTAAAGAAGTGCCTGCTGTGGGAAATGAACCTCTTGTGCAGCAAATGGTGGACGAATCCAAGCTGGTAGAATGGTCCACGTTGATAGAAAAAGGGGCTATTCGGGTTCATACAGGTAAGAAGGCAGCATATCTAAGAAGCAAATATCCAGAACGGTTCATGGGTAGCAGGTTTGTCATTGTGAGAAAACCATTAGAAGAAAACCTGCATCTCGACATTCAGGATCCCTCCACTTTTCGCATCAAAAGCAGGTGGTGCTTGCAAGGTCACTTAGACCCAGATCTCGACCAAAAATTGGATGAGGGACTCCTGCAGAGCCCCACACTCAGTCAAATTGGACGTATGATACTAATGCAAGTCATATGTTCACATGGTTGGGATTTGCAGTTAGGCGATATAAGAGGCGCCTTCCTAGAGGCCGGTCCACTCCCAGAGAGATTTCGGCCACTGTTTGCAAAGCAGCCTCAAGGGGGCATCCCTGGAGTCGAGGCAGATGCTGTCTTGGAGGTGGTTGGAAATGTCTACGGACAGAACGACGCTCCGTCCGCATGGCACAGGGCTTTCGATCAAGCCGCCACCAGCATTGGTTGGGAAAAGTCCACCTTCGACTCCTGTCTCTATTTTCTTCGTGACCACCATGGTTTAACCGGTATCATGGGTGTTCACGTTGACGATACAGCAATAGGTGGAACTGGACCCCTTTTCGAAAAGGCAGTGCATCAACTCAAGGAACGATTCCCATATCGGAAATGGCGGGTTCAGTCGGGAGAGTTTTGTGGAGCCTTTTACATACAAGACCCTAGGACCAAAAGCATATCAATGTCGCAACAGACTTTTGCTGAAGGGATTAGACCGGCCCACATTCCGAAGGGAGCAAACAATGACCAACCCTTGAACGAACAACAGACCAGGGTTCTTCGGGCGATAAATGGAAGCCTCAACTGGATTTCTACTCAATCACGACCTGATGCTTCGGTTCAGACCAGTCTTAGCCAACAATGCTTCCCTAGGCCGACCATCAAGAATTTGAGAGAAGCAAATAATGCTGTTCGTAGAATCAAGCAACATAAAGATTTGAAGATCCACTTCCATCCGATTGACCCAGCACGACTCCGAATCTGTTGTCATTCTGATGCAGCGTTTGCGAATGTTGGAACTCACACTCAGGCTGGGTACATCCTGTCCTTTGTAGATAAAGACTTGAATGAAGGAAAGATTTCTCAT
>CAXAMN010024984.1:529574-581338 GCA_963970005.1 Durusdinium trenchii
CAAAAGCCACAAAAGCCAAAAGCCACAGAAGCCACGAAAGCCACGGAAGCCAAAAGCCACAAAAGCCAGAAGCCACAGAAGCCAAAAGCCACAAAAGCCAGAAGCCACAGAAGCCAGAAGCCAGAAGCCACGAAAAACAAAAAAACATCCAAAAAAGAAACAAAAAAAATCCAAAAATAAATACCCCTCCCTAGGAGAGTGTACCTCCCCAGGAGCTCCCTCCTAGTAGGGAGCTATTTCCACTGGTGAACCATTCTTCGAGTAGGGCTACTCAATGACTGGACGGCGACCTTATCGTTGGGTACCTACTTTCTTCCCAGGGAGCTGCCTCTAGTAGAAAGCCATCAAGCCTCTATTTGCGCAAGCAGGGGACCAGGAGATCGACAGACGAGCGCCGTAGGAGAGCAAAAGACCAGCGGACCAGGAGACAGGACTAGGATACCAGGGGACCAGCGGACCACAGGACCAGAGGACCAGGAGACCGGAGGACTAGGGGACCAGTGGACTAAAGGACCAAGGGACCAGGGGACCAAAGGACCAGTGGACCAGAGGACCAAGGGACCAAAGGACCAAGGGACCACATTACCAGAGGACCCGCAGACCACAAGGCCAGGAGAGCAGCAGAAGAGGCCTATCAAGGAATATTTATTTTTTGATTCGCTTTTTATTTTTTTTGATCCTGTTTTTATTTTTTTTTGATGCTCTTTTTATTTTTTTTGATACCTATGCCTGAGGATGTGCCGTCCTGCAAGGTCTGATGTAAGGAAACAAATGGGTTATAAATCCATGTTCTTGGAGTCCTAGACCAGTGTTATTTGCTACGTCTGTGCTATTAGCCAATTTGTAGTCAGTTCTCGGATTTTTCTGCCAATCAAAGGCATCATCTGAGTATCCTCTGCCGGGAAGCATGATGAAGAGGTTGGCAGCACACAGAACCAGGCGGCGCCTGCCGGGCAGCTGAGCTGTGATCAACCTGCACGGAGCGGGCATAGTGGGCACTGGCCGGCCGGTTTCCCAGTCCTTCATCCACCAGCCTTTGCCCAAAGGTCAGCAGGAGCATGGCCAAAGCGCAACAGGCATTCTGGGCAGTAGCAGCTCGGGCCAAGGCAGCATTGCCAAAAAGCCTCAGGTCTGGGAAAAGTGGCCATGGCATGCCATGGCCTGTTTGACCATTATGTCTACCTAACGTGAGTGACATACTATATAAGCATATATAAGCCAACTACCAACCCAATAGGGATGGCCTCCAACCTACTAGCGATGGCCTCCACCCTAGTAGCGATGGCTCCCCAAATCAGCTACACCATTAAAAAAAGTACTAGGACACTTGCAAATGTTTCGACGAAAAACAGCCACATGGTTCTGCTCTCAGCACACATTCTCCGCCAGGCGGCTCGGTTAACACCGTCACGCACAGCATGAGCTGGTTCCAAAGCACAGACGTCGCTAGGCCGATGATTCCAAAGGCTATCCTGAGTGCTCCAGTTCTCTAAATTGTGTATGAAACGTTGTCTATAAAACGTTTTGCAGAGTTATGCCCTGCTCTTGTCCCTTATGATTTTGCCAAGCATACTGATTCTTTCAAAAGCTGCTCCGGTTCTCTAAATCATCTGAGGGCCCGGTTTGAAACACCCACGTGTTGGACCCATGGGTTTCTATTCGATGGTATCCCTCAACGGTAGGTTATCCCTGTTATATAAAGTATAATATATATATATATTATATATATATGATTATATAATTATATACATATTTATGTAGGCATATGCTAGGGCATTCTAGTTTCGACCATGGCAGAATGTTGCCCAGTTTCTGTAGAGATAAAGTGAAGGCCGTCGCAGATTCACGAGTCCCAAGCAGTGGCTTCTGCATGTCTGCTGTGCCATGATCCACTGCACCTCACATGAAACTAGGCTTTGAGGCATCATTGCATCATGTCATGTCATGAGACATGTCCTTCATAGGAGTGAGCAAGTGTACCTACACTGTGTATGCCCTCCAAAAACTAGCACATAACGGTAGACAGCCCGTGGCAAAGGAAAAACCACCTTCCACACCTCCTGCAGTTTGCATGTTTGTCAATCAAATGGCGCGCATCCCCGTTTGCTGCTGGATCTGACTCAAGACCCACAAGTCCTGGACAAAAAAGAACTCAAATGCAGCTCTAGGGCTCATCGGGCCAGCCAGCCTTGGGCTGTGGCTAGAGCCCAACTGTTGCGGTATCTGGTATGAAGGCCCATGTGGAAAATCCTCCTGTGACAACAGCCTCATGGCAAGTGGCATTCAGAACATACAGAATTTCGAACACATTGCCATTTTCTGCGTGTGCATTGGAGTTCCCATAGCCTCTCAATACACAAAGGAGATACAAGTAGTGTAAGATGACTGGTTCTTCATGTCCACGCTGTTCTCGAGTGGTAGGACAATGGGCGCTCAAGTGAAGTGGCAAACGACTCGCCAAACGGCGGCCCATGCCACGCGGTGGGACCTTTTTGGCAGGCTGCGCTCGCGTTGAAGGCGATCCTTTCAGCGTACCCACAATGGCCGCTCAGCCTTTGCCAGCTTGTGCCTTGTCACTTTAGCGGGGTCAAAGCTCCAAAGCTCCCAGTGGAAGTGCTTGAGAATTGTGGGAGGAGAAAATAGAAGCAGATTTTATTAAGCAGACGTTCTCCCAACCCTGGAACAATTTCAGAAGAGCTACGCAAATCTTTTCACGATAGATAGATAGATAGGTAGATAGGTAGATAGGTAGATAGGTAGATAGATAGGTAGGTAGATAGGTAGATAGGTAGATAGGTAGATAGATAGGTAGATAGGTAGATAGGTAGGTGGATAGGTGGATAGGTGGATAGGTGGATAGGTAGATAGATAGATAGATAGATGGATAGATGGATAGATAGATGTAAATATATATATATATGTGATAGTGTGTATGTATATATAGATATATGTATGTGTGTGTGTGTGTGTGTTATGATACGTGTATATATGTGTGTTTTTATCCAACTTGTGCAGGGAACCATCGCAAAACTCCTTTGACTACCGTGAAACTCGTACATCATGCAAATCACACACAGCGCCTTCAAATGTCATTTTATGTCATTGAAACTCTTCAAGTGTCCTCCAACCCCCACCACATGTTTGAAGTCTTCGAGGATCACCAATGGACCAACTTCCACCCTGGTCTCCAAGCAAATTGAATGTTTGATGATGTGTGTTCCGCTTGGCCACGTCGACAGGTGGTGCCGGGATCTGATTGATTGCTCTCTCCCTCTCTCTTGGGAAGTCGAGCCACAAGCGCGCAATGATGGACTTCGCCAGCTCCGCCACGCGCTCCGCGCTCGGCTCCGAGAGCTTGGCGCAAAGACCCACCTGACCAAGAGACAGAAGACCCACCAAAACAAAGAGCGAACGAAGACCGGGTGGAGCGAGGCCCATTGGTTCTGAGGTGTTTGGACCACGCCTGCCGACTCTGCAAGGTCGGGGCGAACATCATTGAACATCATCTTCCTGGGCTCTATCGTTGGGGTGTCCTGTTGAAGTTCAGGTTGCATCTGAACTGGCATGCTTGATGACAGACCAACATCCTTTAGCTGTTGTAGCTGAAGACGTTGGTCTTACCACTACAAAGGGTTGAGATATGTTGAGATGGACTGCCTCCTTTCCAATCTTGGTCTCGGAGGCCGCTTCCCAGGTCAAAGGTAAAGAATCCAACTCCTCAAGCAGCATTTGCAAGCCTGCGCTTGGCAGCGTGGGCCGACGCGCGCGCTCTCTCTCTCTCTCTCCTCTCTCTCCTTCCCTCCCTCCCTCCCTCCCTCCCTCCCTCCCTCCCTCTCTCTCTATCTCTCTTATTCCATCTCTTCATGTGCACCCAGTCAACTTAGTTCACTCTTGATTCTTCAAACTCCAACTTGCATGTCTGATACTGTATCCCACAAACCGTCACAAAACGCCCAACCCTGCACATGGCCTGCGTTGTCCTTTGCCTGTGCGCATCAAAACCGTGTCAGGGGTCTCATGTTGAAAGTAATGGAAAATAATACCGTCAGACTGCGCAATGGTTTCATAATGCCTGGCTAATTAAATTCTTTCACGCTTGAAACTTATTGAACACCTGGAAGGTGTTCCAAAATTCGTTGCCCTTGTGCCACAACACCATGGCAAAAAATTGCAGCTCTTCGACTTCTCACCAATGCTGTCCCTCAACCCTCCGCACACCAACAAAATGTGGAATCTGTGCGCGCTTCTCCAGCCTCTAGGCTGTCGCTGAGATCCTGCTTCAAAGACTTTAGAGCCTCAGGCCGTTTGGATGTCCAGCTCCACAACGGATAACTCCGGGTGATCCATGGCCGTTGACTCACGGCAAGCCCACTTGTCCCGGTGATCAACAGCCTGTAGGTCTGAAAGTTTTCTTCAGGCCACTCCAATCCGCCCGACTCCCAGCCGGCTCCCAGCCTCCAGAGTGGTCACCGACTTGGTCTGGGTGTCCTTCTGGATCAGCAACGCCGCTTGATCTCGAAGCGCTGTGTTCTGAGGATCCAATGCTTGGGCCTCCTGCGGAGGTGTCATTTTCGATGGCCTCCATCGATCCAACGAGAACTCATCAACCCGTCGAGTAGGTCCCTCAAGTCTCATGACCCCACCCTTGATTTATACCGTTGATGCAAGTTGATGCGGACATTCGCAAAACGGATGCATACTACACATGTAAACATCCTAAATAAGTAAGCCAAAACCGTAGACTGGTGCAAAGGAAAAGTGAGGAACACGTTCGTCGATTCTCCCGTATGAGCTCTGAGAGGATGATAGTTTAGCCCAACAACATGTTCTTTCGAATCCCACTCCTTGAGAATGGCCAAGGCTTCTTCAGACTTCCCTTCTTCTGATAGCCTCCAGGCCAGTGTTGATCGCCCCCTCACCTCTACGTGCGCAGGCACTGAGGTAAGCTTGCATGCCTGAACGGCACACCTGCGGTCCGGGTCAGGAGTCCACTCCGCTCTGCCCCGCCACCGTAGGATCAGCCAGTCCCAAAACGCGAAAACAAGCGCAGGAAACGGGAGCATTCCCTGTGCTACCAAACGTCGCGACATGTAGGCCAAGATATGATCACGAGTCGGCTCAAGCTGATTATCAGGACAATCCCAGATCGGTTAGGGAAACAACTCGGTTCAGTTCCCCATGCAAAATGAGCGAAAGCAACCGATTGAAAGGTGGCAGGCCTCCTCCATGAGCTACCAAGCAGAGGAAAAAGACAAAAGACCAAGTTGTAGGGGCAATGCTCTGGGACCACCAGTTGAATCCCTTCTGAGCAAGTGCTCGTCTATCTAGTCTAAGCTGCGCTGAAAGGGATAATATAAATACTGTACCGTACTATGCACCAGGCTTGCACTTTGTCATTGTATAACAGCTTCAGCAGATGTCACAAGCAAGTGGCAACAAAAAAACGATGGCACCTGGCATGCCGGGCAGAGACCTCGCCACTGGTCAACGCAGCGCACGCGCTGTGCGCCGCAGCGAACTCCCCGAGCTCCTCCGGTGAGAGCTGCTGGAGGAGAGCGTCCTGTGGAGACCGGTCGACCTCGCCGCTCGCCCCGATCAGCTCCAACGACCTCTGGGGTCGAAGGACCCAACCAGGCTGTTGGAGTCTGACTGCGCACCTGACTACTAGCAAGGCACTTGTTCCTAGTAGCGATGCACTTGTTTCTAATAGCTTCTTGTTACTACTAGCGAGGCACTTGTTCCTAGTAGCTGAGTTCCAACCTTATTTGTTGGCCCCAAGTTCCCAACATCTCAGTTCCCACTGAGGGCAAACCGTTTCTTTCGGAGAGTGCGCACTCGCATTGACGCCTTGCCCTGGTCAATACCTTCAACCACCTCTGACAACATCAACATTCTGGGCTGAGACATGAATGAAACTCCCCTTGCCGACGAAAAATAGGGTGGTAGAGGACACTGCGCATTCAAAAGCATTCACAATGCCGTTTACCTTACCCTTGCCACATGAAGTAAGAGCACCCGATGAGCACATCGAAGATGTGAGGTCCTCAACCTCAAGGGTCTGTGGGAGTTGCTCCGCAGTTTCCGTTCGTTGCTCCAGAGAGGGTCGCTCCGCAGTTCGGGAAGGGGCTGTACACTTCAATGGCTTGCTGGTGGCTTCTGTATCATCATCCCACTGCAAGTCATACCTTGGTGATGGCATGGCCGGGACACACTCAAGTGTTAATTTACAGATCTCACCGCACAAAGGCTACAGAAGATTACAAACACAAAACGACTCAAAATGATTCAAAAAAGTCTCAAGTGTTCCACGCTAAGAGACATACTGTCACCTGGCTTTCCCTCCTGCGTTCTCCATTTTCGGCATGAAAAGATCTCATCAAACCATCGGAGGACTCGCCGCCAACGCGTCAGAGCTCGCATCTGATGGCGCCCTTGGATGTGCCGCTCCACCCCCCCCAAGCCGGAGCTGGTGCCCAAAGCAAACAGAGATCCGCGCTGTCTGGAAATACGAGCCACACACTTGCTAAAGTAGCTCAGGTCTTACAGGCCTTCAGTCTTAATATGTACATCCAAGAGGATCCAAGAGAGTTTGTGTATGGCTGTGAGGATGGAGGAGGTTGAATTGACTTGAGCAGGTTTTGCCCACAGGTTGCCAGTGTCCTACCTGCGCATTCATGCGCATTTGGCGTCCACCCCAATCCGAGTCACAATCGATCACTCCGATCATCGGAGTATGTTCCACAGAGTTCACTCTGCCAGCAGCTAGTTGATACCCGCACTTGTTGATTGAAAAATCCTACACTGCAAAAAGATGGCATGTAGCTACAGTACCGAGCAGCACCTCACAGTGCGTTTCAAGGGTGGCTGCTTGATTTCTTCCATCCCACCCCCCCTCAAAAAAAAGAACTGCTTCAACCAATGCCTCAGCGTGTCCCTCCTCCAAGGCCTCCAAAGCCTCTGCCCTTTGCCGCTCGGCTTGAAAACTCTCCAAGCCCCGCCAGGCGGGATCCTTGGGCCCTTCGCAGGCCCTTGCCACCTTCTCCACCTCACCAACAACGCACATGAGGAAGAGACCGGGGCCAGTCTTGCATCGAGACAGGGAGGATCTGCGGAGGATATACGGAGAAGTGGGAAGCTTTGGCGTTGAAGAGCAGTGCCAAACTGCATCTCTTGACATGCTGCCGCACTAAGAACTCAACTGACTCAGTCAACTGACTGTCTGCTGGCATGTGCTTTTGTATGCTTGTGTGTGTGCGCTGCATTCGGATTGCCAAAAGCAGAAAAGCCGGGATGGTTTTTACAAGTGTTACTTTTTCTTTTCTCGTGTGCCCTTTCCCCGTGCGTCTTCCTTTCCGAGGGAAGGAAGACTTGAGGGGAGGGGTGCACGAAAGGTAGGTAGAGAGGACGTCAGGGGAGGTTTGGCGAGGGAACTGCCAATGTGTTGGCTTATGTGCTTCAACTGGTGTGTGTGTGTGCCCCTTGTAGTCACAGGGATTCTTTTGAATTGTTTCAGTCAGCAGGGGCGTGTGGCACTCTCGTCCTACCACACGCAACGAAGCTGTGGGCGAGAGTGGGAAGGGAAACTTGGCCAGTTTCCTGTACCTGCTGTTGGGAACCTAAGTACGGCAAAAGCTGTCTCATTCTTTGTTGTGCAGTAAGCAGCTAATGCAGCTGGAGGCCTCTAACTTACTATCTGGAACCTTAGGCGGTTTTACCTAGGCCGGCGTGTGGCACCGCTGTCAAGTCAGCACGCATATCCATAAGTGTGTTTGGCCTCGTGCCAACCCGGGATGAGCCCGCAGAGTGCCTCCCGTGGACCCGTCGAACGGGGGTTTGTCGAACGTACCCCCTGCCTGGATACAGAGCAGCTCGCAGCGAGCGTAGGTGGCTTATGCCTCAAGAAGTGGGATGTTTGCCTCATTTTTGGAATTCCAAGTTGGCTCATGCCTTTACGTGACCGCAGCGGTCAAAAGCCAGTTTAAGGTTCATTGGAACCTGTCCCTACCTCAGGTGCACACAGCGCTTACACTCAAACGAGGCAGGTCTCTAGGTGCTTCTAATGAGGTTCGGTTTCATCGGTTCTCGTCCCCTCCATGTGGTTCCCCTTTCATCCCTTCCCCTTCACACACACTTTTGTTTCCTCTTTTCTTTCATGTCCTCCTGTCTTCACGTCTTTCATCTCATCCTTTTCTTCGTTTGCGTGCACATTGGTCCCGGCCTTAGTGTGTACGTGCACTTCTACATACCTTTTAACACAGGTTCAGGTCGCCCAGGTCTTTACAATGAGGTGGGCTTCATCGGGTGTCCCTGCGCACTTGGTTCCACTTTCATTTCAACCACACGCACCTTTGTCCCGTCTCGTCTTCCTGTCATGTCTTCATTCTTTTGTCTTGTGCGCGCACGCATGCACACTGGTCCTCACCTTAGCTTTCCGCCTCCCCTCGGGGAGGCGTGTGTGTGTGTGTGTGCCCCTTGTAGTCACAGGGATTCTTTTGAATTGTTTCAGTCAGCAGGGGCGTGTGGCACTCTCGTCCTACCACACGCAACGAAGCTGCGGGCGAGAGTGGGAAGGGAAACTTGGCCAGTTTCCTGTACCTGCTGTTGAGAACCCAAGTACGGCAAAAGCTGTCTCATTCTTTGTTGTGCAGTAAGCGGCTAATGCAGCGGCGACCCGTCGTCACCCCGTCGTCGTCGTTCGCTCTCGTGTTCATAGGTTTGGAGGCCTCTAACTTACTACCTGGAACCTTAGGCGGTTTTACCTAAGCCGGCGTGTGGCACCGCTGTCAAGTCAGTACGCATATCCATAAGTGTGTGTGTGTGTGACAAATCCACAGGACTGTGCGTCGTCTTTTCCCAAAGAAGGAAGACCTTGGGAACTCACAACGAACTGGATGGTGATGCTTGGGGATGTTCCCATACGCACTTTGTACCTGCCAGCCTGCGAGGAGCAGCCGCGCGTGCATTTGGTCAGGGAATGAACTCCCTAACTCCCAAGTTGTGCCCCCAGGTTTGGGCCACTGCTTCTTTTAAGCCTTGAGGACATCTACAGTATCTCATCTACTGTTCGGGGTCAGGTCGCATGGATCTACCCACCGCCGTGATTGGAGCACTCAGCAAGGCTATATTGTTTGCGGTGATGCCCAGGTGAGGATGGGCCCATTTGCTTCATCCAAGTCCAAGACCGGAACCCAGCCACTGTCAGTTCCCAACAGTACCCACCCACCCAGTTCCGGACCTCGATGCGGATCGACACGGGACCGCTGGTATCGGGCAGTCCAGCATACCGCCCATCGCTGAAGGCGCTGTGGATGTCTTTCTCCATCTCGCGGATGGGGACCCCATCGCGGAGAATCACTTCAAAGTGCGTGCCTTCCGTCACTCCGCCTGAAGTCGATCATTGTCACGTGATTCCGACACGAAGCATGCAGAAACAAGGAAAACCGGCAGCTTTGGAAAGGCACCCCTGAAACGGAAGAACAAAAAAGCTCTCTTCGGCTCACTTCAGGTACCAATGCAATTCGAGGTCCATTTTCAGGCATCTTGATATGTCATACAAGTTGTGAAATGTAAAGACTTCTTACGTTTCACATCGTGTGGGAGCACACGCTCCCATGATCCAAGTTCTGCGGGTGCGCCTGCAGGAAGCTTTAAGCACTGGCCGATGCAAGGAGGTACAAAATCCTCAGCTGGAAAAACTATCTGGCTTAACTCTCTCTCTCTCTCTCTTTGCGGGCTTGGCTTAGCTCTCTGGCATTCTCTGGCTGCCTCATTGAGGCACCCCAGGCATTGCGGGCTTCAGCATCAACTTCACTAAAAGCTTCCAAAAGGAGGTGGGGAGAAGAGAAGACACACACAATCACAACACGCATGTAAGCACCGCACATGTAATGTGTTCATAATTATATATTCATCTAAGATCTACATATATATATATATATACTATGATAAATATATATGTGTGTGTGTTATGTATATATATGATACGTGCGTGTGCTCATATCATCTCATATCTATGTGCATGGACTTCATCTACATCCGACCGGACCGAAAAGGGGAGACCTCGCCCAGTCACACCTTCACCAGCCGCCGCTTCTTCGCCCACGATGAACTCCATCGGCTCCTTGGTCCGGTCAGCGCGAAGCACCAAGCCATTGGGGCCATTGGCCAGGCCCAGCCTCGAACACAGCGGATCCCACGAACTGCACATGCATTACTCTTTTAGGCGATCAAACATGATCAATCCTTAGAAGACCTATTCAGTAAAGAAGTATGGAATCTTGTCTAAGTGACTCCATCACCACTGAGCCAAACTGCCTGATTTGGGGAGTTCTATACCCTTTGGTCGTTTCGGATGCGATTGATCGCCCCCATGCTTTCGTTGGTGCACCGGCGCCTGGTATCTTTCAATGCGTAATTCAAGAGGAGCTTTGCAATTCGGAAGTGAGCTTGCACGGTGGAGAGGCCACTCACTGTCGCAGCCCCTTTGCCTTCCTTGATGGTTCGAAGGAGGTATCTCCCATCTCCATCCAGATCCGTGTACTCAGAGGATTCCAGCAACTCCATCTCCATTTGCAGAGTTGCCTGTGGTTCTTTTTCCTCCTGCATGCAGAACTCCTCCGGCAACCCTAAGATTTGAATCGCCTGACGGCGAAGGCCCGTCTGCTTCACGTCCTCAGGAACATCCTTGTACATGTCTCTTTGCTCTGGGCTGTCGGGCAACCAGTCCTGAAAACACTTGGCAATGGCTGCCTCCACAGATGGTCCCATACATTGCCGGGCCACCTGCAAACGGGGCAAACCCTTCCTCGGCATTGACATGAACAAAGAACGAGTGAAAAAAAGAAACATCGCCCCTCTCTCTGCTGAATTCCCGCCATTATGATAAAACGTAGCTCCACACACATGTGATCTCTCTCTCTCTCTCTCCTCTCCCTCTCTCTTCTCTCTTCAGTTTCATGTTGACCCACCTCAAACTTCCCCAGCTCGTAGAGCTGCAAGGTCTTGCCGGCGCTATTCCATGCTTGGAAGACCGACCGCCATTGATCATCCATGACCCATCGGGCTGGCTCCGCTGGGCGATCTGCGGCCTTGGGCTGCGCCGCCATTTGTGGACCCAGCTCGGACGACAGGCTCCCCGGTGGCTTTCGAGTGTTCAACAGCTCCTTCCCTGCGGGTGTCTTCATCACCACGTGGGCCGTCACCACGCCAGCCACGCCACTCGCCTCTTGAAGCCAGGAACGCTTGATCCAGGAGGCCAACAATGGGGCGTTCTCATTGCCGTGCAGCTTCCGCACGCTGCCATCCTCAGTGATCGGCACCGTGTCATCAATGCGCTCGCCGCGCAAGAAACCACGCATCTTGTCCGCCTGTTCCTTCTCAGCTGTCCTCGGATCTGCTGCTATGCCCATATCCAATGTTCGAGCACTTTGGATGATTAACCTCCTGCCATTCCTCTAACCTCCTTCGACCCTTTTGGTGTACAGCAGATCTACCAGTCTCCGTTGACCGACGGCCGGATGAGACCTCGAATAGGTGAGAACCCGGTCTTCAGAGAACCCCATGTTTTTTCTAACAACATCTTGTAACAAAAATTCAACCCTGGTCCTATTCGCCCTCAGCTGCTTCAGGATCTCTGCCAGTTTGTGCCTCGCATCCGCATTTTCGGGCTCAAGCTCCACCACAGCCTTCAAGTGACAGGGGTCAGCAATCAGTTCGGAAACTAAAGCAGGTCGCCAGCTGAAGGTATAGCAGAATTAGCATGAATCATATATTACTATACTGGCACAGGGCTTCAATTGCATGTTTGCATTCACAAAAAAAGAGAGAGAGAGAGAGAGAAAAAAAAAAAGAAAACAAAGAGAGCGAGAGAGAGAGAGAGAGAGCGCATTAACTGCCTCGTGACCAGTGGGATTGAGAGTGGACAAGAATTTTCATGGGTGAAAGCATTGCAAATATGACTCAATATGACTCTATATCGGCAGTAAAGAAAATGAAACAACAAACAGATAAACCCGCACAAGAATGGAGAGAAATTGGATCAAAGGTGGGGACGAGAAATTTGCACAATATATCACAATATTACAATATCAAGCACATGTTCGCCACGCCATCCAAAAAGTCATGGACAACAAGAGACAAAAAAATTGGAGTGCAATAGAAAGATGTTGAAAGGACGTTCATCCCAGGCCTCCAAATCCTCCCGAGCTTCTCTCAACTTGCTTTGCCCTATGCGGGCGACTCCTCTTCGATAAAGGGCTTTGGTGTTCTTGTTATTTCGCTGCAGGATTTCAGTTGTGGTATCTACAGCCCGTGCCCATTCCTGCCGCTTCAGATCACAAAGCGCCATGTTGTTCTTGATGCCCTCCCAGACCTTGTTGGCAAAACGCAAAAACCAGGGTAAGCTCCAGGCCCTGGAAGGCGGGAAAACCACCGGCCCGGGATGCCAAAAATATAGTGAAACATGAAAACCGGACCTGAATGGCCTCTGGTTGTTTGCATCTTTTGCAATACTTGGTCTTGCAACGCAGCATCTTCTACCGCGGGCCGTATCTTCTACGGGTGGACCTCCACCGAGGCACCTCATCCGCTTTGTCCAGGTGCAAGCAACACCGCTCCAACATCTCAAGGCTGCCAGAATAAAGGCATTTCGCGCTGAAGAAGTCTCCCCCGCGGAACTTTTCGTTCGCTTGCTCCTGTACTTCAACATCGGGAACCTGGATGTTTGACAAAAACGATTAAAACATATTGAAACGATAGAGCCAAGCTGCCAAAGTCACAAAACCTAAAAGACCAGATAACCCTGAGGGCGTTCCTTAATCTTCAAGACCTCGAGCATGCGATCTCGGTCAAAGCCTGGGGGGGATGTCCAGTGCATCTGCCCCAGCTGGAGCACTTGCGGGCAGTTGGTCCTTTGCCATTCTCAAAACTGGGCACCCGGAGGCAGATCAGCCTACCGGCACCCACTGGCAAACCTAAGGCCTTGAACCAAAATGAATATACACATCAAGTGCATTGCCGAGCCTGGAGATGATAGAAACGCCAGAACTGGCCCATCCGGATTTCAAATTGACTTGGCAATATGCTTGAGACAACCCGGTGCTGATTATTATACATTATTATTATGCTTTCTTCTGGCAGTTCAATCCTCCCAACGTGTTGCAGCTTATGCTCAATCCTCCCGACGTGTTGCAGCTTACGCTGTGGGCGATGCTTGTTCATGCTTCTGCATTTTCATTGCAATTCTCCCACGAATGGGTTCGACGTTGGAAGGCCAAGTGTTGGGAAGCTGCGGCCTCACAAGGATGTTGTGCAACGCGGTGCTGGCCACATCTTGTGGCGACACCTGTGATCAGAGACATCAAGGCATGCGAGGTGCGGCTTTCCCGGCACTTTCATGCAGTCTCGCACGTCAAAATATCTAGGAGGTCTGGCATGATATGTGGCAACATCCAGCAGTCTTTTGGCATTGGACTTGAGTTTTTTGTCAGTTCGGAAATCGTTTCGGATCCAAAAGCTGTGCCTGATTGCCACACAAGGCTGAGAGCCTGTCAGCCTCCACATCTGTTGGTGCGACTTGGAAACAGTCTGAGAACACATGTTCCGCCTAACCTGGGAGAGAGAGAAAAGCAAAGCCAAATGGAGGTGTCCAAACGGAGCTGAAGTGATAGAGGATCACCATAGGATTTGGCTGGCTGTGTGGGCCACACAAAACTCACACCTCCGATTCAAACTCGGCTTGTGCGACCTAAGCGCGCAAGCAACAATGGAAGGTCTGATGAGCAAGTCACTACTTCTGCATGAGTGTATTCCACGCATTGGAAGAGTGCAATGATCAAGTGCCCTGGAATAGGCCCACCCAATCCCTCCTCCCAAGGTAGGCGATGAGAGACCTATATATATATATATATAAGTAGCCGTAGTTTTGGTCTGATTGGTATGCACTAGACTCTAGAATCGTCGCAAAAATTGGATTCCAAAGTAAGGTGTAATCACCAGATTCCACATGATTCCACCAATTCTGATTCCACTCAGCAACCCAATCTCTACTTCCAACCTGCAGCTGGAGGCTGTGCGTGACTTCCAGGCACTCCCAGCTCTTTCCCCAATTCATGCGAGCAGCACAAAGGCTTCGGCGGCGGCGGGTCCCGGCCACCGCTCCGGCCCAGGCCTGGTCCAACGAGCGCCCTTGCGACTCGCATGGTTGAGACCCCTTTTAACCCTGAAGCGTATTGGTTGGTCTTGTCTTGGATGGATCTGCTTTACATCTTTTAAAGGCTTTCAGGCTTTCAGGTCAGGTTCATTCTTGGAGCCTCACAAAGCCAGCGGCCTTTTGAGGTCCGGGTGTCTGTTTCTTCACTAAGGCCACGACAGACCAGGCGAGGTCCAGGAAAACTTCCCGCCAAAAATGCTGGAAAGGCTCAGCAATCAAAGACAGCCTGAGAATTGACAGTGTTAGTGCCACTCAGCCACTCAAGAAGAACAATCCCATATCCCCCAAATTGAAAGAGTAGGGCCATTTCCCCAAATCTAGGAATCTAGGATGTGGTTGGTTTGTGAACCGTAGTTTCTCCACGGCCAGGAGCCATGTGACGGTGAAAGAGGGTTACACCAAGCAGCACAAGCAGCGAGTGACACCGCTTCGCCCATGAACAGTGCTGGCGACGGAGAGCCTCTCAGGTTGCATAAGGCTGGCCCAAGCATTCCAGGCCAGTGAAATCTACTGAGCCAGGAACACTACAATCACAAAAAGGAACCTACTTGGCTGAGTTTTGTACAGTCTTACAGTAAGTGGCGGCCGCGTGCGCACCTGCCATTCTTCGATGTCAATGGCCTGCTTGGCCGAGGGGTAAAGCCAAGACCTGATCAGGTCTGTAGGCGACACCGGGCAAACCAGCAGCCGGAGGAAAGCGATTCGCCAATGATTAGCGGACTTCAGCAATTCGGATAGGCTAGCGGCGAGAGAAACCTGACTTTAGACCTTAGCTCAGCTCTATATATACACTAATTGGCTGAATCAACTGCCCGTTGCTTTCAACATGCCCGTAGCTCCTGTCACCCCGTTTCCCGCAAGTGCAGCCAAGAGAGCATAAGCTGAAAGAAGGAGGTTTGGCCATCGAGCTCTTTTGGCACGCTTTCGGCCACTACCTCCAGATCCTCAAATCATTGACATGCCTTGTGCATCAACGGAAGAGTTGGGTCAATGGACTTGGATCCATTGGTGTGACCGAGGGGGGCAACGGCCCTCAGTCTCCGGCTTTAGGAGGCACAGAAGGCAAAGCCTGCGGTGAAGGGGACAATCGGCACGTGCAGGCCAGGAAAATTGACTTTGGTATACTCTAGGAATCTCTAGGATGCATTTGTCCGCTTCCCAGGCATGCGTAGCAGTGCAACATCAATCCAAATTGGGGCAGTTACACCATGCAAAGCCTCGCAATTGAGACCCAATTTGCACATGTGGCCTTGCTAGACTATAGCAGCACTGTGCCTGCCTTCTGAAGTAACGCTAGCAAGGTGTCACTCGAGAAACGGAAGGGCAGGATAGCACGACCTAAGGCTGGACCAAGCATGGCCCAGGCTGAAAAACCAGGCGCAGGACCCACTTCCATTCCGCTGATTGAGGGGCTACGGCTGCTACGGCTCAGCATCCACATGCATATTTCGTCGCATGCCCTCCGGTGTTTGTTTGGGGCGCCCAGCTGCTCCAGACGGTCAAACAGGTCAGCCCCTGGCAAAAGCCGAGAGTGAATCACCATGTCTCGTCTTTCATTTGGGACATCCAAGGATCCAAGGACATTCTGCCATCGCAGTGTCTACGAGTAGCTGGCGGTCAATCCAAGGCACCATGGCGCTGTGCGCATCATTCAGGACCTGGCGAGATCAAGATGTCTGGGTCTATTTATAACAGGTGTGATACGCTTGAGAAAGGATTCAGCACATTGCATTCCAGTTATATATGCCTGGTCAAGCGGAAGAGGCCAATTGAAACTGAAAGAAAAGGTCACATGCCTTCTCGTACATCTGCTGCGCCTGCCAGTGAAAGTTACACAGCTGCTATAGCTGTTGAAGGGCCAAAACAGAATGCAAATCAGTTTCACCCGCTTTTCCAGGTGCGGGGAGGGCATGCCCATACCCCACATACGTATCCTGAGGCCTCCCTAGGCATCCTAACTTGCTGATGGTCGTGACGATCAAGACTGGACACGGAACCTCCGACCTCCCCATGTCCCGGGCGTCCTTGCACATCTCCCGTTGACGGCGTTCATCCCCCACAACTTGAACCCACGCCGTCCAGGCGACATCCACAAAGATCTCCTGCGACGAACCATTGGGAGACAAGCTGGCCCACAGGAGTCGGAGACATTGGCCAAAGCTGGGAAAAAGTGGGCCAGTGTGCAGTGCTGCAGCTAGGACCTAGCATGACCTAGCAAATGATCTTGATTCTAGAGTTGTGCCACCACGCTGAGGTACAGACTTTCCATTGCCTGCCGTGCTGGCATGCAAAGCAGCCCAGAGCTACAAGAGATTTGATGAGATTCAAAGCCAGTCTGTTCAGAACTGGTGGTGCTGAGCGGTGCTGCATTACCAGAAGATATGGGAAGAAGACCGGAACAACCTGGAACAACCGCAACCGACGGATAGACAGCGCTATGGTACATCAGTCAAGGGCCCTGGTTCTGAATCAAACCAAACCTATGCAAGCACCGCAACTTGACTGGTTGATTCATCCACTTACCACCTTCAGGTTTATCCTCAGCTCCATCCTGACCTCAGTTCCAAGTGTGCCATTCTTCCGGTCTTTTGTTGACCCCCACTCGACTCACGCCTCTCCATGGGCTCAGAAATCAAGGCTAGTGCCAACAGCGCTCGGGCACGCCTCCACCAACATGGACCGGGTCTTTCCAAACAGATGCTTCGAAGAAGTGAAGGGATGGTGGAGGGTACACGAAACTGGGTTCGGGGTTTGAGCTCCTCTGGGAATATGGGGATCTAGATGTTGGTGGGGTCAAGACAGCTGCAAACACTACGAAAGCTGACAACAAAACTTGAAGAAATGCATCAAAACACCACAAAAGCCTCAAGCACAAACATTGCAACATCCAACAAGGACGAAAGTTTAAAAGTCCGAGGTCGTTGTCGGACGGGAAGGCACTAAATCAATGCATCCCCCGATTCTTGCATCTTGCCAGGCATTCCGACAAGCGCTTCTTGCGCTGTAGGGCCAGGTGCTCGAGGAAGCTTTCATGCCATTGGGCCTCGGCTAACAGACTCTTGAAACGCTGGGCATCTGGCGGCTACGACTATGGACAACTTGAACTTCAGAAGCTACACACAGGAACAGTGCAGCAAATGGTGAGGGTGAGGAGCAACTGCAGTTTCACTATGGAAGAAAGACATCATCGAATCATCGAACGTGAAAACGCACGGTTACTCCCTCGAAGCCGTTTCCCTGCCATACTGCCTCTGAAGGTGTGCTGTTGCTCATGGCATGCTGGCTTGTTTTGTGCTTCCTGCGGCAGTTCTCATGAGTGACTCATGAGTGGTGCTTGTTCAGAACCTTCATGATAAACGGAAGGAGCACGTCGGTACTTATCACCATTCTATCCACCTTGTGTGTTCATTTTGTCTTTGTTTGTTGCCGCTGCTCGTCTTACCTTCTAAAGTCACATGGCCGGCCGCGTGTCAGGTGCAAATGGGTACAGCTGCGTTGAAGAGCCAAGGAACAAGGCGCGTCAACAAATGCAAACGCATGAAAACGCAAACTGCTGAGGAGAGCGGGGCTGAAATCACGGCATTCTAAGGATGCATTCCAACAACAGCAGCCATTGAGGCGCGCAACTGGATCGTTCGGTCCATTCGGGAAACAGCGCCCTCTTTTTCAGGCTTGACTGAAGCCAATGAAGCCAGTTCCGTCAAGGCTTGAAGTTCAACCCCTGACAACAAGGACATCACCTGCTCATTCCCTTGCATGAGCTCAGCGGATGCTGTAATGGCCCCACTGAGGCTGGCGACGGAGGAACTGGTCATTGCCAGCAACAATGCCTCCTGCCATTGGCCAGCGGCAGCACATGCGAGAGCGGCCGAGTTGCATGTGGCAACATCCAAAGGCAGCTTGGAGTCTAAGAGGTGTTGATACAAGTCCAGTGCAAGCCACCACCTTCGACCCTTTTCACATGCACTCACCACAGCATTATAGGAGACATGGGATGGTTGCAGTGCCTCCTGAGAAAGCTCACTGAAGGAACTCAGGGCCAGGAGCCATTGACCAGACCTTGCTGAAGCAGCAAGCGCTGTATTGGTGATAATTATTTGACTAAGACGTGGCTTCTCAGCAGGCGGTGCACTCCATTCGTAAGAGTTCATCAACTGCAAGGCTTCTTGCCATCGTGCTCGGTTCTCGCAGGCGCTCATGAGGGCATTGCTACTGATCATATCCATCGTAAGTCCACGGCTACGAGCTTCTTCCAAAACATCCACGGCTCGGGTCCAAAGACCACTGGGGGCTAAGGCACTCAACAAGGAGTTGTAGGAGATCACATCCATCTGCAGGGCCTTTTGAAACTCACTGAGGAGCTTCAAAGCCTCTTCCCAGGATCCAGTGAGAACACAGCTGTTGATCACAGTATTCGCCACCATCAGGTTCGCTTGCACCTGACATTCCTGCATCCTGTTCAGCAACTCCAGGGCTTTATTCAGCTCCCCGCAGTGTGCACATGCATTCATCGCCGACCCAAACGCCACAACATCTGGCCGCAAGGAATCCGCCTCCAGCTCTTCCAAAAAGCTCAGAGCCAAAGCATGCTGGCTTCCCTCATCACATGCCATGATCACTTGACTATAGCTGGCCACGTCAGGAAGCACCTGCTGCTGTTGCATCGCACCATACACAAGCAAAGCTTGCAGCCAGGCTGACGCGTTTGAGCAGCTGCTGATGGCTGCATTCCACACTTCTAAGCTTGGCCCCAAAGAATGTGAAGCCTCCAGGAGCGACAAAACATGCCACCAGTGGGTGGCGGCACACGTCTTGATCATGGTGGTGAAGGTGTAAGGATCTGCCATCCCTGAGGCTGAGAGCTCTTGAAACAGAGACCATGCCAATTCCCATAGCGTCTTCATCCCACACGCTGAAATTGCCACATTGAAGGAGATGATGTCCAATTCCAGTCCAATATCTGCAAAAGTATTCAAGGCCAGCATCACCTGCTGCCATTCTGCTTGACAGGTAGAGCTTATGGAATTACAAGTGACGATGTTCGGTTTCAAGCCGTCCTCTCGAAGTTTGCCGCAGAGGTTGATAGCCCTTCTCCAGAATTCCTGACAGCTGATGGCAGCATGGTAGCTGATTTCATTCACTTGCAGTAGCAAGAACTGCACCTTGCTCAGCAAGTGTTGGCCTTTTGACCAGGCCTGGCTCTCAGGCAAACCACTAGTGATGGCGTTGAAGGTGATCGCGTCCAGTTCGCAGGCTGAGCCCCAAAGGGACGACAACAGCCGAAGCTCATGTCGCCACTGTCTCGCTTTTGCACAACTGCTGGCAATCGAGGCAAAGGTCACCACGTCACGTACATCTGCCTGGATTTCCCCCCAAATTCCTAGTGCCCGAGACCACTGGGTTGCTTCCAACTGGTGCACCAGTGAGTTGTAGCTGATGAGATCGGGTCGAGTCTGAGATCGGCACATCTGCTCCAGAGAAGCCATAGCATCGACCCACTGGGCTCGAGCCTTTAGGGCCACGTTGCAGCTCACCAGGTCCGATCGCAGCCGTGCAGCTTGGGCAGAGACCAACAGGTGCAGGGCCCAGCTCCATCCGTGATGGACGCAAGCACTGCTGGCAGCGTTGCAGGTGATCATGTTGGGTTTCGGCCCGGTGGAGCATCGCAAAAGAGCCAGTAGATCTAGAGCTTTGGTCCACTGATGACTTGTGCTGAAGGCTTTTAACTTTGAAGTGGCTTGCTTAAGCACATCCAGCTCCCCTAACTCGGCCTCTTTCACAATGAAGGGCCTCCTCTCTCTTGCCCCCGGCATACCACCAATGTATCATGGTGGCGGCAAGGGCGGGATTGGCGAGAGCACACACCGCCAGAGATGAACTTATTGGCTGCTTCCCTCGGCCATAGCAAATGTTTGAAAACAGTGAGTCCGCCGCCTGCCCGTTTCGCATGAGCCAAATTCGCATGGAGTGTGACCTCACCTCCAATGTGACCTCTGCTCACCCATAGTTTAAACAAACAACGCGACAAACATGGAAACAAACATGAAGGGTTGAATTGTCCCTAGCCTCATTAAAGCATGTGCGACGCATCTCCAACACAACGCGTGTTTCACAGCGTGCGAAGATGCACTGGCTAACAACAAGCAAACCCTGGATGCCCTTCTATTTGTAAGGGGGCTCGCAGCTAAGTGTCTGTTCATCGGTATCCCAGGGTTCGTATCCCTCGAGCACATAGCTAATGCGGTTTGGGCTGGGCTGCTTGCTACCAAGCTAGTGTCTGGGCTGCTGGCTGCCAGGCTAGTGATGTGAGATTTGTGTCCTTCAAGTAGTTTTTGCATCTCTGCGGAAAGGGAGCCAGCAGAAATTGCTACTTATGCAAAGTTAGTGCATCAAAAATTGATGGGTTCTTGTTATGGTTAGCTTTCCTAAGGGTCCACCATTACACAAATCGTCCACGAAACACCCAGCTGCCATGCAGTGAGTCAAATGGGTTCCTGGAAAAACCTCTCTGTGCACTGTGCACGACCCTTGATTTTGAATCCGAAACTTGTAGGCCAAGATGGTGGGTCCCACAAAAAGTGAGAGCAACGTCTTGTACCCTCTATGTCGTTGTCTTTAGGGTGTCTAGCCCCACGCCGCGCTTTTCATTGGCCTCTGTCGCTTCCAAATGCTCCAGGGCTGCCTGGAGCTCACTGGGCAACGGCACGTCAATCTGGAGAGGCTCAGCCTCCCAGTCCAGCAGCCTGCGACTCTGGAAGCGGGACACCAAACCGAATAGCAAAAGGAACCTAATAGCGACAGTCTCCACCCTAATAGCTATGGCCTCCAACCTCCTAGGACATTGGACATCATAGGACATCATGTGGTCAGGCAATACACACGTTTGGCGTTGTCGTCCCCAACGGAGTTCTGGGTGGTGACGAGGTACGAAAATAGCACTCAGGTATACGGATACTCGGGTTGTTTCATAGGTACTAGAGAATGGGGGTCAGGCAATGGCTCTGCTGAATAACTAAGAAGCATAGGTATGTCAAACGATGATTGAATAAATGAAAGTGGATGAAACCATCCAAGCTCGCATAAGGGCTCTGTTTGGGTTTGTGGTCCCATGCCGCCTCAAGCGGTGACAGTGCAGGAACAGGCGGCGGCACCAGTCGGGCGGTGGCTGGCCATAGAGCCCTCAACATGCGAAGCTCAGGACGCTGGATTTCCCCCACTTTTGGGTGGGAACTTGAACATTGAGATCCGATCGGTTTTCAGGCCAAGGTGAGGTGGGATTCTCAAGGTCCGAGGTAGAGAAAGGAGGAAAGGAAAGTCAAAGAGGGCTGGCAACAATCTCCAAAATTCTCCAAAGAGATCCTTGAACGGAGTGACACTGAAACTGACCTTGGCTTCAGTCAGGACCAACCAAATCCCCAGGCCCATCTGCAACTCAGTGTCCATCCCCCACCAAGGGAAGGCCAATGCTTGCTAAATGAGCTCTGATCTGATGCATTCCTTAGCATCAAGCCACTTGCTGGAGTCAACACGCGAATCAATTCAAGATCCATTGAACCTAAACATGCGTCTAACTTCTCCATTTGAGTTCTTTTTTCTCTAGGTTCTGCCATCCTCAAGTCCGGCCAAGCGGCTGCCTGTCTTGGGCTCCGCCCGGACCAACACAAAGCGCTTGGATCCGCTCAACGTGAAGCAGCCGAGGATCTCGTAGAGCGTCAAGGCTTCACGTCCAGAAGACTCGTCGACCTCTTCAGGGCGGCCGGGGCGAAATCGGCGGTTTTGGAGATTGCCACTGGGGTGGTTGCCGGGCGTCTGCTTCTGCTTCTGGCAGATTGCCACTCACGAAGTATGTTAAGTATGTGCTGGACACAAGCTCCTCTGCATGGAGAATGGGTATGTTTTGGGGCGCGCCGCGTTGATCGACAAACGCGCGTTAAGATCTACTGTAACTGCATGTGTGGGTGCTTCCACCTGTGCTTGTTCAACATGTTTCCACATTGTATGTTTCCACAGGGTGGGCATATGTGGTGGTGCAAAAATGTCTGTAGTTTTGTTCAAGACGATGTCCATCCAGGACATCTGTGTGGTGTTGTGCTTAGTTGATTGAGTGGCTGACGACAATTGTTCCCTCCTCTCTTAGAGTGATTGACCCTTTCTTCCGGGATGAGTCACATTCTTCCCAACACAGCATTGGATTTATAATAATGCGGTGACACTTGCTGTGACACCTCCCACTCCAACCCCCTTCGCAGGAACCAAATACACCCTGGGTTCGTCTTGCGGGTGTCAGCCACAGTACCTTTTAGGAGGGCGTTCAACAGGACCATCGACCCAACAAACATGTGAATTGCATAAGAGCTTGCAAGGGTCCTGATCCACTCCCCCACACGAAAACACTTGACGACATCTTGACACTCGTTCGTCCCCCAGGCGGCCTGAGTCCTTGAACTCCATGAACTCTGGCTCACCACACGCAAAGGAGCTGAGACGGAGTGCCGCGACCCTGGCGGCCCTGGCTCCTCCGAGGTCCAAGACAACAAGCCGACGTTTCTGCGGGATTTCCTCAAAGACTCCCGGTCTGTGAGAAAATCACAAGATGTGCCTAGAAAAAAAAAGAGCATCTTCAAACGGGTGGGTGTTCCATCGATCCCAGTCATAGATCCAACCAGCTTGGCATGAACAACTCGCGTGTCGACCTGAAAACCGATGCAGTCGCCTGGTGGGCCTCACAAAGGCAAAGGTACTCTTTCTCCACCAGTCGGCTGGCGAATTGCGCCTGAAACCTTGGAGCTGTAGAAGTTACAACGGATGTGTTTGAGGAAAAACAACATTTCCTCTTTGCTGCTGCTAGCACATGTGGTCTCACCCCTCCGTCTTCGACCATTTCTCAATTGCCGAATGCCAGATATGAAATAAACTCGTGGCCAGACTTTGCATGGCACGTGCTTGGCTCACACCCATGAGCTGATTTCATCATGTTTCATCCATGGCGCCACTTGGTGGTTGCAGCCATCTTGGAGCCCACAACCACTGTGAGCACCCCCGAGGTGGGCCGATCCAACCGCGAGACGCTGCTTGTGGACGACTGCAAGCGCTGCGCCAGCGCCAGCTGCCTGGGATTGCTTAAATATCGATAAATATCCGAAAACACCACCAACCTGGTAGGATTGGCACCTGTGTCTACATGGTGACTGGAAAGAACATGAAAGAACCGAAAGTTCACCTCACAGTCCCAAAAATATCCAAAAATCAGTACAGTAGATCCGATGAAGGCACACATCCTCAGTCCGCTCGCCCGCTGGCTTGTTGAGTATCACCAGGCCATAAGACGCCGAGATCACAGGGCTCCCTGGACAGAATAGGGTCCAAAGACGCTCGAAATGCAGCCCAGATCAAAACAGGGACCACTTCAGAAGGCTGTGCAAGTGTAAAGGCAAAATACAACCATGCATCGCCCTAAAACAAAAATAAAAAAAAACAATGATTGAACTTCAAACAAACCTTGAGAAATTCATTGAAGTTGATAGTTTCACAACTTCTGCACCTCCAATGATCTCACCCAGCTGAATTCCCGGCTGGGGCGCTTCCTCAGGCCCCTCTCGCAGCGTCTTCAGCCATGCGACTGCTGCGCTGCGCCCCAAGTTCCTCAGAACCGCACCCACCACAGAGCCGATATGCATGCCATCAACGGCGAAGTCTGCTCGCTTCATCTCATCCAAAAGCTCAAGGCCCTCCTGCCAGCGCCCTGCCAAGTAACAAGCACTCAAAGCTGAACCATAAGTCGACTCATCAGGATGGACAGTTTCTGTCACCATCTCCTCCATGAACTTCAAGGCTCTTGTCCATTGGGCAGAGTTGGCACAGGCTGCAATGGCCGCCGTGCACGAGATCACGTCTTTTGGAAGCTTTTGGAAGCACATGTCTCTCAGGATGGCCTCTGCTACCAACCATTGGCCACTTCGTGAGCATGCTGCGATTGCAGCACCAAAAGGGATGCGGTCGACCTGCCACAAGTGTACCAAATGCAAGGTGCAAAGTGGAAACTGGCTCCACTGTCTAGCCATGGTCACCACATGCCACCACTGCATTTTCTACTACCCACCCAAACCATCCCAAACCCCCCATCCACCCCATCACAACCACCTCATCCCACATCTACCCGATTCACCCATCTGCCTCTACCCGGCTGCATAGGAACTGTTCTAAGACCTCCACGGCCGCCGGCCACTCCTGCGCTTTCTCACAGGCCGAGATGGCAGCGGCGAAGCTCACTGAGCTCCGCCGGACGGACAGGGCATCCATGCCCCAAAGGAGGCCCAGCGCCACCTGGACCGAGGAAGTGAGACCGTCAGGTCGAGGGCACAAGGCACTGCATGCGGAGACGATGTGAGGGACTGAGATGACGCCGATCCATGTGGCATGTGGGAGGTGATTTGATGGGTTGACTTTAAAAATCCCAGCTGGTGGGAAAGCTTTGCCGGGCTACACTGACGTCAAGAATGCCTAACAGCGCCCAGTGAGATGCCGTATGTTGACGGCATTGGAATTGGATCAGCCATGCTACACACAATAACCCGACCCTGTTGTCCGACTCCAACAAGCCCCACAGTCCTCCCATCGCGCCGCTTTCTCGCATGCGCTGATGGCCGCGCTACAGCTTATCAGGTCCTTGGCCGACGGTCGGGGTACCCGGACCCACCCGCAATTATATATATTACGGGATAATATAGATAGATAGATATATATATATATATGATGCGATACAATGATAATGATAATGAGGAAGAGAGTTGTACCACAATGAAATTCCAATTTATGCCCTGCACAAACCGGAAGCAAACCTGCCAAAACGAAGTCCACCTGCTCATTGAAACAATAATAGGCAGTGTGATAAGGGGGGCTTTTGGTTTGGAGTGGTAGCCTTGTGCCGTGTAACCCCGCAACATCCCCCTCCACCTTCATCCACCTTCATGCCACCTTCCATCCTTCCCAGTCTCCACCTGCAGCTTTAGTCGGAACATGTCCTCGAACAGGGCCACCGCGAGCTGCCACTCGGCGGCCTTCTCGCATGCGCTCATCGCCGCGCTACAGCTGATGACATCGCAAGGGATCGCAGTTCGAGGCATCTGACGCAAGATCTCCAGGGCGAAGCGCCATTGGGCACCCCTCCTCAGATGGATCCCGCCAGGGAACTCAACAAATGATCTCACAAGGGTCCACCTTTGGGGTGGAAGGACTGTAACCTACACAACCATACACAACCTATCACAACACACACCGAGGGGCCCTAGGTCACCCAGCATGTGTGCACAACCTGCTATTGCTATTGGGAAGTCTTAGGCGGCTCTCAGGGAGAAGTGGCAAACAGGGGGAAGTGGTAAACTTCAAGCTCCAAAGCTCTCACAGGCAGAGATGGCAGCATTGCAGGTGATTGTATTTTGTTTCACCTTGGACCGCGGCATGGAGGACAAAATGTCCAAAGCCATTGCCCAAAGGCTTCCCTTGGCACAGGCATTCACGGATGCGCCGCAGAGCACGGTGTTTTTGCCAACGGACTTCTCCTCCATGCACTGCCAAAGGTGGAGCACCTAAATGTGTAGGTCCAGCCAGAAAACGAACTGATTCCGCGCTAATACACCGCGGAGTCTGGACTTTGGGGGGTCTGACGAACTATGGCGCTGTCTGCATTCCCCCAGACGCTATGGCGAGTGACGACCCGAAATGACCCAGCTAACTAAGGCAAAGGCTTTCCACCACGCTTGTCCCCTGGCACATGCACAAATCGCGGTGCCATAGGTGATGGTGTCCATTTCTACCTCGAAAACAAACGAGGCAAATTGGTTCATCCACTCTTCTCCAAACTCATACGCATCGCGAAATGCTTCACACCCAGTGAGGCAATCTCCCCATTCCGACTTCTCTCTTTCCATTGCCCCACCTCTTCTCGGCACATTCGAGCCATCACACCGATGGCGGCCTTCCATTGCCCCAAGCGCTCACAAGCACTGACCTTGCTGAGACACCAATCCAAACGTGGCTTGCATGTTTCGGCTTGGTTCGATGAACAGCTCATATGTGCAGCGGTCAACACATGCTAGCCATTCTGCTGCCATGGTATCGCTCTTCAAGGTTCCCTATCCCTCCACGCAGTCCCAATTAAAAAACAAAGAACCCCACAACCTCAGGCCATAGACAAGCTCTTTGCTACGTGGCATTTCAAAACCCTAGTAGCGTTATATAGTGAGTTGTGGCTCTACACATGGGGGGGTGGTTAGGATTGGAATTCTGAGGTATCGCTCCAGGTATCGTTTGATATTGGTTTGGGTACACTCCCGGTCACTAACTTGGCAGATGAATCACAAAAAAAAGAATTGGTTGTGGCAACTGAGGTCATGTTAGTGAGACACCCTGAGGAAACCCTCAGAACATGGCAGCAATCTACACTAACATGGCAGTTGGGGCAGTAGCTGGCTTGATGGATTTTGCCGCTAACATGGCAGCAGTTCTGCCTTGCAGTCCAAACAAGTTTGCCTGCCACAACCCCAAAAATGCCCGGGGAAACGTTTGACGAGTAGGGCAATAGTCTTTTTCTGAAACTTCCATGTTAGTGGTCCAAAACCCGCCTGACCCTGGACAGAACAACGAAACGATGCAGCTTGATCCAACAAGGCTCCATCAATGTTCACTAACATGGAACCTTGTGAATTTGGAAAAGAAGGCCTGTGTTACATTAACAAAGAACCTGCGCAAGAGTCGGCCAGCTTCCTTATTGATGAACAAACGTGTGTTTTGTGAGAATTCTGCAACCTTCTATGTTAGTGTAACTTTGGCGTTTACCACCTGTTTTTTCACTAACATGGCAGCTGAACCTGCAAAACCTGACATACGGAAGTCAATACTAACATGGCAGTCGAAAAAACAAAAAAACAAAGTCGCTCTGTTGTCTGTGGAGTGGTGGGGAGAGTATCGCTCTAGAACCCATGTGTTCCAAAACTTGTGAAAGTTATTGCTAAGTTGCAGCTGCTTTCCTTTTGATTTTGGGACGAACCCCGACAACCACTGGCTCAAATGGGGTTGTCAGTGTATACATATATATATATATATGTGTGTATGTGTGTGTGTGCGTGTGTTATAATATATGAATCTATTTGCTTTAGTCAGTTATTTAATTACACTATAAGTATGCGCGTGTGCAAAATATCAGGCATGGAATCACATGCCCTCAAGAGAAAACGGCTTTGTTTGGATTCCTTGCTTCCTGCAGAAATGTTGAGGGCCCACGTGTTCATTCTATTGGTCCCGCTTGCTCCGGCGAGCTTGCACAAGGCAGTCATTAAATGATAACTAGCTTCAAGAACCCTCCTCTTTCACTCCAGGCAGCTGCAGTGTTGTAGGCGACTTGCTCCGGAGGCATCTCTACGCGCACCATCTGCTCAAGCAACTGAAAGGCCAGCTCCCATTGCCGTCCACGATCCAGAGCACTCAGAACCACACAGAAGATCTTGAGGTCCTTGGGTCAAGAAGCTTCAACCAAAATAATCATTTGAATCACTTGATCAGTCTTACCTGGACACCAACTTGCCATACAGTACAGGGACCAATGAAGCAAATAAACCCATTCGGCGATCACTATAGCTGACGGTTGCCAAAGGTCTGTGCCAATGGAGAAGTGGCTGGCGCTTTGCAAAAGGGCCAGGGCCGCTTCCCAGGCACAGCCTTTGCTGCAGGCACGAATGGCCGCAGACATATGGATCTCATCCACCTTCACCCCCTCTCCTGGATGCAGGGTGCCAAGGCAAACAAAACCAAAGTACAAAGACTGATAGAATCAAATTACACACACATATATATATATACAGTATGTCACACAACGCAGGATTGATATGGGTGTCCGCCATCCATAACGCAGGATAAAATGCCCCAAGCAAACACGTGTTTGCCTAGGCCGATCAGTCCTGCTAACTGGCACAGCAGCCCCAGTGCCTTTGGCCACTGCCCCAGGTTGCCAAACTTGACAAGCAGCTTTGTGGCTAAGCGGGGATTGCTCCAATCCATTGCCTCAAGAAGTCTCAAGGGGAAACCCCCACGAGAAGCAAAACGTGGCAAATTGGCGAAGCGGAGAATGACAACGTACAGCAGGACCAGTTCTCTGGAAATTATAGGCGGGCCGTGGACGTCCTTCTGCTGCAACTGGTTCTTAGAAATTGTGTAATATTTGTCCATCAGCAGAAAGTCCGTCTTTCATTGTTCCTGTGTCACAACCCCAAGTGCACAGATTCAGATCCAAGCATCAACATCTGCTGTCCTTCCTCGCCCCTCAGGGAGAGTCTGCCTGGTCAACTTCAACGGAAATTCCATCGTGCTGCGGCAACTGCAGCCAAAAACTGCGACTGGCGGCGGTTGTATTGACCAAGACAAAAAGATCTAGGTAGAGCGGGCATACCCAGTCCTTCTCAACTATCCCATAATTGAAGGTCCGTTTCCTCACCATCCCCCAACACCTTGAAACACCTTGAGTGCGGGGTGCGGTGACATTCTTGCCCTGTCTTGGGACCACTCTTGGGACCATCCAGGTCAATAGACTTCAATAAACAACGAAACCTCGAACGCTCGCATCGAACATGCGGCGGTGAGCAGGGCAGCTGCTAGCAGCTGTTACGTTAAGCATCTTCGCCAGCTTCTTTTTCCAGCCTGCCGGCTTAAGGATGCAAAAAGCTACAAAGCCGGCTCGCATGAGCGAGCGTCTTCAACAATTCGATGGCTTGGTCATTGTCCTTCGACAAAGGCAAGGCACCCCCATAAGGGTAATTCTTGCCTCTGCCCTCCAGAGATGCCTGCGGAAGGTTTTCAGAACACTGTAGTGGCGCTGCTTCAACAGGGAAGAGAGGAAGCATGATAGGCTTGCACGAAAGGAAGGCATATGACGGCATCATATCCTGCCACAGATGTTCATAGATTGCATGAGTGTGGTGGATCTAAGCCCAATCTGCCAAGAAAAATCCATGGGTGTATAGCTTGCATTGTGTTCGTCGGTTTGATTCTACAGACTCGGCTACTCTTGAGCACCTCGTGCAGCCATGATCGATTGCCCTTCTTGATTCTATCCCGGCAGAATCAACTGCACCATCTTCAGCCAATGAGTCATGCCTGACATTATCACCAGGATATCAACCTCGCAGGCATCCACTGCAGAGCGGCACTTGGCCAGCCAATGGTCTTAGACCAAAGGACTTGACAATGCCAAGTGAATTTCGTCGCGCGGGGATCGGTGGGGAGTGAAAAGAAAGAATCTGTGCAAACGTTTTGGGCAGGCATCCGGTGTGCACTAGGCCTCACACAATCCACGCTGGGGTGCGAACGCCGTGAAAAAGAGGCTGCCACCGAGAGGCGCAGCCTCAACTTCATGCCTCCGACTTCGATTAAGCCATTTGGTCTCAGGCTGATCAATGAGTCACGGTCTCCCCAGCACCTTCATGTCCATAATTCAGTCAATATACCGTTGGTTAAAACATAGGGGGGTCAACTTGATTCATTCCAACATTGGGAGACCAAATGAGAGCGCTGTCTGCACCTGCGACAGGCACAGAAGCTGCGACATGTGAATGCTCACAGGTTGCTGTTGCCAGCCTCGGCTTTTGGAGCTCGGGCTGGGCAGTCGGCAGACAGGGTAGTCCGCATGGCCCTGCACATGCGGAAGGTCTTTTCTTTCTACCTTGCGAACCTGGCTCAATGTGGCGCGGAGCGCGCGCTCGCGAACCTGAAGAAACGTGCTCTGCTGGCGAATTTCAACGTCCGAAATCGGGCGAGCGAAATCACCCCAACACATTTAGAGCCCCGACAGCCTCTGAGTGTCACACCGAAGGCCCACTTCTGTGCATTAACGTTGCAAAGGGGAGCTTCTCACAATAGACCCAGATTATCCAGAACTGGCACACCACTGAACCAGGGGTCTGTAGAGAAATCAACCCCGGCAAAAACTGGAAATGGACCTTTTGATTGATCTGATTCTGTGGTGTTCTTGCGGAGGAATATGTTCTACGAAGTCCCTCCGATTACGATTAGAGGTGGAAAGCCGACAGGTTGGGCGTACCATGAACCAAAACCCTGTGGTCGTTCTGAATGGTTTGGGAATGCCTTCATCCCTCTACCCTGATCCACTGGGCCCTCAACTGGCGTGTCTGGCAGGCGATCTTGGAGCTCCTTAAACTGTTTCCGGATGAAGTGATCAAGCCTCATCCGTTGGGCGCTTCTATGTCTGGCATGTCTTTCACGGTTCGGATGGTGCATACCGCAGCGTGTCCATCACGATTGCATTTGTTTGGACCAGAAGGTGGCGAAGCCATGTGGACCACATGCAACATGCATGTGGACCACATCAAAACCTCTTGGACGGGCATGTGGACCAAAGTGCACCGGGTGAACCACGCCTTAGCAGGTTGACACAGGAGGCCTGATCCTTGGAGGTCCTCGCGAGGTTCAAGGTGAACCATTGGAATTCTTGGGCAAAGGTCATAGCTGGATCCACTCATCGATGGACCCTAATCTATCCCAACCCTCATTTGTTGTTAAGGTGAGTCTGCTCATGCTTTTGGGCTGCAAGGACTTATTCAATCAGTTCTGGGCTCCGAGGCACAGCTCATCCATGCCAAGGGAAGGAACACCTACTTGTGCCAGGACTGAAGGGACGCACACTCTTCGGAAAGCATTTAAAAGGTCCAAAGACTGAAAGCGATTGGTCAAAGGAGGCTTTGAGTCCAATGGTCATGGTGGGGTTCCTGGAATGGGACCAGCATGGGATTATGTATCTTACTCATTTTGAGAGTGAAAATTGACGGAGTCTCTGGGTTGTCAGGATATGACTCATAACGCTTTGTCTCTGGGGATGGTCTGGGATGGTCAGATAGAATGGCTCAAGTCCCAGCTGTCCGAGAGTACTCTGCAATTTTGCAGCATTACTCAGTCCAGCTGCTCAAAGCACCACTTGCTCCAGTCCTGGTGAAATGAAGGAATTCCTTGACCTTGACCCTGCTGTCGGGTTTGCCGTCAATGTGCAGCTGCTGTTGGTAGAGCTTGTACAGCTCTCTCACCTAGAAAGGGCAACGTCCGATGTGTCGGCCACCGATGTGTCGGAACACCGAGCTCAAGTTGGCGAAATAGCCAACTGAGCAACAGATTGGCTACTCACCCTGATGTAGGAGGCCGTCACTCTTGGGTTGGAGGCCATTGCTAGCAGGTTGAATTTGTTCCCACATTTGCGACCTGTTGGGCTCTCTCTGTACGACCTGTTGGGCACTCTCCTTGCCTGGCCCGTTTCCAAATGCATTCTCTTCCAGAAGGCCTCTGGCTGGGCGTGCCGGACTTCTGGCAACGAAAGCAACCCCACCTGTCAAACCTCAATCTTCCTCAAGCCTCTGAGAGTTCGTAGACCCTTGTCATATAGTGTCTTAGACAAGTGAGTTACAAGACTGATATTGGCATCAGTTCCACCACTATTCACCACCCCTTCTTCTTTTTGGCTCCATGTTGAATTGGAGGAATGTGTGTGCTTCTGGTCTATGTCCCTTCTCCTGTGATCTGGGCAATTTCACGATCTCCCACCATCCGAGGACGACGCCTCCGACTGTGGTTTGTTGAGGTGTCGTTCGAGCCTTGCTTGGCCATGAAAGGCCAAATGCATTGAAAAAGGCGGCCAGCATTGCAAGCGCAGGCACATGCTCTTCAACGTGTTTCACCGTCTCGTGTGGCACAAGAAGGCCTCCCGGAACCGAGGTTACCCGAGGTGACTGAGTGATCTGCTTCAAAACCCCGATCTGAGATCACGGACTCTCCTTCACTCAGAACTTTATCATCTCCAGCATCTCCCATGAGCATGGCCCTCGGACATATCGCAATGATGCAAAGTGATCTTCGTGCATCAGCCTCCAATGGCTCGACTGTCCAATGTGGTGGGAGTTACTGGTGGGCTTTGAGGCACCAATTCACGCAATAAAGTCCAAGTTGCCGCAGCTTTTACGGTCCTTCTTCTCCTCAGATTTCTGATCTTCGTGGTCCCTGGGCTGCATGTGGACTCCGGACAATCGCCACATGTGGGCATCAAACGAGTTGAATGTGAGGTGATATAAAAGTGTAGTAGAAAAAACAGAAGGGCACCGGGTCAGCAAAGCACACATAGAGTTTCAGCTGGGTAGCGCGATGACATCGTCCCTGCTGCGAAAGGCATTGGCTGATGCCAACGCACTATCCACAAAAATACCTCATGGATACTCAACATGTGGAAAATACATGAAAATACCTCGTGCTGGCCTCGAAGCTCATGACATGTCACTAACCTCGAAGCATGTGGCACGAAAGTTGCCAAACACCATGTCTACACATATATATATATATAGTATCGTAAGAGCTATATTAGTAACCATAGCCTATACAGAATTGTGAGTGTGCCATCCCATACTTGGGCTGTTTCACCGCCTCGCCAAGTGCTTGCAGGATCTTGCAGGAACTATACAGTTGTGTGTCATGTGAGCTTGTCAGAACTGGAATGACCTTCTGATTGTAGGTCCTGGTCCGTGTGGCGAAAGGTGATGTGATCATGTGCAATGCGCTTGAGGGCCATGTTAGCAGGTGATTTATGCATGTGTATAATGTTGTGCACAGCACCACCGGCTATGCAACTACATTCTTGTTCAATTCTCCTCGAGTGTCCAAACAAAAGTGCCTCAGAGGTCTACATTGAGTGCCTACACATTCTCCAGGTATCTCTTGTCATGTTTTAATCCGCTCTGCGTTTTGTCCAGAGTGCTGTCTATTTCGAAACCTCCAGTTCCATTGCCCCTTGCAAATAGCACGGCCTTCCCAACAAAACCCAATTCAATGCGCACTCAACACAGCTCTGCCAATGCGTTTCACAACTTCCAATTGCATTGGGCTCCGCTTTAAGCCGCTATGATCCCCTATGATATGCTATTATGACCCGTATGTCACGAAGGACAACTCAGAGGCAGCCCCGAAAACCTTCCTCGTAAGTGGTCCCGTGCCCATTCCAAGTAACATACATTGTGGTTGTTCCTTTTGGCTCCCCAACACGTTCCTTGCCTTCACACGTTCCTTCATATCTGTACGGAGATGATTTGAGGAGATGACTGGAGGCAATTCTGGAGATGTGTGGAGGTCGCTGCAGCCAGGCTGGATTGCCCAATTCGACATTGACATTTCATTGGCTGAACCTGATCCGCCAAAGCTCCTGAGCTGTTACTGTAAATTACAGTAGGGTGAGAAGCCTTGTGATGGCCTGCGGCGGTGGCAGCAGTATCTTGAAGGTAGCTGTGGCACCGGGTAAGGAAACGAAGTCTGAAAAGTTAAGATTAGGTCCAGAAAAAAAATACACAAATTCAAATAGGTGTTGCTTGAAAAATGAAGAAAGCAATGGCGTCTACAAATGGTTTCTTTTCGTATGGGCAACTTGCAGGAAAAATCATGCTCTTGCGACTTGTGGACCTGTAACTACATTGAAGAAGCCGATAGTGCAGAATGCCGTAAACACAATGAAGGTGGCGAAGTAGAAGCCGTTGCTGTCCTTGGCTGCTTATGTCTTTGAAAGGATGATGGCAGGGTTCCATGAAAGACCCACATCAAACTTGCAAAGCAATAGTCTTGCTTTATCATTGTATATCATAGTAGTATGTCCCTCTGATTCCCCCGACGGGTTGAAAGTTGCAAAGCACCTGCCGCCACAAACCAACGCTTCGACGGGGCACCATATCCCGAAGCGTCGTAGCATACTGCATCCAATCCTTCATGCAAAGCAGCCGGTCCATGGTTCACCGGTTCGCCCTTGTTAAACCATGTTCACAAAAACATCAAGAAAAAAGAAAAGAACGGCAAGGGCCCCTTCAATGGTGAGATCGCCACCCCGTGTGCTTCTGCGGGTTGGCTTTGCTACTTGTAAAAACAATAATCTTTTGTTGCTGCGCCACTTCATCTTGAATTTCGCAACAAAACAACGGGAGAGGTCGCAATACCCAAAGGTGCCAAATGCAGTACTGGAGAGGTCGCGCTTTGCGTATTGCAAAGGAGGCCACAAATACCCCGGAAGTCGTGGGCGATCCCATGGCGATCCCATTCGTCGTGAGTAGATGGGTGTCTTCAACCGACGCGAAATGCTCACTGGTTGCCGTGACTTCCTTCGCCGGCTTGAGCATATAAAGGAAATAAGGCTCGAAGGAGGCCATGTTAGAGGGGCCCTCCTCACCTTATGTTGTGTTCTCTCTTTCTTCCGTATATGTGTCACACTTTGAGTTCTTCAAACCGCGCTGCTCACCTCAAGAAAGGTAGACTCGGCCACTGGGCCATGAGATTTTACCAAGGCTCGTTTCCACCACTAATCGCTGCCCACAGCGAGAGCATGGTCGCCGGTATGGATCCAAAGTACTCCTGCACCTGAGAGGCAAGAAGTAACATGCGCCAGTTGGCATGCAATTCTTCATGCACAGGGGGGATTCTCTCAACTCTCGCGCTGGGCAAACCATCTGGCAGTCCAATCCATCTGGCAGCCCATGCTGCCATTGATTTGACATGTGTAGACTCTAGACACCAGGTCCACCAGTGCTAAACAAGGCTTCTGGACACTGAACCAGAACTGCCCTCAGAGTGATCATATTGTCATTTATCACCCCTGCAGCTAAAAGCCTAATGGTACATTGACTCACTCAATTGGACACCTTTTTGATCATCTGGACACTAGAAGAGCAAACTGCACTGAAGCGCTAGTGCAGGCATGAAGCTTCTTTTGCAGTCTGGCCTTGGTTGGGGCGTATGTCACAGCAGGACTGGCTGACACACCCCTGGGCTGCTTCTCCACGGATGCAGCCAGGGCGTATGGCATCTAGCTCCGGAGACCGTTTCACCGCCGTGCGGCTTGAGGTCTCATTGAATGGCAGTGTCTCAAAATATCCGACCTGTCGCCGATTTCCCGGGCGTTTGTGATCTTCCAATTCGATAAAGCATAGACTCTGTCTCTTAGCTTTGACCCTGCCGTGGCCGTCGAAAGGAAGATGCTGTAGATGCACAGGATGAGGGATACCTGAGCAAAGCATGTTCTGATCCAACCCGTCTTTGGGCACTTGGGGCATCCTTCAATCCTGGGGCACCTGCCACGACAAAGGCCCAAAACAAGTCCACCAACGAGGCACACAGCACCAGTAGCCTTGGAAGCTGGGCCAAGAATAGAAACCTTGTACCTTTTCTCAACAAGCCCACGCCCACCCGCAAGTTTCATTGTCATTGTCTAGTCAATGCAGCCACAAAACGTCTTCTTCAGCTTTCTCAACTCCTGCACAAAGGTGGCGAGCGGGCATTAGGTAAGCTACAAAACAAGAACTGCAAATGAACAGCACATTCATGACATCAACCAAACCGCCACACACGACTTGTCATGTTCACTTGTGATTTTCAAGATGATCAAACTACTGGCCCACCACATCGGCTGTGGACCACATCAAGACCATCTCAAGTCGAACCCCATGCCTTGGGCCTCTGCATGTGCTTCACCTCGGTAGTCTGGAAAAACGGCGCCCGGACCACTCCAGCTGCTCTGAGCACCGCACCAGCCGAGCCAGCCGGAAAATCCCTGGCAAGGAGGGAACGCTGCTCATGTGGCATGAGACCGCGCATGAGACCCCGCAGCGAGCCGCGGCGAACACTTGAGGCTTCGGCCAAGAACCCGGAGGTACCTGCAGCTTCGGCGCAGGAAGCATGGATAGATGGAGGAGCAAAAGGGGATATATTAAGCCACGTCACGAAAAACTCGAAGTGGAGGAGCGGATGATGAGCCCAACCACCGCCTCCAAAGTAATGAGGGCATCAAATGTGTTCCAGCCACTCTCCTGGGAGTTTCAAGGGGCAGTGGAGACCCCCGGCATGTACCCGGCTCATGTGTGATGCAGTCCGCTTGTTACGTTTTTGAACTCTGGTTTAGTAATGTTTCTAGATGTTTCTCGCAATAATGCTGGTTCTACTCACGACAATTTCATCTTCGACATTTTTTGTTCCACACTTCTACGCATCATCACCCACGCAGTATAGCAATGTCAAACCCGCACCTCTGCCAAACAAAAGAAATGGCAAGGGCCATCAGGAAGAATACGTATCATCATCTCCATCACAAACCTTGGATGCAACTGGCTGAAGTAGTCCGACAAGTGCCAATTGGGAACCAACGGCCAATTAGCTTTGGATCACGGGTCTCAAACGACACGCAAACTCTGACAAAGGTGCAAAATGAATGTGGAGTCCTACTCTACACAATTTTGATATCAAGCTGTGCTGGATTTACCACCTCCCGAGGAGCTCTCGTGCCCACCAAGTCACCAGGATGCAAAGAAAAAGTCGGCAGGATGCACATCAATGTGTTTTTGGGCTTCGTGGGTGGCCACCTGGTATGCGTTCCTGAGCAAGTCATTGGAGAGCATGCTTTGAGACTTCCCACGTGGGCATCGCCAAATGCAACTAGGAACCAGAACTCGCTATGGCCACATGGGCCACATGCAACCCGACAGGCAAGAACCTTGAGTGACCTCCTCGTGGGCGGCCAGCAATCAACTGTGCATGGTTCACTCGCACCATGTCAGCCCAGCCCATTTCGCTCCCGTGCGAGTCAGATGTTGGATCCAAGCGTAGGCTTATCCCTGTGTCTTCGATTTTCGGTTCTTGGTTTGTTGTTTGTGGCCCCGTGACGGAGCGGAACTGTCCCTCGCTTTTCGGTCCACACCTTCGGGGTGGTTGGGTTCTAAGCGCTCTGTCATGCGGTGCGACCCCATGGAGCGCACCTCAGATTTCGCGGTCTCTGATCCACACTAAGTGTTCATCCTTGAGCTTGTACTAGTCCCCGATATCACCTTTTGGTTGGTGCATGCGTACCTTGTTCATCGAGTCTTTTGCTTTCGTTTTCCTAGCTTGGTCCATGCACCGCAGCCTCCCTGGGCGTTGAGAACCACACAACTGGTTCAACAGCTCACACACAAACCTCACCAGTTTACGAGACAACTGCAACAACGAAACCAAATGCGGGCTCGCAACATTTGTCGACAGGAACAACCGAAGTGTTGTCCCTACAACAACAGTTCTCGTCGTTCTCGACTGGCTACCGGGACAACCCGTGGACTTGGGGCTCCTCATATCATCACTTCCTCAGTCGCTAATGTAGAAGGTCAGCTAAGGTCAAGGTGGAGCACAACGCCTATGTAAACGGACTCCAAGCTTTTGGCACGCCTCGTTCACACCAGACTCCACAGCCCCTGTTTTTCACGTTCTTTGAGCTAGGAGTCCCCAGTCCCCCACCTCCTAGAGGTGCCAACTGTCCCCGACCTCCTAGGCTGGGTGACAACGTGGAGTTTGCCTACAACCTGGTGCAAACCAGGTTGAGCACAATTGGTGGCGCATCGTTGTTCGAAGGAGACCAATCTGTCACCTTTGTTCTGGTTCATCTCTGGCGCACACTGTGCGATAAGTGTGATGATTTTGAGGATTTTTGGTTCCTTCGGGTGACTCCCAGGTGCACCTCACGGCCTCACGGGATCTCGTTGGTCACCAGTATTTAGGATAGACTATTTTTGGCACGCAGTAGCGGCTGCCTCCGTCGCAATCATCATCATCATCATCATCATCTTCATCATAATGATAACAATAATAGTAATAATAATAAGCATCATCATCATCATCATCATCATCTTTCTTTCACGACGCCCTCAGCTTCATGAGGTAGCGTTGACCTCTTTGTTCCAGGTCTGCACATCCCCCCGTGGGGGTCAACTGAACGACCTCTCAAGCTGTAGCGCAAGCGTGTTTTGTGCATTGGCTACCTGTGTAGCTCGGAGGAAGCAGTGGAGCAATCCAAAATTGAGCAGGCACGGACATACGTGCTCATCCTGCTGCTCAGTCCTAGCATAGTACGGGTGGCATGCACAGATTCGACCTGGCAATGCCTTCGTCAGAAAGCCTCTCATCAAATCTTCAGTCAGCGGCTCTGCAGCAGCAAACCAGGCCGCATGGTGCAGCTTGAGGTGGTTCAACAGGTTGGGTGGGCGCAGGCTGCACAGCGCGCAATTGAAGACGAGGTATCGGCATACGTCCGGCCATTCCAAAAGAAAACCCACATCGAGACGATCGATCGACGAAAGCCAAGTGGCCTGCCAAGGACGACCAGCCGAAAAGGCATGCTTCAGGTTCATCATCATCTGATCCCTGCTCAGGGGAGTTGGAGAGCCAGCAGCCTCCGTGGGGAGCTCGACATCAATCTCCATGGCCCCTCCATTCTTGCTGTTCAACCAGAGGAGACAGCAGTTCCTTAGGATTTTGTCAGGCAGGACAGGTGTGGCAGCAGGGGGCGCATCATCGTCCAATAGATACCAGACTTCCCCGTCCCATAGTGCAGTTCTGTAGTGACCAGAGCTAGAATCATCACCCAAATGAAAAGAGACTGCCGTCACCTCAAAAGGAACTTCGTCTACCTCCATGGTGGCTCCAGTGAAATACGGAAGGAATACCGGGGAGGACCAAACCAGCTTCCGAAAGCACTTGTTTCCAGATTGGTCGAACCGGTCGATCTGGAGGCACAGCATGTCAGAGACTCCTGATAAAGCCTGAAGGCCATAGGACTCAAGGCTCCATGTGGTGATCAAATCCTGCAGCGCGGTTTCATCTCTTTTCGAGCCATCGCTCAAGTAGAGCCTCACAGGACAGTGGTGAGATCCGCCGTCCACCGTACGCACCTGGGCATCAGCGTCAACCCTGGCTTCCCAGAGATTGCTAGCAAAGCACGGTGACACCTGGGACAAAAGGAAGTGTGCAAAATCAACCAAGTCATGCTGTTCAAACGGTTTGTCCCAGGACTGAAGGAGTGTCAGCCAAGGTCCATTGGACCATAAAAGCATCGGCTCAGCTGGAGCGTCAGTAAGTAGCTGACCAAACACTTCAGGCAGAATCTCCCATTGGCTGTCCTGTAGAGGTCCCTGTTGGATGGCACCCCATAGCAATCCTTGAACTGTAGCGTTCATGTAGCAGCAGTTTTGGGGATTGCTCAGTCCCCTGAGGTACTTGCCGTCTTCTGTGATCACATGGTCTCGAGTAGCCTCCCCAAGTGAGAGGCTAGTGGAGTTCGCTGTAGGTTGGCCCGCCTCATCCTTCCCAAGATCAGCTGCCAAGCGCCGGAGTGTGTCATCTCCTGCCATACGGAGTGCATCTCCATGGAGTGTCTGTGAGAGAGAGCAAGTGATAGCCTCCATGGGATCACCTGAGGAGTCGATGTTTGCTCCTTGTTCATGTTCTGCTGAATCTGGGCATTGGGGCGAAGGGCCCCGAACCTGATGATCAGTGCCTGTTGCTGTAGCAAGGTCAATATCTTGGTGATCTGGTTGGCCACGTACGGCATCGTCAATGCTGTTCTGTTCGTGTCTATTTCCAGAGCTTTTTGTGTCGGGTTCCACTGCAGGAAGGAGAAGCGGAGTTCGTTGCTGTTCTCCCCCGGAGTCAAGTAGTGAAACTTGAGTAAAGTCTGGACCAAGTCGTCTTCTTGTCGAGCGGTCTGAAGTTTGCGGACTCTCGTCAGCAACTCCTCCAGCATGACTCTCAGGACCTTGATCCTCAAGGGCATCGTACGGTCCTGGGGCTCGGTGAGATGCCATTCCTCCGTGGCTTGCATCATCTTGAACATGATGCTCCCTGGACCGAGGCTCAAAAAAAGCATGTAGTCCTGCTCCATGGCTAACCCTCTCAACGCGTCTTCGTGTCGAAGTGATAGTCGAGCAAGGGTCTGGACGATTTGCCTGAGATCGTCGGTTTGGCTGCTCTGCTGTGGTGTCCGGCGATTTTTGCCTTTTCCCTTGCCTTTGGTAGGCCGGTGTTCTGCTTTCTGTCTCTTGGATTGGGGCTGGGAGTCGTCTGGTTCGTCCTTGGTGGAAGCCAAGGTCTTGAGGACGCCCCACATCTGCTGGATTTGACTTGGGTCCTGATCCCGGTCCTCGATGTCCATGATGAAGTCGACAGAGCAGACCTGCTAACTGAAGCAAGATCGGGCACTCATGGGCTGCAGTCAAGTGCAAGTTGCAAACCGAGCACTGGTGCAGGTGGGGTGTCATGTCCAGGAGATATCTATAGTATAGTGCCCCCCTGGTGCAATCCGTGGGATGTTGGTGTCGGAGATGTAGGAACATGTCATGAGCCCCCACTGATCGACCACACAGTGCACAGCATTGCCCAAGAGCGGCGCACAAGTCTGGAGTGCTGATGAGTTTCGCAAGCTCGCCAGTGACCAGCCAATCATCCAGCTCCGGCCATAGGAGGTGCAGTGAAGGGCACAGGACAGTCAGGTCCAGCTTCAATGCCTGAGTGAGCTTGGTGTCTGGATCAGAGTGTCTGAACTTGTGAAGGTCGTGGTGCACAAATAGGGCCAGGTGAGAGAACAATGTACAAACATGTGGTCCTCCAGGTGGTCTGGTACACGTGCAACCCAACCTAGCCAGTGCAGTGTGGGTTTGAAGCCATTCCGCATACTTGGTCAATTCAGCCCAGCGGTCACCATGCTCCGTGCCCAAATGTCGAAGGAGTGAGGTGGAGCTTTGGGAGAGGTGTCCACAAATTCCACAACGGAGGCCCAGTCGCCTAACCAGACTTTTGTACCCCATCAAATGATCAAACGTCCCACCGCTGAGTCCAGCCAAGATCACCGGATGATGCCAGAGATATGGTACCTCAGCCGTGTCCTGGATGAAGGTGTCACATTGATTGCCAATGATGTGGAGTTTCAAGGCCTTCAGTGTCGAGAAGGACCGGTCACAGTGACTGCACTTCATTTCTCCAGGGACCTGATCACGGAGAGGCTGGAAAGTCGTCTGAACTGTGGTATGTGGGTGTTGCATACTCAAGTGCTGATGAAGCCCAGCAGCCGTGGCAAATTGACAGTCACAAGAGGTGCACTGATACTGGGCCTGAGATCTATGATCAGCCATTGTAGGCGGATCTGGTGCCTCTGGATGTTCATGTCTAAATCTGCGGTCTCCAAGTGCCAGGCCCAACTGCTTCATTACTGCACAGGTGTGTGTCTTCGACTTGAAGTCCTTTTTGCAGTATTCACATGGAGATTGAACACGTGCTCGTGTGACGTTGGGCATGACCTTGTTGATAAGGGCTGAGGCATCCGGGTGATCCCGCCCAACATGAGCACTCATCTGCTGAGTGCGTGCAGCCCAGTAGCCACAAAGGACACACCTGTGGGTGAGGAAGGTGCAGAGATTGCCATCCTCTTTCAGCAGCTGAAGGTCACCAGCATCATAGATATCAAGCAGCCGACGGCGGTGTTGTTGCAAGATCAAAGGCGGAGCCTTGGTGCAATTCATGCCAGGACAGGAGCTGGATTGGATGTGGTAGCGCATATTTTGCCAACTGATGAACGCTACACCGCAGTGTCTACAAGTTGGACGTCCATCTATGGTGTCTCGTGCAATGTTCAACTCTGGACCCTGCAAAACCGCAATACCATGTTCATGGACAAGGTGTCGTCGATAGGTGTGTTGTTGTTGGAACTGTTTACCACATATGTTGCACTCCATACCAGCCTCTGCCAGGTGGTAATGGATATCCTCCTCGGGCTGGGCCATGAAGTCCTGCAGCCATTGGTGCGTGATTTCCACCGATTGACTCAGGTGTGTGGCATTGATGGAATGCAGAATATCATGTTGTGGCAACGTGTTCCTTCTCTCCTCCCAACGTTCCAGTTGAGAGATCAAGCGGCAATGCAGAGCACGGATTGGATGCTCAAGTCCATGGGCGCTCAGGAATGCTCGATGAGAATTATGGGTCAAATAGGAATGATCCCCTCCAAGTTGTCGAAGTTGCCGCAACAGCTGTTTATGTAACATGTTCAACGTTCCTTCAGTCACTCCAATGGCGTCAATACCATATGAGGATACCGGGAACAGGCATGTGTACCAGAGCTCATGTTTCTGCAACATGGAAATCCTATTCCCCCGCTTGAACCATGGCAGCATTTGTTTGAATCTCAGGTTGCATGCGGTCAATCTGTGTCTCATGGTCAACAGAGGTGTCTGTGCATAGCTGATCTTCACTCCAAGATAATCCTGTGAAGTCTTGAGGGGAATGTCATAGGTTTGGTGAAGTCCAGCAATTTGAAGAACCTGCTGATGTGATCGACGTCGAAGGTACAGCTGTTGAGCCTTCTTTTTATGCTTTCCTCTTAGCTCCAGCAGTATAGCGGACTTGGTGAGGTTGACAGTCATTCCAAATTGGGTCAGAGTATCAAGGACTGTTCCCATATATTGAAGTCCCTGTTGGAACTCAGCCAAGCTGGTGAACTTGAAACAGAGATGACCGTCATCAGCATAGAACGTGCAGAAGGTGTTCATCCATTCAACCGAGGTTGTATTAGCCACCTCGTTGAGAATCAAGGCCACAAAAGAGGCCCAAAAGAATGGAGCGCCACGACAGCCTTGTCTCACACCCTTGTATGTGGGTACTGTGCATGTCTGACCTTTGTACATCAAGATGTATTTGGTATCAACATGCCACTGTAACAGAACGTTGGCCACATGTGATGGAATCTGCAACAAGTCAAAAGCCTGCATCAGAGAAGACCGAGGCATGTGATCGAAGGCTTGTGTGAGATCCAAAAAAAATTGGCATCCTCCGTACAGCATGGGTCGAGGCCCCTCAGCGTTCAGTTCACTGCGGCTTGCATTGTATCTCCATCGTTCTGTCATTGAAGCCACCTCCCGAACATGTGAGTAGACTCGACATATTGCATCCCATGTACCTCTACCTGGAAGATAGGCAAATTGTGGAAACATGCATAACATTGGTAGGGCATGGGCCCTTGCAGCTGTTACGAAGAGGGACATGATGCTTTTGGCCAGCGGTGTTTGAAGTGCAATGGGTCGGAGGGCGTTCGGTTTGTTTGGCGCCTTTGTGGGCTTCGTCAGGAAGACTATCCAGCCGCTGCGCCATTCTTCTGGTATGTGCCCCTGTCGGAACCAGTGATGGCACCATCCTTCCAGGGGAGTGCTGATCGGTCCAGAGAGGGATTTCCACACAAAGCTTGGTGCAACATGGGCAGGGACTGCCTTTCTTCCCTCCATATGGTTCAACTCATGTGCCAGGTCATCAGCCATCACTGGAGAGTTCTCAAGTGCAAAACCCGGAAAGTCAACAGGCGTTGCCTTGTAGAGAGAGAGCATGTACTGTTCCAACAGCGAAATTTCCTCAACCGGAGAAAGAAGGTGACCCTGAGTATCCCGAAGATGAGGTCGTTGTGAGAAAGACTTGGGAGTCAGCCGGTGGATCGTATGGAAATAGTGATGAGTCTGATTGTTGGCCCAGTACAGAGTAGCTTGATCAATGATGTTTTGCACCCAATCACGTCGATGGTTCATGGCAATCTTTCGTGTTGATTTCCTCCACCGTGTTCGATCATGTACCCACTTCCATCCCTGAAACAAATCCAGCAAAAGTGAGGTGCCAGAGGGCCGCCAGGAAGGAGCCGGAGCGGCATTGAGCGCCCATGTCCACTTTTGTGCAGTTGGTTCCTTGGCAGGTTGGGCTGATGGTCGAAACGTCCGACAGGCTTGGAGGAGAGTCTCGTTGAGCTTTGTAAGGTCTGGCGTCTCAGGCATCTCCAGAGAAATCTCACTTTGAAGATGAAGAACAAATTGTTGCCAGTCAGTAGTGTTATTTTCCCAGTGGTTTTGCAAGGTCAGCCTCTGAGACCTGGTTAAGCCCGTAGTGCTTGCCGGTGGATAGAATCTTTTCCATGGAATACCACACAAAATCGGTTGGTGGTCCTCATGCAGGCCCATCATCTTCGGTAAGTCCTGAAGATAACAAACTTGTTTGGATTTCGTGTCCCCATCCCTTTGCTGAACAAAGACAAAGTCGATGCGGGAGGAGACTTGGCGAGGGCCTCTGTATGTAGCCCCAAGCTCTGGTTTCCATGTGTTGAGCGCCACCAAGGAAAGGTCCTTTAACATTTGTTGCAGTACTTGTGTATCAGGATGTTTGGTGCCGGTGTGCCTTCCAGTTTTTGTGGCAAAGTCACTCAATCCAACACAGTGAGCTTGGTGTCGAAGGCTGGTGTTGAGGTCCCCACCAAAGATCCAACAATTTCGTTTGGGCAGCTTCTTGATCGTTTGATGCATACGGGTCCAAAACTGGGCTCTCTGAGAACTACTCTCATTGTCCGCAGGGTTCCACGGATGTTGGTACAGGTTCAGGATGTCAATGCTATATGTATACATGTACAGGCGCACATGTTGTATGCGGCTCTCCAGTGGTGTGGCCCAAGAAATGTTGTCAATTGAACAAAAACCCAGGCGAATCATGGTGAGCAGCCCACCTCGGCGGAATGTGGCTCCTGAATGTATATATGCAAATTGATTGTCCTGCCATTCTCCTGTAAAAGTCCATCCAGTGTCCTGCAGGCACGCGCAGTCAATCGATTGATGGTGCATCCATGCTCTGAACATGTCCCATTTGGTCATGCTGAGTTGCCCAATGTTCCAGGTGAAAAAGGACATCCTCCCCTGTCGAAACTTTCCAGAGGGCTTCCGATTGGGAGGGTACTGATGTGTCTTCGAGGGCTGCATGTGGATCTGGTCAGTGATAGTGGTCTGTCGGGGCCACTCGTGTACCGGAATTCCAAGCTGTGATGCGGTCAGAAATTGACCTCTGTACCAAGTGACTCCATGTAGAGTGGCCCTCTTTACTGCCTTGATGAAAGCCTTCTTCCTGAGTACCCGATGTGGGTCGTTCTTTTGATGTGCCTGAACTCGAATAGGGTCATGGCCATCTTGCTTCGTCCATCGTGTTGGACTATGGGAGATGTTAGGATTGAGGACTCCTCCAACTCTGATGGCGGAGTTGGAACCCTCGGGCCGCCAGCAGGGAGCGTGTGGATTGAACTGAAAGTTGGACATGAAGAGGCAAATCCAAAGGAAGGTGCCACCAATCAAGATTCTTTCTCGCCTGCTGTTCTGGGGTTTGGGACCCAGAAGAGGGATCATGAACCAAAATGTAGCAAAAAGAAATCAACGTATTCTTGACCTCCAGGATCGTTGTCAGGAACAGGAAGCAAAGGGGATGTACTTCACGATGTTCCCCTCCCACCAAGACCGGCGCCCAGCCGAGGAGCCAAAAGCGCACAGCCACCAGGTGCTAGCTAGCAGCCACAGGAGAGGCTCAGCAGCGGCCGCCGTGCTTCCGGGAGGTGATCAAAAACTGGAGCGCCAGATCAGGAGGTGCTGGATGGCCGCTCCATGGGAGCAGCGGCGCGTTTGATCCACTCGCGGCCCTTCATCATCATCATCATCATCATCATCCCGTTGCCGCTTGCCTGTTCAAAACTGTGAATTTCCTCCAAGTGTCATCATCTTCCAATCTGAATGGATGCAAATGTAGATCCCATTGGCCAGAATCACCAGTGCACAAACCACCTGCAAGCTAAGCTAATATGCCACCAATCTGCGGCGTTTGAGCAAATCTGTGCAGTTGGCTCATCATGTCCAAATAGTTTGCACCTATTCACAGCGTGGTTATCAAAAACGCAAGATATCCACAAACCAATCCCATCATTCAGAGCAGGGAGAATCCCGTGGTTCCTTGCAACAGGAAGGTCCGGTTGCCCAGGCAAAGTCCGCTGTCGCCCTTTTCTCGTCAGCACTGCCAGTCCAACCATAGGCGTCGACGTGCGCTTGGAGCATTTCGGCCACCTCTGGATACCGGGAGGCTAAGTCAATCGCTGTCTCGCCATCTCCGTTGGTGTTGACCTGTGCTCCTCGACCTTGGAAAGACACGGGCAGACAAAGCAATATCAGGTCCTTGCCGAATCCAAAGAAAAAAGTCGACGCCTGCAGAATCTGCTTCAGCGGCAGCGATTTACAAACCTGTGAAGAAGTTGCACACAAACAGTTCGAGCTGAGTTGCTGAGAAGAAGCTGTACAATGTCAGCGTGGCCATACATTGCGGCAACCATCAAGGCTGTGTAGCCAAAGCGCCCTCTGGTGTTGGCTTGCGCCCTTGATTCCAACAGTGTGTCAACGACCTGGCTGAGCTTGGGAAAGGAACAGCAACTCTAAATAGTTAACCCAGCTGACAACCCCAAGAGCAAACCATCCACCAAAATCGGGCACATTCTTGTGCGTGCGTTGTTCGTGGCGCTGTTTTTTTTTCACATATGGTATATTGCATATATCAAGGACATATTGTAAACACAAAGAAGTTACACAAACAAATTAAATATCCAAGCAAAATGTGTAAGTTCCATAGACCATTAAGAAATGTTCGCCGATGGCCGAATTCTATCTTCCACCATCCACGTGTCTGCGCACGGCGCATTCGTCTGCAGAACCATTTCGGCTCAACACAACAAAAGACACGCGCCAATAGAGCCAATGAGACGCGTTCTACGCGCAAATTCTGTTCGGACAAAAAACACTTTTATTACAAATGACTGGAACATATGTTCACCAAAAGAGAAGAAAATGTATTGAAGGACAGGCACATAATTTGCGACACGGGCACAATGAATGCAGTTGTCAGATGGACCATCCTTGGAGTTCTGGCACCCTGAAGATACACGTTTGGGAAGTGGTTTTCGGCATGTAAAGATTGCTTGCCTGACGCTGCGTTTCTTGCATCGCATCGTTCCTGTATAAATCATGCGTTGGCACCTGTGCATGCATCCGCTGCTTGCATGTACTTTTTCTGCTTATTGTTAAACAGTGTGTAAATTACGCGTTTGCATCCCAAAGCTCGAAGTCCCATGATCCCATGACTTAGGAAAGGTGGCCAAAAATACGCCACGACCGTGCAAGATGACATAGGAACAAAGGGTTGTTGAAAAAGGTGCCAACTGCCCATGTCATGATGCATGTGATTTCTCTCTCACACATTGATTTCACCATATAGTTTTTTCTATTTTTTTGATTGCTCCCTCAGGGGGGGTAAGCGCATGTAAGCACGCCTTTTGACCAGGCACATGACTCAGGAGGTGGCTATCCCAGCCGACTATGTCACTAGACCCGTAGGTCCTAAGTGACTAGACCCCAGTATATATATCCATATATTACATATGTTTGTCGGTGGGTCTGTATTGAAAATTAATTCCAAGGAGGGGAGGTTGAATTGAGCAATCAATTATTCGACCCGGAGGAGCCAACACTTGCTTCGCAAGACAAACTCAAGGTATCCCCCAAAGGTTGATGAACACGGAGGATGCTTGACCTCCACACCAAGACTTGATGAACGTGGGGTGGTGAAGCCAAGTTTGGACCATGAGCAGCCCGGGGCATGGACGGCGCACCCTGGCACACCAGGGTGTCAAGAATCCACGGTCTCTCTCTCTCTCTCTCTCTCTCTGTTTCTTTCTTTCTGTCTCTGTCTCAGTCTTAAAGCATCTATATAGGTGAACAAAAAAAAAGGTTTCAGACCAAAAGACTCTGCACCCTGGCACTTCCTGACCATCACTCACAAAAATGCCTTTAGCTCTTGGAGCTGACCCTGCCACTGCTGCCAATGGCAGGAAATTTTCACATGACACAGGGGGTTTAAACACAGGTTTCCAGCACAAGTCCTTAGTCATTTTCCTGAAAATCCTTGTTTTCATCGTTTTTAGGTGTTTTTCAAACCTGCTCTAGAAGTCCTGTTCTGCAATATTCTCCCTGATGACTTAGGCCAAAGGTGCTTTCTACCAAACTTACTTTGCCTGATGACTTGGAACGCTGTAATTTTGAGGTATCTCCGTTAACTCTTAGTCCTCAGGACCCAGTATATATATATATATATCTGCATGTATTGAAATGCCACCGCAAAAATTTGACACAAAGTTACACAAACAAGCTCAATATCTAAGCAGAATGTATTTTCATGTATTTTCCATTGACTACAGAAGCTCTGAAGGATTGCTCGCAGATGGCCGAATTGTTCAAGTGCCTGCGCATGGTCTTTACATCTGCAGAACCAATTCAACACAGCACAACAAAAGGTTCGCACCAAGGAAAGGGTGTGTGTATGTTTACATATCCAGGTACACAAGCCCTACCCGGGCAGAGAATCGGGATATAAGCTCATACAAGTGACAGGAAAATGTTTACCGAGTATGTATTGATCCGGAGCACACCATGTCTACACGAAAGGGGGTGCTAAAATCAGATCACAAAAAGACATACTTTACGTAAGTATTGGCACCAGGGAAGATACACCTTTGGACATGCAAGGGCATAGTTTATACAAAAGCACGCAAATCAAGCGAATCATTAAATCAAAGATGTTTTACAACAGTAGTACGAAATATATATATATATATACATCGAAGCAGCAAACGCATCTACATGCGCCAGCGCATGACTTATACACGAGCGATACAAGAAAGGCAGTGTCAAGCAAGCAGTTTTAAAATCCACCAACACCAAAACTGTTGAAATGCAATCACAAAAATGTTGACCACAAGTTCCAAGAACAAGTTCACTATCCAAACGTGTAAACTTTCATAGACCACGTAGCGCCTAAGGAATCTCCGCCGGTGGCCGAAATTTATGTTCAAGTGCCTGCGCGCCGTTATTGCATCCGAGAAACATACTCACCAAAAGAATTCAAGTGCCTATACCAAAAAAGTTGTACCGAGAGGAGTTAGACATGGGCGTACACGATATCCACACAGGCAAAGAATGAGACGGTTCACAGGATAAACGAAAAAACAATGCACTTTCAAGGGAAAAAGATGCTAACGACAGGTGCAACGACAGGTAGCAAAGGGAGCACAGTTTAAGTATTGGCACCGCGGAAGATAGGCGTTTGGACATGCCAGCGAGTAGTTCTTACATAGAGAGTTACAAGTACTCATCTCGTTCAAACGTGGCAAAAACACAATAAATATCTACTTAAGCAGACCGCGTATTTACTCGCCAAGTCGGGTGAAGGATCAAAAAAAATAAATAAGGATCAAAAACATAATAAAGCAATGAGATCAAAAGAAAAATTAATAAAGATCAACAAAAAAACAAAATCTGGTGACGTAGTAACAAAAACAATTGACAGACGAGGATCAAAAACAAAACAAATAAGAATCAACAAAGAAAGAACAGTAATGTGTGCAGTGGCAACAGTAGTAGTGACCGTCGTCGTCGTTGTCGTCGTTGTCGTCGTCGTCGTTGTAGTCGTAGTAGTAGTGGTAGTGGTAGTGGTAGTGGTAGTAGTGGTAGTAGTCGTAGTAGTAGTAGTAGTAGTAGTAGTGGTGGTGGTGGTAGTAGTAGTAGTAGTAGATAGTAGTAGTAAGTAGAAGGTAGTAGGTAGTAGGTAACAGGTAGTTGGTAGTTGGTAGTAGGTAGTAGGTAGTAGCAGTAGTAGTAGTGGCAGTAGTAGTAGCAGCAGCAGCAGTAGTAGTAGTAGTAGTCGAAGGCAGGTATATTTACATGGGAATGGCTCATATGTCTGTCTTTTTTTCTTTCCTTCCTTCCTTCCTTCCTTCCTTCCTTCCTTCCTTCCTTCTCTCTTTCTTTCTTTCTTTCTTTCTTTTCTCTCTTCTCTATTGCTTCTTTTTATCCCTGCTTGTTGTTGTCTTGATCTCTGCTTATTTTTTTATTGATCCCTATTTGTTTTGTTATTGATCCCTATTTATGTCTTTATTGATCCCTATTTTTTTTTGATACCTCTCCCCGCCAAGTCGGGCTTTATACAAAAACAAAACCAGAAGGGATGCGCTTCTCAAGCGCAGCAATGTCCTTACATGTCGACGCAAAATTGATACGTTCACGTGCAAGACGATGCTTAATGCAATGTGCATCAGGCGTGTGGACATGCAAGCCCACAGTTCATACACGCACAAAGACTCAGACCAAGACACAAACACAACATAAGCGAGACACCATCAAGACATCGGCAAACCACCGCCAAAACAGAACCGATACACCACCAAAACGGCAAAACATGTCAAAAAGACACCAAAACACAGCCGGCACACCACCCGAACATGAGCAAGATACCGCCGAAACATGACCGAGACACCACCTAAGCAGAGGACCGAGACACCACATAAACATGACTCAGGCACTACCAAGACATGACTGAGACACCACCTAAACTCCTAAACTTCCTAAGCATGACCGAGACGACGGGACTCCACCGCCCAGGCCAGGCCGGGGTCCGCGGAAACGACAGCGCCCAGCCGCGTAAAGAGTGCACAACCGCAAGCTATCGCTATTGGGGAATAAAAACAACTGTCCTAAAACCTCTGGGCTCTGCATCCCCAACACAGCCTCGTGTTGAGACCCAAAACAATCCAAGATTGCACAAGGTCATAGATTGACGAGGGCTGGTCCCCATCTTTGGTCTAGAATGCTATTTCCAATGGATGTCTCTCCATGAGTTTTGCTGTCCCGGCACTACCACGCACGGGATTTGAGGGTAGCTGGCAATGATCTCAAATGATCTCAAATGATACATTCCACTGTGCCTGGTTTCCTGCGTGGGCACTCCTGAGAACCGACCTGTCCCCGACCTCATCGTTTCCAAAGCGTGCGGCCAAGCGAAGCGGGGTCAAGTCAGCTTCCACTGGTTTCTCCGCATCAGCTCGTGCTCGCAAGAGCCACTTCACCGCCTGAACCAAGTGCAGTTTGGGGATGTTGTGGGCAATAATGAGGAACTTCAAAAGCCTAGACTTCTCAAAGCCCCGTTGGAAAGTCCGTTGAGTGGGCCGCAAAACAGCACCCAAACACAAGCAGCATGCTGCCTCCTGATTCGCTTCTCTTTATCTTGTTAAATTCATTCTGTTCCCCCCGTGCTGAGGGAAGAACATTGGTTCCAACAAATCTGCCTTCACTGGCCCGCTTCGAAGGGCAATCTGCATAGCTCGACGTTCCTCATGCACAGCAACGCCGCAGTGCTGAAGGATCATCAAGCCATCCTGTCACTAAAAGTGCCACGGTGTTCATGTCCAAAGTTTTGTCTACACTTGGGAGGCGCGACAGTATTGTCCAAGTGTTCTAAGCCCCAAAAATGAGCACCACATGCCATGCCCACGACATGGTTGCAGCTTAAAACATAGTTGGATCAACTTCCCACCAGTCGCCGGATTGGTAGGGCTCCTCTAACTCCTGCATCCCTCGATCCGGCCGCGCCTGCCATTTCGGCCACGGCACCGTGCGGTCCAGGGCCTTTGCCAGGACCGCCTCGCCCGTGGGGGCACCGGTGACTGAAGACACCAATGTCAAGAGCTGACGGCGCATGGGCTGCGAGGCCAAGAAGGACCTGCTGAACAGGGTGTTTCCATGTTTTTCCCTGGCACAAGCAATGTCAGCAACTGTCAATGATGTGTGATTTGGATCTCGAGGGTTTTGTGTGCTCTGGGGGGAATACACGAGCAAAGGCCACAATTCCAGAAGGCGATGCCGAAACATCAAAACTCTGGAACGTACTAAGGACAGGCAGCCATGTCCAACATGTCTCTCTCTCTATATATATGTATGTATGTATGTATGTATGTATGTATGTATGTATGTATGTATGT
>CAXAMN010024984.1:586534-620772 GCA_963970005.1 Durusdinium trenchii
CGTATGCAAGAAACCAAAACCCTTAGGAACAAGGGTTGACACACACACACACACATACACAACTCCTGCTCTCTCTCTCTCTCTCACATCAGGCTGTCAGCTTCGTTCCGCCCAAAAGAAAGCCGGAGAAGTACAGGCTCGGACTTTTCCCATGAAACAGAAACTGAACCGTGCAGCACATGCCGCTGGCCTTTGGAGAAGGTACCATTACCCTGGCCACTAAAATCCTCTGCAGGAGCAAAATGTGGCGCTTCAAAGGTATTGAAATAGTATTGAATTCTGGCTTGTCCTTTGGACATGGCCAATCCCTGTGCAGGGATAGGGCAAGGGTGTGGGAATTCGACTATGTCAACATGACCACTTCGGGATAGTGCCTTGGGATTCTGCTTGGTGGCATGTACACAAGGGGGGGGCATCACTGATGGCAGGCTTCAGAATCTCCAGCGATGCGCGTGCTCCTCACAGAATCCCACAGAGTCGACCCTTCAAAGGCCACATCGAACAGGGTGAACAACGGACAGCCCGAAAATGGCTCAAGAGGCCAAGGACGACGAGAACATGTGGGAGACACGTGAAATCCTGCAGTGAAGATTTGGAACTGACCTGGATTGGGTGGAAGAGTTTGGGCCACTCAACTCGTACCATGCACAAAATTTGTCGAGGCCAGCTTTGTTTGGGAGATATCCACGGCCATCCACCCGCCTTTTTCGTGCCTGGCGACGTGTTATTCCTTCGCCTGCGTTGATGGACGGTTGAGCTGCGGCTACAAGGCCACAATGGGAAGCTCGAGGCTCAAATGTGTGACCTAGAGAGGTCACAGCACATTCACCTAGGCCTGCAACTGTCGGTATAGGATTTATGATGATTTATGCGTCTCCAGCTTTTGTGCTTGGAGCTTGCATTTTGCAACATATAAAGCAAGAACACAGGCTGTTCGAAGGCTTGTTTCTGTTCAACTGTGCACCTGGAATTAGCTTTAGGGCTGTATCATGTAAGGCTTTGCTATTTACAACCTGAGATTCTGCCTGACCTTTCACTGGCCTTCTTGGCCTTGGACGGCGGGCGCACCCAAACAGTCACGCGACCGTCGCCAGCCTTGGGCTGAACAAAGGTGACATGGCATATCCTTCAGATCCCTTCGAATGAAGTCGATGGAAGATTCTTGCCCTAAAAGAACATCTAAATAGGCATTTCTGTGTACATCTAGATGCTAGCCGCTGCTAGCCTCCTTGCCCCTCCGCAAGATCTTCTGTCTTAATGTCTTCGCATCCCGGAGATCGGCTTGTGCGGGCGAGGAAACCTCTTTGGCCACTCCTCTGAGCGTATATATACAATGCATATTTCACTTTAAAGTATATTTCACTTTAAGGTTGCTGCTGTCAAAGTATGAGATATGTGCATTTATATGTATATATGTTTATGCTATACTGGATATACAGCATTCAATGGACACAGAGTCAGCAGTGTAAAGCAATGCAAGCACAAGTAAGGAGAGTAGAATATGGCATGGAACTTGGCAAAAAAAAATACAAAGCAAAGAACGCAGCAAATTGAGTGCGGTGAGTTGAGCCAAATCAAAGTAAAAGACAAAGGGGTGGTGTAAGTAGGACAGAACCAATTGGAATACAAAAACACTGTGTAGGACGGGAAGTAGGTAATCTTAAGTCCGAATCTCAGATGTAGGGTGCAGAAAGCTGTATCGGGGTCGAATGTAACGGGTATGAGACAAAGTGGGCAGGTAGCAATTATTGTATAATATTATTTGGTTTTGACTAGGAGATGGAGGTTACAACGTGCCAGAAACTTGACTCAAAAAGCCAAATGATTGAGGACTTTGGGTAGGGAGGTGTTTGCTTCTTGGATTATTCTCCGCACCTGCAAATGTTTTGTGATGGTCAACCGATCGAAACCCTCAAGTGTTTGATTGCTTGAGAATGTCCTGTCATTCTCTTCAGCTGGGTTGCTCACATTTTGACTCGACCAGGCAAGCAGGTATTCAAAAATTGAAGCAACATGAGCGCCTACGGAAAAAAAATCAGACTTCAAGATGGCCCCCGAAACAACAGCTTGAAACGTAGGTCATACCACCAAAACAGAGCCACAAACAGCTGCATACCACATCTCGAATCTCGACAATAAATGTACAGTAATGTAACAATAATGTGTATAATATATATATATAGTATTGCTAGTAGTGTTGTTATTGTAATATATATATATACACACATACCATGTCTTGGTCTATATACTTGCATCCACTCCGTTCTTAGAAAGCAACAGAGGACAGCTGTGGATTTCCAAACTCCTTTTAATGGAATCATTGGTGTGCGATGCTGCCATGCAGGCTGGGAAATATGGTCCGGACAACCCAGTGTAGTTGAGACGGTGTGCTCCTCGCAAACGGCAGGTACACTCCAGGAGTTGAGGACAGGTCAATGCAATACTTCCAACAAAAAGCTTGACTGACATGCAGTCCAGGAAGGATCAAGAATGGAGTGGCCGCATTGCCATCCTGCCCCCCAACCTGCGGATGGCACTCACTCAAGAAGGGGCCCTTCCTTTCCTGACTCTTGCCCATGGAATCCTACAAATGAGGCATCATGTCGGCAACATACCACGATTCCAGCGCCGAACTTTGTTAGAAAACACATTCTCAAAAGGTCTCAAACATCCCACTATAAAATGGAAGGAATAGAAATGTCAAGGTCCTCTTGCTACCTCCGAGCACTCGCAGCCTCGCACCCCACGCAGAACACCCTTTGCCCGTTGGGATCGTACGCCTCACCGGCTTGAGCGCCAAATGCTTGTCTGGCAGCATTGCCTTGGACATGGTCGCCAGCCTGGGATGGATGAGTCACCAACCACCCAACCAGCCAACATCAACTAACCAAATGGGTGGTGAAAACATGGTCCAGCGCAGTCCCAACACTCCAGCCGCACCCGTCGTAAAGTCAAGAAGAAAAAGAAGCTTCACAGCTGGACGAATCCACCAAGCGGAGGTCTGGGCTCCCCAGCAATCGAACACTGTAGGCATCGGTGGACAGGACGTGGATCGAATGGCCCTCACCGCTGAGAGCGACCAGTTTGAAGGCCAAGCGGTTCCAGGCCGACGCGGGCACGCGACATGGGATCCTAGTGTGCACACACACCTTCCTCTGCCTAGGAATCGTTTGGGTGAAAACATGGAAAACAAAATAATTGACTCAGAACCTATGGGCAGAAGCCCAACCGACAGGCTATTCCTCCGAGAGTCCACCCTGTGCTGCACAGCTGCCTGAGAGTCCACCCACTTTCCCAAGAGGGACTCGGACGGCATGAAGTCGTCGCCAGTGGACGACTCATTGGGAAGCCTCAGTCAGATCCAAAAAGAATCACAGAGAGTCGGCCTCAAATTTCAGGATGTTGATGTTCATCAGTCTGACAGGGTCAGACTGAAGAAATGAAACACCTGTCCGGCTTTCGAAGATGTTCAACGACTTTTCACACTGCCCCGAACCCGAGTTGAGGGGTGGAAAACGTGGTCGTCAAAAACTGCATGCTTCTTGGCGAAGTGTCTCCTGACCAAGTTAGCATGTCCATTCACCTCAATCCCAAGCACCGCTGCCTCTCTTCGGCCACCACCCACTGCTTTCCAGGTCTGCGTGCTGCGCCCTGAGAAACACACAAAAGCTGTGCGTTCAGGGTGGTCGTCAATTGTACGAAGCTTCGTCATCATGCTGTAGACTCTGCAGGCAGCTACGGCCAGTCTCCGTTTCTTGCTTGCCAAACCCAACAAACAACAAAATTGCCAAGATCCGGGCTGCCATATTAGCTCTGGGCCTAGGAGGTCTGGGGCAAAGAAGAAGCTAACTCCAACCGTATGTCCTTCTCATGTATTCACCTGTTACCAAACCAAATCTTGCTAAAGCTCAAGATCCAAATATTACCAAAGAGACCTGCGAGGCTGAAAGGACGGTTCGTGAGGTTTTGACTGAACCTGTGGGTCCGGTGTGGCTCATCTGGGCGACAAGGGATGGCAAATGTCTGCAGCAAGCTACGCTGGCAGCTGTGCAGGTCCTGGTGCTTCAAACCTTGGGAGAGAAGGAAAAATGCATGATTGAATAAACGTTGAAAAGGGCCAAACCATGAACCATGGCTCCGGAATTGGCCCTTCCGATCACATGGCCCCAGAAAGGAGCAAACAAAAGTCTTGACTGCTGACATAAGACAAAGTTGTGCGTGCTTGAACGCGTCTGAGGGGTGCGCAATCCATCCGGCAAATCTGATCCTGGGCCTCGAGTTGCAGTGGTGATTCGGTTCGGGGCAGGGCCAGGGAACAGGAAACCTTGGCAAATGACGTTCTGTCAAAGTTCCGGTTAAGAAAAACGGGTACGACTGCCAGCTCACCACGAAAAACAACTGAGCCCCCCGACATGCCGCATCATAAAAGCCTTCGCCGAAGGCGCCTGAAACCTCACAGTTTGTGGATTTTTGAACGGAGAGTTGCATTGACTCTACACCTTTCCAACTTTGTTTTAAGATCAGCCCTGCAACCTCTCGCAGTTTTCATCGAGGACCCACCTGACAACTGTAATATTCCAAGTGCCCCAAGTGTTCGACAGACTGGACCTCTCCTGCCGAAAGCAGTGTCCAACATTTTCGAGAACCAGCACCACGTTGCTTTTTCTCCGCCAACATGTATTGTTCCAAGCCATTTTTTGCAAAGCTGTTTTTAGCTCATGCTTGGCTGGTGAAACAGGGACTGGCGCGTTCTCCGGATGGCCGTCCATTCTTCCTGGGGTCTTTCGCTGCCCGCCGGCGCAGGGGGCCGGAGCTGCCCTGGTTTCCTTAGCTTGGACAAAACATGCGTGCTTGTGTGTGTGTGTGTCACACCCTGATTCCAAGGGTCACCAACAGGTCTTGCATCTAGTTCACGCAGGGGGTGGAGACACCTGTATTGCTTCTCCACCAACGAAGCTGGCAATACTCAGTTCTGGATGCAGAACTGACGTACCTGCTTCTTTACACCTGTTGTTCTCGGCCCTTTATAAGGTCTGTTTCTAGGTTCCAGGTCGTTCCTGCAGTAAAGTGCTAATGCATCGGGAAATCGTTAACTGAACGAACGCTCATTCAGTTGAGCAGTGAGTCTAAGCAAGTAAGCAAGTAAGTAAGTGAGTAAGTGAGTGTCCCGGAACCTGTTCCTAAGGAAGCTCGAGTCTTACATGTTATCATTGTACAGAAGCGCCGGGATCTCATCTGTGTGCGTGTGTCCTGACCAAGGAGGACCAAAACCAAACAGCATGAGGGTGCAAACATACAACATTGTTGTGTTCTTGGCCATTTACACGGAGGTCTCAGGTTGTTTCGCACTAGTTGGGCAGTGCAGGAAAAAGGGCTACCATGGCTAGTGCTTTAACGAGTGTGCTTGTGACTGCTAGTGCTCCCGGCAATCGCTCTGCAGCGGCACTGTACATGCCGTAGGGTGTCTCTCTCTCTCTCTCTCTTCAAGTGGGCGCTTGCGCACGTACAGAATGAAGATGTTGAACGGCGTAACAAGAACAGTTCCAGTCAACAGTTCCTGTCAACTTCCTTGACATGGGCCAGCAGTGTGCCATCCCTGCAAGGAGGCGTGCTTGATTTCTGTGGTCACCTCTGACTCTCATTCCGTTTCAGAACTTGGAATATCCCACACCGGAGCAGGACAAAAGCTCGGGGTGTTGATGGGGGTGCCACGATGCAGCCGATGATCCTCAGGAAAGTGGAACCGGCGACTCTGCCTCCTCCACGTCACCAGCATCACCTTCTGGATCTTCACCCTGAGGCCACCCGCCCACGTTGTCCAAGTCTTCGATTGAGAAGTCTTGGTCCATGCTCTGAATCTCTTGGCGCACCTGAGCTCTTCATCCCACCCCCGTCATGAACCCCACGTCGATTCTAATCATCCATCCTCCCAGCTGAGGAAATCTATGGTTCGCTTTGCTCGAGTGATTTTTGGGGAAGAACTCCCAACATACTTCGGAAACAAACATGGCAAACAGGCTGGCACCTGATAGAACTTGTCTTCCAGCTCCTCGTAGAGCTCGCCAAAGCAGCGCTTGATGAGACTGTTGGTGACGCGGATCTGCTCTTTGCAATCCTCCATGGTGTGACTCCCTTCGAGTTCAACCAAAATGACTCCAAGACTGATAGGTGCAGGGGAACCTCGAAAAAGTTTCACATGTTTCTCACCCAACATTTACAGTAGCAGTAGCACCTTTCCCCCCCCCGTCCCCCGGATCACTTCGCTTTCCAACAGAACCGGGCCTTGACAGTGGCAGGGTTGGAGCCACGCATTCCCAGGACCATGTTCACGAGCTCTGAGAAGGTGAAGGTCTTAGCCTGGGTGCCCGCCTGCGCCAGAACATCAGAGCGAAATCCAGCAGGATAAGATGCGAAGAATTAGTGCCCTAGAGTGCTAGAGCTATCTGCTCTCGGCTGAATGAGGTCCGTGGGATGATCAAAGTTGCCTAACCCAGCATCCCTATCACCTCGCCCTCCCTTAACCTGCCTTGGAAGCATCTTCCCAGACCAAGTCCAGCATTTCCGCAAGCACCTCCACATTCACCCCAGATTCGTGCATCACCCGCACGATGCCCGGCTCCAGGACCAGCTTTTGAAATTCCAGCTGGTCCAGCGCCATGTCCTGTTCTGGTCCGAGCCACTGGGAGAGTGAAAAGGATTATATATATATATAGATGAGTATATAGATGCTTTGGGACCTCTTGGGGTCTCAGGCCTACAACGACCAATCTTTCCTGGTCATGGATGAATGACATGGCAACCTGATGAGCTTCCTTGGTGGGTTGTTGTGATCTTTTCTTCTATGCGGGGCGATGGTGTACATTTTCCGGCTGACTCCGTCCTCCGGGATGATTGACAACTTGTCCAGCTCTTCTCGAAGCTGTCCGACAATGTAGGTGATCTCAATCTTTTGCTTCTCCTAGGCCGCGCCGAGAAATTCTCCAGAGGCTTGGCTTGGTCACCCGACAACCCAGCTCCCCCGTTCTCCCTAGAGGGTCTACATCCAGACATTGGGTCCACGGTCCACCCACCAAGTCTCTGTGGAGGCCACTGCGCCAATCACGTCCACCAAAACGCCTAATAACATATACATGATGGTCACGGAGACGAGTGCCATAAAGAAGACCATGATCGGCCATAGCCCTGGGTTGTCTTTGGCAATGGCATTGATCACATCCGCGTTGGCCCCAAAGACCGCAGGCAAAAGGAGTGTGTTGATGGATTCTGGGACGGTCTTGAAGAAAGTGGTGCCAATCGTGGAGCCCTCAGTAAGTGATCGCATGATGATTGCAAAGGCGTAGGTGATGATGGCCCACAACAAGGAGAAGACGCACACCTGACAAAATCGTGCGAAACTGAATCGACGCGGTAGCATTGCCGTTCCAAATTTCAAAGCAAAAAGCACGAGCCAATCATGTTCACCAAGGGCCCATATAAAGGTGTTCATTACAATGCTTCAATCAGAGTGAAGTAAGAAAGGCATGTGAGTTATGTCGGCTATTTCATGCTATGTTTTATGTTTGACCGCTGGTTTCCCAGTTGACCGCTTCACGGCCCAAGCGGCTGATCTGGTGGCAAAGGCCAGCCCCTTGACGATGATCATCAGCTCGGGGAAGGACCGCAGCAATCGCGTGAGCCGGGTGAGGCGCACCAAGCGCACCAGGCGGATGAGCCGCAGCAGGACGGTGCCTTCGGGTAAACCACTGAGGTCTCCGGTCAATAAGAGCAACACAGGGGTGACCCACGTCTCCACAATGATGAGAAGGGCGAGGAACAGGTCGAAGCTAAACCAGAAGTCTTTGAAAGCATTCAGCTTTCGCTGGAAAGCCAGGAAGCGAACGATGATCTCCAACGTGAAATAGATACAAAAGAAGTTCTCCCCCACGATGATGGCTGGGTGGGCATTGAACAGGATGGTCTCCGTATTCAAGTCCGCATCGACTCCAAGCCAAACCGAATTAGCAATCACCACCAAGATGGTGAGATTGTGGAAAAAGGGGTGGCGAGCAAGCCGTTGCATTAGGCCTTCATCCTTGTAGTAGTCATAGACACTATACTGCTTCTTCATTGCAGCTGCCGTGGCCTTCTCCTTCAACTTGTCAATGGGAGTGAAATTGGCGGCTCGGGTATGGCTCTTCGCTGTCTCCTCTTCAGGGCTGATTTGCAAATTGAAATGCTGGAGCATGCTGACACCTATATATTTTAGGCACCCAAAGGGAAACAATAGAGGCGATAAAGGAATCAACCCTGCTCCTCTTTGCTGGTCACTTTTCTTTTCTTCCTCTTTTCTTGCCTCAGCCTTTCCATTGTGAGCTCATTCCAGGAGCCATCGGTTTGTACAAAGGTATCTTTCAATTGCGCCTCTGCCTGAATCCCAAAGTCTTTGAAGCGCTTCTGCATAGGGCTTTGAGGTCGACTCGGTGGCAAATCATCCACCTCCAGCTCAGCGCTCTCGACCTCCACCGCCTTCGAGGCCGGCCGCCGCAGGGATTTCGACTTGCGCGGCCCCATCAGCGCCTCGGCCGCCCGGTGGAACGTGGTGTTTGGCGCGCTCGCCGCCGTGTCCGACTTGATCCGCTCGAGGCCCAGACGGTTGCTGCTCACGGGGGTGGTGCTGGTGAATGCTTCCACCGCCAGGGCAGATGAGGCGGACTCGTCGCGAGACTTGCGGTGGGGATCGCTCATCTTCCGGCCGCGCGCCTTCACGGTGGAAGGAGGCAAGTAGTCCACCTGCAAGGCCTTCTGGATGCGAGTGATCTCTGACAAAACCAAACGAATGTCTTCGTTGACTTTCTTTTTCATGAGCTTTACGTCCTGCTGTATGGGTCCAACACCATCTGTTTGCTGCACGAGCAGGAGCATGTGCTCTTCTTGGTTGGCCATCTTCACATCCAAGGTGTGGTTCAGGTCAACATAATGCTTGTCATCCTGCTCCTGCACTCGGAAGACTTCAGTGGTGACTTTGTCCGCAATACTTTTCAATTGATTCTCCAGGCCGATGATCGTGGTAATGCCTGGTGCAACTGGTACAGTGTGGAGGGAAGGTGTGGTGCAAAGGAGTATAGTGTCGGGGCCTGTCGATATTTTAAAATCATTAGAGAGTTAGACTTATATTTAGCTACATGTTTGTATGATATATATATATATAGATAGATAGATATGTGTGTGTGTGCATGTATGGGATATAGCTAAAAACGTTTATTTTAAAAAATTGACATACTCAAACACATTCTCTGAAAGAAAGGATGATGAGAGAACACGCCCATTCAATATTGCAACAACCAGGCCAGGCAGTTTCACACCGAAAACGTCATAGGTCGGGATAGCCTCAGCAAACCTCTGTTGTGACACTACTTGCTCAAAGAATCGGCCGGCAATCAAAGCGCTGAACCCTGATCCGAGTCCTTCATTGCACTGGAGCGTCTGCTGGTCCAACTGCTGCAATGCAGCAGAGACTTGGTTCGACGAGCTCTTCATCTGTTCCTCGAAGTTAGAGCGCACGAGACTCAATTCTTCTGAGACCCGGCTCTCCTGGGCCCGAGGCAAAGCCATCCCACGGGCGGCTCAGAGAATCTTTGGGGTTTAGTTTTCACATCTTCACACCATTCCTGGCCGTGGAACTAGGACAATAATAATCACTGGGGTTCTTAGAAGCTTGGCAGCTTTATAGACAGATCTGTTGAACAGGTGTGTGCGGCACGGTGCCAAGAATAAAGCACTTGAACGTCATTAGCACTGGCCCAGGCTCCAAGCCAGCCACTTGCTGCGTGCTTTGACTTTGAAGCGTCTGCGATTCACGATCCACTTGGGCAGAGATGCCCGTGACAATCTCCTTCAGCTTCACAGTTTCTGGAGGCCCCATATTCCAAGACTTCTTAGACCCCATGAAGACGGGAGAAAAAGACACAGCAGTCAAAGGCCCTATCTTCTCTGCTCCCCGCTCTCCCGTCCTTCACCGCATCGATCTCCGACCGCAACGCACCATGTGTGTCGCTCATCTTCTCCTCCAAACGTCTCATGGATTCCTCGAGCCGCTGCACGATGTCCACGGTCAAATCGCGTGCAGCGCCCAGGTGATCTCCCAACATCGCGTTCACCTGCGGTCATCGGACGACGCTCAGCGAGGGATACAAGGGATCAAAGAGATCTTTGGGTGTTCAAGACCTTTGGGAGTGAGCCAAGACCTTTGGGAGTGAGCTAGGCGTGTTGAATGGTGTCAATCATAGCTCACACACCAGTCAAATGGGCCAATGAACACCTGATGTGTCCTGATCTCATCGTGCATCATTCAATTCAGTGTATCATGATCAATCTTTCCCGCACAGGTCTTCCACAGTATTCTCTTGGCCTTCTGGCATCATCCGGGTGGATGCTTTAGGCCGAGATGACCAACGACCGACGGCCACGTTCGGGGGAAGCGTGCGAGCGAGGCACGAAAAGCTGCGCAGTTCCCACCGTAAGTTCGTACGGCACCTTTGCTACTAGTAGCTTCTTGTTACAAGTATATAGTAATTAGTAATGCACTTAGCTACTAGTTGCGTCCTTGCTACTAGTAGCGATGCACTTGTTCCTAGTAGCTTCTCGTTTCTAGTAGTAAATGCCAGGAGCTACTAGTAGTTTCTTGCGGGGCCTTGCTACTACTAGGTTCTTTCTGCTAGTGAGATGTGTGAAGGGTGTGTTGTGGGTGACGCATACAGCTAACCTTGGGCTGGTACAATTGCGCATTCTTACTTCGTATGAAGTAGCAAATCTTCGGCGCTGGCTGGTGGAGCCTGGGTGTTTACTGAAGTGTGCATGGTGGTGATGATATGGCATGGTGCAGCCCGTGAGTTTGGACGATGTGGCGGAGTCTTGTCAAGTGGCGGTTTCTGCAGATGTGTGATAGCTACTAGTAGTAATGCCCTCAGCTACTAGTAGCTTCTTGCTACTGGTAGCGATGCACCTTGTTCCTAGTAGCTATTTGCTACTAGTGGCAATAGTTTTCCCATGGTGTCTCTCACTTTTCTTACCTGTCTTGGTTTTGCCTTCCTTGCCCTTGCCTCTGGCATTCTTTCCGATATTTGCCACCACCATACCTTCCAAAAAGAAGCCAACCGCCTCTCTTGCCTTTGTCTTGCTTTGTTCTGGTGGCTTCAAAGTTCCATCGTGTGAAGCGAGTGCACCTTTTTGCTGATTGGTATGGACACACTGTGCTCCGACGTGGTTCGGACATAGTGACTGATAAAGTGATACACATTGAAATCCACACCCGACCAGGACGGATCAGGTGGAGTTCAGCCCGGCAAGGGGCGGATCTAAGTCATCCAAAAACAGGCCTTGAGCGCTTGAGCTACCTTGACCCACTCCTTTGCTAAAGAAAAGGCAACTCCAGCTAGCAAAAGCTTTCATGATCTTCCCCAAGCACAAGTTGGTCTCCCGGATTGAACGCCGGGCGTCCAGAATCCTGTCGGACAAAGGAGACATATTGACATGATTCACCCCCGATCTCTCTCACCAGCCTGCATCTGTTGATCCATGCGATGGCCCAAGTCCCAGTGAGAGTGTGTGAGCAGCTCTCGCATCTTCCCAAGAGCGTCCTGGTGTTGGGTGTGGGGACCTGGTGGGGCCTGTATGGCTTTTGGCCAACCCTTCTCCTTCTCAGCATGCTGCAAATTCTCCACCACCATCAGCAGCTTGGCCGCAATGGGATGCTTCGTCGCACTGGCCTCACCCCTTAAGAGGTTCACGGCCTGTTGGATCTCCGCTCGCAGGTCCCCCACCAGAAGTGCCACGCCTTGTTTGCCTCGCAAGCCGGTGACAGTCCCTTCGAAAACCCCTCAACATCGGGGGCCCAACGTCATACCCGTGTAGGTGCACGCGTGTAAGTCCTTGCGTTGCATGTGCGAATGAATGTTGCCCGTACACATGCCAACAGCATTGATTGCCAGAATTACTATGTGGCAGGATTGCTGCCATTTTTTTTGAAAAGTTCTCTTTTCAGCCGATCTGCAAAGCTCGAGGCCATCAGTCTCGGGCTTCACCGCCTTTTGCGAGAAGGCTTCCAATCCCGATGGCGCCGTGTCTGTGCGGCGGGCCCTCGGTGTGGCCATAGCTGCTTTGGAGCCAACTGCTGCGACCACTTTCGGAAATCGTATCGGCGCTACACCGGATGCCCGCGCCACACCGTAAGGCAAGTGACTTTGGTCAAAAACGTCCCACGTTTCGCACTCGCAAAAGAAGCTGATTGCTGATCTCCCAGAATTCGCTTTTGGAACACTTAGAATTCTCAAGGAGATCTTGGTATGTCTTGGAAATCTGTGGGGCCTAGGCCCTCCCGCCTCGTTGTCTGGGGACAACTTGGCTTCAAGGCCCTTCACCCTGGGCACGGCCGCGTCGGCCCGAGACTCGAAGACGACCGGTGTCGCGAGACGCGAGACACGAGACACGTGTGTGAGACCTGAACCGGGCTTGGTATGGACCTGCCAGGAAGGGAAGACGACCGGCCTTGGTGGTTTTCAGGTTTCTTCCAGTGGGTCTCTATCTCATGTTCGTGTCCTGTCACCTGCGGTGACACCTCCAAACGGGCCACTTCGGTCCTTTCTTTCATCACGGTCACTACCGGACGGGCTCACAGGGATCAACTGAAAACACCCACCAAGCACAGCGACCTCCACCTGATCTCACCTCTCCCTACCATACTCACCTGATCTCACACCGTCCATTCCCATGCCCATCGCCAATTGATGGAGTGGCCTTTCGGCGTCGAAGGCACCTGTACCCCAAGCTGCAGGCAGCTGGCTAGCTAAGTCGGCCCACCACGCAGGGTCCTGAAGGACTGGCTAAGTCGGCCCTGCTAGCCATGTGACAATTACAACCAAGGCCAGTAACCATAGCACTCCTGTGGTGGCCAAGGAACTGTGGAAGACCTGAGCATGTGCTCATCTGCCGATCAACATGCTACCGCACACCTGTAACGTTGAGCTTCAAAACCTTTAGGTTGAGGCTGCCAAACTGGTAGCGCATAAAGGTGTGAAGAATCCTAGCTAGTGGCAGTTGGCTTCCTCGTTGTAGCATCACAACTCAGCATCACAGCTACTCAAATGAGTTCGCAGCCAAGCGGGCTCTGGCCATGCTTCGGTCGATTGTGCTACGGGGCTCTGCTCGCCGTTCCTTGCGGGCCGACTGGGTGGCCCAGTTCGATTCGGAGTTGAGCTCAAATCGGGGTGGAGGACGCAACTAGGAGCAACGGGCATCGCTACTAGGAACAAGGACGCTACTGACGCTACTATGGGGCTCCTGGCCTTACTACTAGGAACAAGAAGCTACTAGGGGCTCCTGGCATCGCTACTAGGAGCAAGGACGCTACTAGGAGCAAATCTGTGCGGACACCCGCCATCTGACTGGGCGCCAAGCCATTCCTCCTGCCATTCGTCCCGGCATTCTTCCCGCCACCCTTCCCTCCACTTCTCCGGCCTCGTTGGAAGTTGGATGGGCGCCCAAAGCGAGACATATGTTCACGTCTCACCATTTCTTGAGGAAGCAATCTCGTTCAAAAACTCATGGACACCGCATGCAGCTATCCAAGTTCTGTCATGTAGTCTAAACTTTACTAAACTTTTTTCTGCCATTCAGTTCACCGGCTAGAAACACGTGACCCATCATGGGTGACAGGCTTCATAGACAAGTGATCAGTCCAAAGAACTGATTGATTCAGTCTGAGGCGCAAAGAAATGAACATCAGCTCTGGCGTCTACTGACACAAAGAGTTCTACGCATTCTCCTTCCAAGGTCGGGACTCAGGCGGTCTTTTTCAGAACCCTGGAACTGCCACTGTTCCATCTTCAAGCACTTCGGGGTCTCTGAAATTCCCCGTCTCCGACTCCCTCTGCACCAGGCCCCGACCGGGCCGGTGCGTCGCTGTAGCCGGTCTTGGCGCCTTGGCTGGCCTCGGTGGGACAGTCGCCCTTTGCTCCTGGTGGCGTCCCTCCTAGCAGTACGGCCAGGAGCCCCTAGTAGCGTCCTTGCTCCTAGTAGCGATGCCAGGAGCCCCTACTGTAGTAGCTTATTGTTCCTATGGCAAAAGATCTGTTTGGTGAAATCCTATTGAACTTGACCCCAAACAATTTATTTCGTGCATCAGCGCACGTTGATGCACTTGTCCAAAGAACACCGAGCATTAGTTGACTTATAGTATCTTTTATCCAATGCTGGTCCGTTGCAGGCTGGCAGGCAGGCTGGCAGGCAGGCTTGCAGGCCTTCCCCACAAAACACCTTGCTTGGTCGCCCCACTGTGCTGGGCTGGCCTTTGCCCGCCCTCGGCTGCATTCACCTGGACTCACCTGGTCTTATCGGATGCGTTTGGGAGACAACTGCAATGTAATGCCCGCGATGGCAGAAGGATCGTGAGTCTTGAGGTACAATCGCATCATCTACCATCATGCGCTGCTCCAGGACTTGAAGTCAGGGGCTGATTGTGGGCATCTTGGTAAAATGACCGAGAGCGACATGAAAAACACACGGATTGCTTTGCTTTTGTAATTGGCTGAGGGGAATCACCAAGGACTTAACCTGACACGGCTATCCAGCCCCACAGTCAGTCTGGAGTCTATATATGATATGATATGCATAACCATGCGGCACCCCAGATCCATCAGTTTCTCTATCTGCTTGAACTCCACCCCTTCACCAAGGCCCCGAGCTGTCCCGCGTTCCCACCAGGGCATCGACGAAGCATTCTACCAAGCATTCTGAGCCAAACCAAGACATGCATGCCTCTCAAGGATGCGAAATCACATGACATCACCAATCCTCAAAGTGTCAAAGCCCCAGATCTGAGGCTTCGCTAGGGGTGAAGTATCCAAAACCCGCTCTTGCTTGGCCAGGGGTGCTGCCTCAAAGGCTGGCAACTCTGAACAGAATACATGAAAATGAAGGAACCTAAACATATCGCTTTGACTATGTCCCCTATCCTGCACGCGGCTTTTTCTTCATGAGTTGATGTATAGACCATTGACCAAAGCTAGCAGCCAACCTGCAAAAGAGCGGACAACATTCAGCAAAAAAGTATTTTAAAAAAATATATATATAATAGTAAAATAAAACTTATGAACGGCATCTGCACCATTCTGCACCCCACTGTTCCGAAAATTCGAAATTCCCAAAATGCTGAGTGGAAATGGAATGCAAGAAGGATTTCCTTCCAGCACTCAGTCAACTGTTGAGCATGCCAACATGCAAAACCGGTTGGGCATGCTATTTGATACCACCAATCTGTGTAGCGACTTTACAGTACAGGCTGGCTGGGCTGCCCAACCTCCGCGCCTCCCACTGGGCGTGGACTTGAAAGCGTGCGGTGCGCTGTGCATTTGGTGCCACTCCATACCCGGGTCCGGTGACCAGCTCCGCTGACCCACGGGACCAGCTCAGTGACCCACGGGACTCGACCTTTGATGTTGTGAACAAGGGTACACGGTACACTGGTACACGTTTGCTGGGTGATCGAGCACATGTCTGTGCCAAAGCCACTGGGATTGGGAAATGTATGTATCAAGGTTCCAAGCTCTTGTGCTTTGAGTCGCCTCCCATCTGCTCTGCAACAAGTGCTGCTCTTCCGCGATCTCCCAAATTGAGTGCACCTCAATCAAAGCAGTGACCACCAAGTGGCTCTCCAACAAACCGGGAGGAGTGCAGGATTGAAGGTATATAGGGCACCAACAGGTCAGGATAAAATTCTGACCCTTCATTTCACAACAAACTAACACAACTAGCCCCAAGCAACTCCAGAAATGCACAAGAAAACCTGCACGCTGCTGAATGCAAACCAATTGTTTTGACTGCTAGCGCGCCGTGGTCGCCTCGACGACCGTGGTCGCGACTGCAAGAGGCGGGCACGTGGCCCGCATGCCGGCTACCCCAAAAAGAACTATGTGACAATGGAGCGCTCGTCACTGGACTTTCTGCTACGTGCCGTGTTCAGCGGCCAGATCCAGTGGTTGGGCACTAGGGCACAAGCGGCTGGCAAAGAAGGTTTCATGTAACAACCTAAATCAGAAACGGTACAGCATAATGACAGAATGTTAAAATGAACACCAAACAACGCAAATTGAATGTCCCGGGCTGAGTGCTCTGTTCAATGCCAGCGTCTACATGCCCAGGTAACGGCAAGTCATTAAGGTCGGAAAACTCTTGGTCTTTGGATGCAACTTTAAACTCAACTTCTACCCTCGCGCTGTGAGAAGCGTCACACGGACAGCTGTGGTCGGGGAACATCTGTTTGAGGAGCATGGCCTCGACATGGGCGGCGCTTGTGATCGACATGGAAGACACCACAAATTTTTGCAAGCACTCGAAATTCCTGGTGCAATTGAGCAATTCCGTCTTAGGAAGGCAGCCAGGGCTAGGTTCCCCGGCCAGGAAAAGCAGCTCAAGCAGGGAAGTAGGTGGCCAGCACCTGGAGCCAACCCAACCGGGAAGAAGAGCTCGCCCCCTGGAAATCGAAAAAGGTTCTTTGGCTCTTTGGAACTTACGTACTTTTCCAACAAAGGTGGTGACTCTTGCCAATTGGAAGAGAAGGGTGGTCCCATCACTGCAGTGCCTGCGTCGCATCTTCCCTTGCTGCAATCACCTTGCAAAGCACTCGCCATTACTCGAAAGGGTGTCGCAACTCCAAACTTCACTTTGCCGGAATGTAGGCTCTGATCTCTTCCAAGATCTTTCAATATCATAATGACTCTGAAAAAAGTGGAAGGAACTTGAGGCCGAGGGTAGGTGACGAAAGCTAGCAGGGGTGCATCCGGACTGGTGGGACATCAAGCGGATTGAGGCAAATGCTCATGAAGTAAAACGTTGTGAACATGTAAGACACACAAACAGCAATGACACAGCCAACCTTAGAATTGAAGTCCCCGATAATTAAGGAAGCGTGGCTGGACTTTGCCACACTATTCGATGCATCCGATGTGTTTACGAACCTGTGAGCTTGTTGAATCTGTTGCACCGTATCCCGGAGGAGTTAAACCAAAGTGGATGCCATAAGAGGTGCCCGAGAGGTGTCCCAGAGGCGTCCCAGGGGGGAGTTGAACCCACCGGGGGGGGGGGCCCTACATATGAAGTTTTCACGTGATGCGGCGATCTCGAGGATTCCGGCCCCTCACTTGCTAAAGCAAGGACAACTCCAGCTAGCTGGTGCTAGCTTTCGTGAACAATCACATAAATCACAGTATATTTGGTGACACCCGGCCACGGCCACGCACGAAAAAGATCCCCCCCCTCATGTGGTGAAGGTACTAGGACAACTTCGATCCAGTTCGACCTGCATCTGTGGTTTCAATTAGGTCTTAGGTGCGTTTCAGGCCAAAACTCGGAGTAGATGCCATTTGTTCCTTCAGACCCTTGTCTCGCCCAAGGAACTGCGGCTCGTGGGCCGCTCATGCGGAGCTGCTTCTTGTCCGGCGAGAGCTGCGGGCGGGGAGGGAGGACCCGAGCAGGTGGGGAGGTCGAGCTCCCCGGAGTCGGGTCTGCTCCGCGGAGTCGGGTAGCGCGGGCCAACACTGTTTCTTGTCCACATAGTTTCATCAAAACGAACGAAAACGGAGGCAAACCCGGACAGCGTCATTCATGCTGAAAGAAGCCGGAGCCACGTGGCAAATCGTCGAAAAGACCACGTCCGAACTCCAACCCCAAATCGAAAGCACGCACTTATGTCGAACGCCCACCACACCCCCCTGGAAGGCCTTGAAGTCCACCTGGTAATCTGGTCCGAAGCTGGCAAGGTCTGCTTGCAAGGCAGTCCAATCAACATCTTTGGCTCCAACGGGTACTGTGCCACTGGCATGACATTTCGGTTCCTTGGCGGTGCCGCCCAGGAGAACCACCAAGCAGTTCCGGCACTCTGCCGACACGACCAAGACACACAAACCACACGACCGACGCGATTTGCGTAGTAGACTGGTCCACCAATCAAGCAAAGTAAAAAGCTGCCTGCCGCAACCTGCCTTTCGTCGTCGAAATGAGCCTGTATAGGTACTACTGTATATGGTACTATTTGGTACTATAGGTACAGTATCTTCATCGAACCAAAAACCATTGAGGTAAGCGTCTACCTCAACCTCCACCCCATCCTCTAAGCAGTCGATAAACACCGGCTCACAGTCCTCCATCTCCTGCAGCTCACGGTCACGCGTGGGCACTAGCGCTGGATGTTAAGAGTTCTGTTCGATGGAATTGGCGGCCAAAGCATGCGAAAGCTGTCCCAAGTATCGATGGTTCCGGACGCACCCAGCTCCTGCAAAGACTTGCCACCAATTGTAGAGATGCAATCTCCAGGCCCCAAACCATCTTGACCCGACTCATCATCGATTTCTTCGATCACCATGCCGTACCACGTAGCATGCCTTGGCGTGGAAAGCCTCTTAGTTAGATTGGCTGCGCCAGGGTGAAAATTTGGAGGGTGTTCAGTCCACTAATTATTCGCTAATGGATCTCCTCAAACTATATCTTCATCGATTCAGGAGAGAGCAAGCATGAAGCTTTGCACAGTCTGCTGCACAAACAAGAAATCAAATTCTAGGAACACCTGCAACGCTTTAGACTCACACTTGGAGCGTTCTGGAATCCAATACCCGTTCGGACCCGTTATATCTAACCATCAAACCCCATCGTCACACTATAGACTATAGTGATAAACTGATGTCGTGGTGTGACTTGGCGGCCCACCCGACCCTTGCGAATCCTTGTGTCGTTTCCACCGAAGGCACGCGTCGAAGCCTGCACCGAGCTCCGGATCCACTTTCAGCCGCACGAGGCGAGGCGGCTCCGCCTCGGCACCCTCCGGCGGGTCGAACCTGGGATCCGACGCGACCACGAGAATCTCCGTCATGTCATGACCTCTACAGGCAACTCACCAAGTCCCTACCCAAAAGCATGAACTAAATTGGGGACTAAGGCGTTTCCCTGCATATAGTTGGGCAAGCTATGTATAACCGGATTCGGTGGCCATACTGACGTTTCCGAACTGCCTCCCAAACAAATAACCCCAAAAAAACTGCCATTTGGACCCTTGTCCGGCACTTCGCACAATCAACATCCCACACATTCCAAACCTTTTAGCTCACAGCCGCTGAAAGCCTCGTTTCTTCGCAGCTTTCCTCTGTTCCATGCGCCTCCGCTGCTCCTCGGGGTCCCGCTTCTCGGCCGCAAGCTCGGAGCGCAGCGCTGCCAGCTCCGCGGCCAGCGAGCCGGCCTCGTTGCCGCTGATGCCGCCGGCAGCCCCTCGGAGTGGGCGGACGCGAGAGAACGCCAGGTGTTCTGCGAACGAACGACCCTGTCGGATGAGCAAACCATGGTTCGACTGCTATGTCGTCGTGAATGATGACTCGAATCTCAGCATCACTCAACCCCCTCCCTCACAGTTAGTCAACTACTCTCTACCATCATCCGAAATCTGAATCCATCTATTTCCCCGCATGTACAAGACATCGCTACTAGGAGCAAAGACGCTACTAGGGGCTAGTATCCTCTAATTCGCCCAGGTGGCGGAACTCCGCCAGCGCGGCCGTGGCCTTGGGCAGGTCGCGGTCGGCCACCGCTTCCCGCGCCTTGGCCTCGAGCCGTCGCAGCAGCTCCTGGCGCTTCCGCTCGCGCTCAGCTGCTGGGTCGGCCACGAAGCGCTGGGCCGCCAGGTAGTTGGGCCTCGGAACGCTGAAACTGTGGGAGGGAAATGGCTCAAGAAGCTACAAATTGTTGGAACGCCACAATTGTTGATGAGATGCGTTCTTGTCCTTTGGCCTTAGGCTCTCCCTAGACCTGTTGACTGCGATCAGGCAAACAAACCGTTTGCAATGCATGACAAACAGCATTCACAGACAAGGGGCTCATTCTCCAATTCCTTTATTCTTGCCAGCAAAGGTCCCTTTTGCTTCTTCGAAGTCTTCTTCGATTCCGTGTTGAGCTTTGCAATCTCTGCCTCCACCTCTGCCACGATGCGTTTGGCCTCCTTGAGATCTTCATCCTCTACACCCAAGCGGTTCGACAGCCGATCGCGCTCCTCGGTCGAGAGGCCTACGCCTGCCACAAAGTCGTCAAAGAACTCAATCACCTCGGAGAGCAGCTCGGCACCCTGTTCTCTGCACCACTCCTCAGGAGCCCGTTCTCCACGTTGAATTCAAGGGTACAAACATGCATAAACATCTATAGACATAGTATATATTTGTTATACGATAAAATGTTCAGGGTGTTGGACGTGGGGGAGGTCCCAAAAGGTAAACCCCTAGAGGCAAAGGGATATTTTCTGAGACTCCGGCTTTGCATGGAGCGATACACTCAACAAACCTTAGCCCAAGCTACTTGCAAATTAGATTGAACAAGTCACCCAGTCCTCTGCGATCTCAGCATGCTCTCCTAGGCCTGCTTCCTTCATAGCCGAGAGCAAGTCAGCCACTCCTTCGCCAGCTTCATCTGCCTCCGGAGCTCCGACCTTTTCTTCAGCCTCTGACGTTGGGGCCTCGGCCACTGGAGCAGCGGCTGTCAGAGGCGGAGCGGCTGGAGCTGGTGGAGCGGCTGGAGCCGCTGGAGCTTGTGACGTTGGTGGAGCAGCCTGGGCTTCCAACAGCTCTGCCTTCATCACTTCCATCTGCTTGGCTGTCATTGCTCTCAGCTCCTCGGTTGGACTCCGCATGGACACACAGCAGGCCAACAAAAGGTTGACAGGTCAACAGGGTTCCAATGCGAGCGTCTACTCCACAAGCAGAAAACAACAAAAGCACAAAGCATGGATGGGTATGCTGCTATGTTCGTGCATTTACCAGCTTCTCCTGCCTCCAACTCGGACTTCAAAGAATTCGCTTCGGCAACAATCTCCGAATTTGCGGCCTCACTCTGCTCCTTTTCCTTCTTGCTCTGCTCCTCCTGCTCTTTCTGCAAGCTTTGGAGCTTTTCCAACTCCCCTTTCAAGCTAGCCGCCTCTCGCTGGGACTCCTCGAAGGACAAAGGATCGCCAGACCACACACCCCAACGAAACACACCAAAGCAGTTGAATAGGAACTTTTGAACAAAACTGATTGGAGGTTCAATGGCTAAGCCTTTGAGCATTGTTGACTCCCGTTGCTCCTGCACTTTGCTCTGCTCCTGGGCCAGCTCTTCGTTTGCTTCAGTTAACTTCTGGGATTGTTGCTCAAGCTCTGCAGAGAGGGCTGCCTTGGCATTTTTTTCGTCCAAGGCTGAAGCCTTCTGCTTCTCGTTTGCCTTAGCGTTGACAGCCCGCAACTTGCTCAGAAAATCTTTGAGGCGAAAACTGCAAAGACTTCCAAAGCTTTGGGATATGCGCGGGGCGCATCTAGCACTTGGCATCAAAACAGGGTTCCTTTACACAAAGGTTCGCCAAGCCTGAGCCATTTCAGACTTCATCTCTTCCAGCTCCTTCTTCAGGCCCTCGACAACCCTTTCGGCCTTCTGCCTCTCCGCTTCAAGGCTGGCTTGTTGCTGACCTCACGGGAACAAATGGCTCACCATGCACCAAGGTCCGTAGTGAGAAACACCCAGGTCACACCTTCACAGAAGATTTTGCTCTTGATGTGGTTAGACTGGGTCATTCTCATGGCTTCTTTCTGTCTGGCCCGAGCGGCGAATTTCCTCCAAGTTGGCATCCTTCTCATCCAACTCGCTTTTCATTTTGGCTTGCTGCAGGCGCTCCCCCTGAACCTCATGCAAGGTCTGCAAAACGAGGTCTTCAACCCGCGAACGGCAAACAGTCAAGACACTTTTCTACATCTTGATGTAAGTGTTCCTACATCTTCTTACTTTCGCATTTCCTTCGCAAGGGCCATGCTCATCAGCTTCCAAGAAGTTCAACAGCCCTCGCTAAGCAATGATGGCTGATCTTCCAATGATTGGGATGATGTTGCTATCACAAATCCCGTTCTGACGCAACTGCGTTCAGGCCAAAAACAATACCTCAAGCCTTCCCACTTGATGAACCAGCAAAATTCAAATGAACCAGCAAAATTCAAAACGGGAGCATCTCAACATTTGACACAGACTTCTCCCAACAGGTCACCTCTTCTAGGAGCTCTGTCTTCTCAAGTGATGCCTGGTCTGCCTGACTTGCTGCCTTCTTTACCGCTTCTGAATGCTCCTGTTTCCAGGAGATAATCTCTTCCTGAAGCTCGGCAGATCTTGCGCTGGCATCCTCCGAGGTTGGTTGCCAGTCAGTCACTCGGGCAGTCCAAGATCTCAGACCCTTCGCCCTGGTGGGCTAATATAAGTTGAAGGAAGAAAGCGCATCATTCGTGAGATTTCAACTCTGTCGCACCAAGCCTTCACTATGCTCAACCCGGTCCTTTTCTTCTGCCTGGCGGGCATCTGTCTCCACAGCCATCGCATCTTTCAGCTGCTGAATCGTCGCATTGAGATGCTCCGCCGCGGAGGCTGCAGCAGCTGCGTCTGCTGCAGCAGAATGCCTTTCCTCCCGCTCGGAGGAGAGCTCCGCGCGAACTTGGCCAAGCTCGGAAGCTAGCCCAGCAACATCTTCCTGCGGCGTGCAATCTCCCGCAAAAGATGTGGTTTCCGAATGGTGAAACCATGTGAAGCCCCTGGGTTTCGGTGTTGCATATCTTGTAAGCGAAACACAGCACACAAAAAGAATCACTTTGTACATGTATGACTGTGTGACTGTGTCCTTTGCACTCATTTGCATTCGGCAAGTCCTTCATCTTGGCTTCCAAGCCATCGCCACGCTCCACGGCGGCCGCATGCTGAGACCGCAAGGCCTCCATCTCCGCAGCCAACCCAGAAGCATCCGCCGAGGCCTTGGCGAAGTCGGCCTCCTTCCGCTCCAAAGCAGCATCGTGCTCCTGCACTGGAGGAGCAGAGCACGAAGAGTAAGGTTCATTCTCACACCAACCATAACCTCTTTGCAAATGATTCATTCACGCAAAATCCCATTCTCTCCTCCTTCAGCTCCTTCAAGTCCGATGCATGCTGCATAGTCAGATCAGTCAATTCTTGATTCAATGCTTGCCTCAGTCCAACGACACGGCTTGGAGAAAGATTCCTTCACCCCAAGCTAGCTGGAAGCACTAGGCGAGCACTTTCTGGAAGCGCAACGCCACTGCTGAACAGTCGATAAAGCAAACGGTTGGTGAACTACCACCAGCACAAATCCCATTACACCGATTCTCATGTAAAACCAAATATATACATATACAAATATATATATATATATACATATTTGTGGGTATATGTATACATAGCGTCATACGCGTGATCAAAATTGCCTAGCAGCGATGCAATGCATGCATGACGACCTTACCTGCGTGCACATTGCCAAGGCTAGTGACTAGTGCCATGGCCCATGCCTTGAGCCACTTCAAGTCGCTTGGACAAGCCAATTCTTTGATCTCTTTATCGTCGATTCGGATCCCCAACTCTGCTCTCAGCTTTGAGCACAGTTGGCGCACTCTTTTCAGAAGTTTCCACGGTTCGAGTCCTACTTTAGCAAAAAGCCAAAGCCGCTCAATCACCAAGACAAGACCCTTCCCCCTTTGCGCAATCTTGTCTCAGAATGTCCCAGAATAATCGTTCTTCCACCTTATATTTTGCATGGAACCATGGAACACGGCATGATGTACTTTTTAAAAATGCAAACACATTGAACACCCGGCACACACCCCCTGGCCTTGCAAAAAAGTACAGAAAAGTATATACACAGCACCCGGTAACAGCCAAGGGACAAGCGCGACCTCTGCGCGCTTTGCTCGTGCGTGGCTTCCAAGAGCTCCGAGCTAAGCTGCGCCTGGACAAGAACCGAGCGGATGCGCATGTGTTCACTTGCCCGTCATTGCAAAGAAAACTTCTGCAATCTCCTGCCACACAGGATCAGTTTAGAGGGGTTACGTGCTTGTCGGGAAATGTTTATTTGGTGTGGCAGCACGTGGGAACCCAGCCCAAATAAAGCACACACAGCCGGAACGAAGCGCCACAAAATGTCCTGGGCCTGGTCGGCCTGGTACACAGCGTTCCGATGTTTCCAAATTTGAAGGAGTCCGGTTTGAACCAAACATGCCGTGACCACCCCTCAAACGTGGCTTCAAGCTTGTTGTGCTTGAAGGCAGTTGGGGTTCCACTTTGTCCGATTGACCCGACCAGATGCTCCAAGACCCAATCTGGGCGCTCGTCCGGGCGCTTGCCTTCTCCAGGTCCAGCCGCTCCTTTGCTGTCTTCTCCTCCTGGAAATGTCCCAGGAGCTCTGCTTCGCACTCTTTGGCACTGTCCAAAGCCTGAGCCAAATCTACCAAGCCAAAAGGATGGGCGTCCAAGAGGTTCCAAGAGCTGTGTGCAAGAGTTGAAGACGCAGCCTGAAAGGAGGAACACTATCAAAAGAATCAGCTTCAAGGAGTCTTCGAAAACATGTTCAGAAGAATCTGCCCAAAATGTACCCAAACCTTGGCTGCCAATGTCAGTGGCAAACTGGTGCGCGATGAAACTGCAAAGAGTGAAAACCATCAAACGCGTGCATCGCCATGTTTCTTCACATCCAATGCATATGGACACCGTTCATGCCACTGACACTTCGGGACCACGCCTCCTGGAGCTTGGCCGCCGCGGCCGCCGCCTCGTCCTTCGCGGTCTCAGTGCCTTGAAGCTGTCCTGCCGTTTCTGGGTCTGGGAGTGTTCAGCAAAGTCCACGTGTTCAAGGCAATAAAGACTACAGCGAACATGAACATGCTTAAACATGCATGAACATGTGACTGCTTCATGCTTCCTTACAGCTTCCTTCTGCCTCCACGGAGCGAAAGCAAATCAAAAGAATAGTGCCGCGTCGGCCTTGCAGCTCAGCTAGTGCCGCACTCGCCAACTCTTCATCCTTGCTTGCTTTCTCTTCACCAGCCGAAAGGGAGGCGCGCAAGGCATCCATCTCCTGGAAATCTCAGGCAGTTCAACATGTCTTTTGTGCCCTGGGGCAGGAAACTTTCTGAGCAATGACCTTCCAGAGATCAGTCTAAGTTGAAAACGACTGAGCGCTCCTAGGTGATAGATGAGTTCGTTTGGTTCGTTTGGTTCAAGCATCAGGGTTCCTTCAACCAGTTTCAGGGAACCCCTTAAGTCTAGCCTGTGTACCTTGTGAACCTTGGAGGGTTGACACCCTGCTAAGCCGCTACAGTTTACTAGGGTGCGTTGGGCCTCTTGCCCTCTCCTTCGCATGAGCCTCCAAGGAGCTTTCCAATGCCACACCTTTGCCAAGCTCTCTGTCAAGCTCCGACTCCAATGCTGCGATCCTCTCCGAGAAGTTCTGCGCATCACGCTGGGCCTCGCGGCCGCCAAAGGTCAAAGCGCTTGAGAAAACATTAGACGAATATGCATGTTAGCAAGAATACTGTTCGCTCAGGTCGGCTTCTGGGGGATTCTAGCTAGTGACTCCAGAACGCCACAGCCACCCCTGCTGATCATGGCCTCTTCCGCCGCCTTTTGTTGCGCTTCAGTTGCATCACTGTAGTTACCTTGGAGATCCTTCCAAGCACATGAGTGCCGAGGCTTCGCTTGTGGTAAAAACGACATGACAACTAGGGTGGGATGTTTACAATCCCACCCACCCTCCTATTGACAACAGAACGTGTACCTCACGAACTATTCTTTTTGGTCGGTTGTCTGGTTGGCTTTCCTGCCAACAAACTTCAAGTTCTTCACAAGTCAGGTGGAACTTGCCTTGACCTCCTCATTGGCTGTGCCGCAAGTTCTTCTCAAACACTTCTTGCATTTTCTTTGTGCCACTGTCAGCTGTGAATTGAGGATTACCTTCGAGGAGTTCCGACTGAACGGCCATCCACACACGGAGGTCCAGGATTCAATGGGCACATCCCAACCTGCATCTTCCACTTGGTGCCATACACGCTCTCTGGAGTTGTAGGCCGTCGAAGCCACCCACAACTTCTTCGGCAGTGTCGTGACCACCACCTTGCATTTCTCTGTCCCCTTGTCCTGTTCCTCCGTGTCGATGTCCTTTGAAGGTGGCCCTGTTGACGGTCCTGGAGTCTCGTCCATCGTGATGGTGAGATTGTTTCCCTGACTCTTGGGTGGTCTTTTGGGCTTTCCCTCGTCGTTGGGCCTCAAGTTCCTATTGGCGGGTTCAGATTGCAATGCGTCCTCCGCATAGGTGAGTACGACTGATGATTTCCACCGCCCCAGGAAGGCCAACTCTTGAATGGGCATGCCAAGTCGCACATATCCCATTGCCCCGATCTTCTGGCTGAATGTCCTTGAATGTCCGGTCTTGTCACCATGGCCCAGCCTTCTACCATCTTCGCCTTCGACAATCTTTTGTTCTCAGCGTCCTGGAACACGAATTCTTGTGGATCTCTTTGTTCACCACGAAGGGCCTTCCATAGTTCCAGCCATATCTTCCAAGGGCACCACCTCTGGCATGTTCTGCATGAGCAGCACTGCAACGTCCTGCGAACTCCCAACGCCTGTTGGTCACACTTGGAGATGGGGATGAAGATGGAAACTCTCTTCTTGATCCAATCAGCCGTGATGTCCTTCCACCTCATGGCGCTTATGACTGCCCAGGCGTACGACAAAGCCAGTCTGATCGTCCTCTTAGGGCCGCGACATGTGAGGATCCATTTGATGTGCTCGATGTCGTCCAGCTTGAACTCCGGTGCTCTTCGAACTGGCCCCCTATTTCTCTTGAGCGATCTTTTCCAGTCAGCCAGGGCTCTGCTCAATTGTTGGCTGACATCCCAGCCAGCTTCGATGTGCATCAGCTTCAACTCATTGATGTATTGGCCCCCCGGAGGTCCAGCCCACCGCTTTTATCGCTGCTGCCACATTCTCCACCGTCTCGATTTTCAGCGGGAAGGGTCGACCTCCTTGACCACATGCCTCCATGGCCATCGTCAGCACTTGTTCTCTTTTGGTTTTCTGTGATGCCCTGGATGATTCAGCCATGAAGTCTTTCCTCAACTCCTGTCTAGCCAAGGCCAGTTTTTCTTTTCCTTTCAGGACGTCCATGACCTCTTCGAAGGAACCTCTCTTGATAGCTCCCTTATTCTCTTCCAACTTATCTTGTTGATCTGCTCTGCCATCGCCCATTCCTTCCCTTGGCTTGTTCTGATTCAGCTCCTCAAAATGATGAGCCTCGCCATGCAGTCTATTCCGAATTAACTCTTTCATGCAGTTCGAGGGGTCCCTGAATCCAAAGTTCATCAACCCCATAGTTCTCCTCGTGCTCATTGCATGCGGGAGCCACGTCGCAGCATGTCGAGAACATACTTTCTCTCCAAAACACTGCTCCAGGTTCACCTCCGCCCTCTCCTTGCTTCCTGGTTTCCGCGGAGTGTAGCACCAGCACAGAGTGTCCCACAGGCCCTTCAGGAGGCTCAACAAGAAGAATGCCCACCCGGCCAGTACCGCGTACTCGCCGCAGGACCACACCACGTCGTCCTCCCTCGTCGCCGGGTTTGGGGCCGACCTCACCATAACTTGAGCCATGATGAGCTCGCCCGGCGAATGTCGAGCATCCGATCAGAGCCGGTCGAACGAACGAAAACCGCCACAGCCTCGATCGAACGGCTCTTACCTGTCTCCCCCCCTCCCTCCCTCGGTCATCCCCCTCAAGCCGAGAATGATGGACGAACTTTTCATCCTCATCCCTTCAGAGCAGCTCGAAGGCTCCCGAGGTCTGCTGGGCCAAGGCTCCCCACAGTTGTGGTGCCATCCCGGGCGGAGACAGGTATGATCGGTGCATCAAGTTCCTTGGGAAAGTCTTGATGGGCACCTTGCTCAGCCGCTCAGGTCCCAGGTTTTGCCCCCCGTTCATGAGGACGCGAAAGCCAGTCTGCCTCCACATTCCAGTTGCCCGGAATGTGCTGCGTCACCACACGCTTGATGCCGGCCTTCTCGAACCTGATAGCCAATTCGGCTCCGACCCAGTTCACCACGGGAGATGGTGATGACAATCTCTTGGTCATGGCCAGGGCCACCACACTGTCGCTGCGTAGCACGATGCTCTTGCCTTCCAGTTTGGTGGCCCACCTTCTCACTGCTAGCTTGACCGCCCAAGCTTCCAGTGGCCCTTGCGATGCCGACTCCTTCCATGGGACGCCCAGCCACTTCGCATCAGCCTCCTCCAGCGGGATTTCCAGCCCCTCGATGATAGTGAAGGTTGGTCCCATGGTGTGATCCACCGTCGCCTAGTGCACCAATCCCTTGAGGGCTTGCGTCCGTCACGATGGCGTAGTCAGGCAGCAGCTCCACCATCGGCTCCGTCCTCAGGGCCAACACCTCGGGCTCTTTGAACAGCGTCACGAACCATTTCCTCGGGAGCTCCAGTCGTTTGACTGCTATGAGTCCGACCTTGGGTCTCTGGTCGACTCGCTTCGCTGCACGTTGCCTTTCTTCATCTTCGGAGCGCTTGGCATCGGCGAGCACGGCATACATTATCGAGACAGCCCACCGCGTTCTCGGGAGGATGCCCGCGATCCATGAGAGTCGCCCGGTCAGCTGTTGCACCTCCTTAAAGCTCACCATGCCCTTCGTCTCCCATGACTCCAATGCCTGCGTCACCTCGGCCATCATCTTCTTCGGCACCGTGAGCTTGACCACTGCCTCTGCCTGAATGACCTCAAACATCACCCCGATCCGGGTGAGCTGCGTTCCGCGTGAACCCTTATGCCAAGCCAGGTTGATGCCTAAGGCTCGTGCAGTGTACAATAACAGAGCCAGGTTTCTGTTCCTTCGGGAAGTCGGTCCACGAAGAATCCACATCGGGTCGTCCATGTACAGCTGGCTCTGTAGCTCTGATGGCGCGATGAGCGACTGCCAAATCCTTGCCAGGCACGCTGCAAACCTGCCCATTAATAGGGGTGCACCTTTGAAGCCAAAGAGCATTGCTACCCACATGAGCGTTTCCGATGGATGCAGCCCTGGGCTCAGGCAGTTGGCGTGCTCCTCGGGATGAACAGGCAAATGGCAATAGGCGTCACTCAGGTCCGCCGTCACCAGCTCGAAGTCGAAGATGCCCCCCCTCTGGTCGGTCTTCATCGAGCTCCCATTCGTCATCCCTGGACTTGCTCTTCATGCGGTCCCTGGTGCTCCACAAGTGCCTGAAGCCATCGATCACGTCCACCACCCTTGGCAGCACAATCCGCTCAGGTACCTTGCATCTGGCATTTCCGCCTGACCGTAGCAAGTCTATGATGATCCTCCGCTTGACGCTGCCGTCGTCCTTGTTCTTGATCAGGGGCGCCAGCTTCGAGACAATGCCTCTCTTGTGCACCTCCTGCGCCTTTCCCGTCGGGAGGACCACCGCAAAGCCTTCTTCCACCAACCGTCCAAGCTCTGCTCTGGCGTGCGCCGGCTCCTCGGTGAAGGACTTGTAATTGACCGTGCCTAGTTGGTCCGCAAGCTCTGGCATCTCTTCCATGTCCAACTCCGGGTCATCGGCCAACGGGAAGATACCGCAGCATGGTATCTCTTTGCTCATGCCAAGCGGGACCCCTTTACGAATCCACTCCACTATAGGTGTTTCTCTGGATCCGCTGCCGCCCTCAACCAAGCATCCCATAGCTCCGGATCCAAGGGTGACTCGAACTCGTACTTGTCCTTGAGGATGATGTCTGTGAAGGCCCTTGTTTGGAAGAACTGCTTCAATGCACCCTTCCACATCATCTCAATTTCCATGTCCGGCCTGTTCCCCTCCGACCCGTAGTTCTTGGCGATGTCCAGGGCCCTCGGGTATTCATACACGAAGCGGTCCCAAATCCGAGACACATCCATGCCCACTTGCCTCACTCTTGAGAGTCGTTCTACAGCACGTCCCGGATTTCTCATCCCCCCAATGAAGCGGCCATTTTCTTCCTCACGTCTTGCTTTCTTCGACATGCCAAGCTGCGGTCTGGTGTCTTGTGAGGCTTGTGAAGATTCCCATACTCGCTTTGACGGATCGGCCGCGGGTTGTCCATCGGGATGTCCCTGATAGATTCGCTCCTTGCTCAACAACCATTTTCGCTTCAATTCCGACACCTCTTCCGTCTTCGTGGCAAGTCTTTTGCGCCAGTACTCGAGCTGCAGCGTGTGCTTGAAGGCCGTGATGATCAGCTTGCAGTACTCCTCACAAAGCCTCCTCGGATATTGGGCTGCTTGAGCTGTGCGCTTCGATCCCACCAGCGGTTCGTGTCGGATCCATTGGCCGCAAGTGCAAGGTTTGCTCAACCTTTCAAGATCCAACAGTCGTCCAGCCCAGCGACCAGGTTTGTACCACCTGACACGTTCATCTCCTTGAAACGCACAGGTATTGTAGTCTGCCACCTGGCCCTCAAACACTTCCATGAATGTCTTGATTTCCGGAAGTTCCCAGGCCGGTCCTTCTTCTTTGGCGTCGCTTCCTGGAGGGTTTCCTAAAGTCCCGGCCTGTGGCACCCTGCGCTTTCGCTGGTCCTTCAACACGGCCCCGACGATCTCCACCGACCTCGAAGCCAACAACGTCCCCACATCGGCCTGCTGCTGCTCCTCCGGTGAGTTCGAAGGTAACCCATAGATGTGTTGAAGTGACCTGATGGGAGGAGGGCCTCTGTTGACCATGTTCCATCTAGCACGACTAAACGTGTTGCATGGAAACCCTGCGTGTGCTGCATCGAAGGCTGATGCATTCGCTTCCTCCCTGAGCTCCATAAAGGGATGGTCCTTAGTCAGGTCAACGTCGCCCTCGCCCTGCCTGTCCAGGCTGTAGACCTCAAGCTGTAAGCCTTCTCGCTGTGCCATTTCACTCAAGCACTTTCCCAATACATCCTCCTTGCCGCTGAACATATGGAGGAACCTGAATTTTCTCAACTCCTGGTACTCCGGGAAGTCCCTGGCCGCCTTGAGAGCATCGCTGATTCGATCGGGCAAGTCATCCAAACGTCCCTCTCCCCACTCCCCCTCACCCCGGATTCCCCCTAGAATCCACCCACGCGTGTCTGCCCATCCCCTCTCGCGAAACACAAGAGGTCAACCGCACCCTTTATCCCACTTCAGGGTCACACAGGGGGTGCGGTCTTCTTAGGACACTCCGCATTCGGGTGAGAAGGCAAGAGACACAACATGCACTTGTGCACCCTCTTGATCTTACCTTTGCATTCCGACCCTGCCGCTAAACCTGCACAAGGGCCAACGCTCTTCGCCCAGCTGTAGCAAATCTCTTGACCTGCTTGGTCCTTTCCTTTGCCTTTACTCTTGCCCTTGTTGAAGTCCCCCTTGGATCTTTGCTCTCTGAAACTCGACAGCTCTTCACGTTCAGCTGCCCATCGTTTGCGCTTCGCTGACCTTTTGTCTCTGTTGGCCTGCCTTCTGCGCTCGCTTCTCTCGTCACCATCACCATGTTCTACAGGAGGTCCAGGATGATGGGCCAAAGCCATGGCTTCTGCTGGAGGTCTTGGGGACCCATGCGATCCACTGGCCAACCAAGCTGCTGCAGGATGCCTCACCTGCTCGTTCCAAAAGATCTCGTCCAATGCCAAGGCCCTGAAACAAGCAGTCAAAGGTTCATCTTCAGAGAATTCCCTCGGGGGAGGTCCACCTGCCGCCATGTCGAGGACGATTGATCTTCTGATCTTCTCTAACTTCTCAGCTCTTGCTTTGTCGTCAGCCTGTGCGATGAGCCCCCAAGCCTTAGGCCACTGAATCACCAACTTCTCAATGACCTTCTCATAGAGTTGCAAAGCTGCCAGCGTCACAATGTTCAAGCAAATGCAGGCTGCCTTGAACACCCTCCAACTCACCAACCATTGCTGCAGGTTCTGCGGGCCGGGAAGCTCCTTCATGATGAAAGACCCGTCACCTACTGGGAGGAAAGCCCGAAACTTCTGTTCTTCAACACTCTCCTTCCGAAGGGCAACCACACCGAGAAGTCAACGTATGGTGGTTGCTTTTGAACAGCTACTCTATGGTGTAGTGCAGCCAACTGAGCATCAGTAGGTTCTTCTTCTTCTTGAGGTGGGGCTCCCATCACCGCTATGTACCGCTGGGTCCATTCGTTGAGCTTCAATGCATCAGGCAGTCTCATCTCTGAGTCATCGGTCTGGTCCACCAGGTTGGCCATCTTCAAGAGGTTCTCCTTGCTGCCTGAAGCACTGCTAGTTACGGGCGCCCTTGTCAAAGCTCCCGTCCCTGTCCCATCATGTCCATCAGGAGGTCCCCCGCTGCTTGGCATAGCCCATGGGTCGTTGTCGACGAACTTGTCTGCATCTCCGCCCCCTCTGATGTGTATGACCCATCGAGCATTGCGCCAAACCAGCCCCACTTGAGCCGCCTGTATGGGTGTCAGCCGCTCACCATCATCTAAGGTCACCGTGCCGACAATCTGAGGGATCGTCCAGTGTGGCATCGCCGCCACCAATCTGACATCGTTGCCAGGGTCCCCAGCCACTTTCGTGAATGCTGTCCAAATGCGATCGGGCACTGTCAGGCTATGCAGGAGGTCCGGGATCGTTACGATGCTAGCGGCTTCTCCTCTTTCCAACAGTACCATGGTGGCTCGCGCGCCACCTCCACTAAAACACAGGAGAGGTGACCTTCAAGGCTCATCTTGAGCCTTGTGGCTAGAAAGGGGGGGATAGACTTCCCTCCCACCCTCCAAAACATTATTCACCCTCTTATGTCAATCAGCTCTTGCAGAGCTTCTACATCAAGAATAGGACATTCAAACATTCAGGAGCGGAGAAGGATGAAAAGGGCGTGCATTGGCAAATCTTGGCACGTCCAACAAAAGACCACGAGCATCCATGACCCCTTTTTGAAAAAGATATTAGCAAAAACATACAAGATTCCCTGTCCCAGTCAAAGGCAGCAAGTCCTTCAAATCTTGAAGGAGTTCGGCGATGCGGCCGTTGGCTTCTTGCTGCTCCCTTTCCTGCTGGCAACATCGGAGTCTGGGCATGACACTTCAAGGTGGGTCCCAATTATATGGCTTATAAAATGTGAACATCAACGTGGTCATATCCGAATTGGGGGCGCTAAATCATTCGATTTACATTTGCTCCCTTTCAGTCACTCTCCCTGTCCTTCCTCAAGCCCGCCCCAACGTGTACTTGTGTCAACTGCTTGCGGCAAGAAGAGTCTGACTCTTCTCCGCAAACCATCAGGTGGAGGACATCAACCCATAGAATACAAACATCAACTATCACCCCGGCTAATTCACAAAGCAGGGGTATCAAGCGGCAAAGTGCCTCGCTTGCGTCTAGTCACCCTTATGGATGGAAAAGTTCTGGTTACGATCACGCGAGCTGCAGACAGTATTGCAACCGATGGTCGAGTAACCAATCCAGCATAATGGACCAAGATCGCTACAGTACTACACAGAGGATCTGCAGCTTCCGGGAGATCAACCATCTGTCGAATTGATAAGGGTTTTCCGTCTCCTGCCTGCTCAATGGAAGCAGGAGCGATGAAAGCAGGACATAAAGAGCCGGTTGCCCAAAAACGTGCATCGTTGGGTTGGTGGAGCAGCCTAGGTCTAGGTATCCCGCGTTGTACTTCTCAGCTTGCCTTCTTGTGCCCCTTTATCGATTGCAATGACCCCCTCTGCTACTGAAAGCTGTGAGGCCTTTATCGCGTGTAGATCCTGCACCTGCCAGCGCGCTGGTATAGGCAAAAAGGACGGGGGGGCAAAACAATTCACACTAGCTGATTCATCATTCTGCACTGCTCAAGCTACGAAAATAACAAACCAATCCTGAAACCCTCATCTACTGCTGCAGTGGCTGAATCCAAGAACGCAGACGGACTTACCAGCCTCAGTGGCAAGACGTTCTGCATTGCTCGCAGCCGTTTGTCGCAAAAGTGCTTCCTGATCAGGTCGGAACCCTCACAAAACTGGCCCAGAATGTCTCAAAGGTAAACTTCTCGACTTGAATCGAAAAGCAGAGCTGAGAGCGAGAGAGAGGCAAATAGAAAGAAACAGAGTCTGCCTCCTCATGTTCGGAGCGCCACTTCTCCACTGACTGCTGAAGCCCTGCTTTTTCTTGCGCTGCAACTGCTGCCATGCTCTCAGCTTTCTCCACTGCCTCGGTGTGTTCAGACTGCCAATTTGCTACCTTCTTTGTCAGTTCGAGTGTTTGCTGGTCCACATCCTTTTCCAAAACTTGCCGCGCACTTGTCTCTGTTTCCAGTGAGTCTTGAAGCTTCCGGATCGTTGCATTCAATTCCTCTGCTCTTGACGCTGCTTCCTTTGCATCTGACTCTCTCACTTC
>CAXAMN010024984.1:620782-633564 GCA_963970005.1 Durusdinium trenchii
AGCAAACTCAGAACGAGCTTTCTCGAGCTGAGAGGTTAGCTCTGCAAAGTCCGCTTGGGCTTTGGCACCTGCTTCTTCTCCCTCTTTGACTGCTATCGCACGCTCATCTTGAAGCTTCTCGATTTGAGTTTGGAGCTCAGCTGCCTTTGCTTTCGCATCCTCTTCTTTGGCCTCATGTGCTGCAGTTTCAGCAGCCACTGCATCCTGCAACTTCTGGATCGTTTCATTCAGTTCTTCTGCTCTTGACTCTGCCTGCTTCACATCTGATTCTCTCGCTTCTTGTGACGCAGACAGCTCTGCTCTTGCTTTTTCGAGCTGGGAACTGGTCTCCGAAAGAGCTTCGTGGGCTTTAGCTTCTGTTGCTTCCGCCTCTTTCACTGCAGTTGCATGTTCATCTTCGAGTGTCTGGATCTGCTTTTGAAATTCAGCTGCTCTGGCAGTCGCATTCTCCTCTTGCATTTCACGGGCACTGGCCTCTGCAGCAACAGCTTCTTGAAGCTTCTGGATCGTTTCATTCAATTCCTTTGCTCTTGACGCTGCTTCCTTTGCATCTGACTCTCTCACTTCTTGCTCTGCAGCAAACTCAGAACGAGCTTTCTCGAGCTGAGAGGTTAGCTCTGCAATATCCCCCTGGGCTTTGGCATCTGCTTCTTGACTCTTTCTCACTTCTGCTGCATGTTCATCTTCAAGCTTTTCGATTTGAGTTTGGAGCTGAGCAGATCTTGCCACGGCCACCTTGTCTTGCGCTTCCTTGCTTCTCGCCTCCGTGGCAAGTGCATCTTCGAGTTTCTGGATTGCTTCTTTCAGTTCTTCTTCTCTTGTTGACGCCTGATTTGCGTCGGACTCCCTCCCCTGACGCTCTGCTGAATACTCCGACCTTGCTCTCTCAAGTTGCGCCAGCATCGTCTGCGCGTCTTCCATTGCTTTTGCCTCCAGCCTGTCACCACGTTCTACTGCTTCAGCATGCTCTGATCGAACACGAACCATATCAGCCGCAAGGCCTGACGCATTTTCGGAAGCTTTAGCAAAATCAGCTTCCATGCGTTCCACCTCCTTGGAATATGTCTGCTTGATCCTATCCATCTCCTCAGTGTGCTGCGAGCTCATCCGTTGGATCTTTTCTCCCAGTACCTCGACTTGAGATTCTTCTCTGCGCCACGATTCCTGAGTCTCCTTAAGGTCTTTGCAAAGCTGCACCTGAATCAAAGGACTACGCCGACGCCATAATCCACAACTTACCACCAAAAGAATAAAGCAGAAACTCGCCAAGTGCAGAGTTCGACAGTGTGCCTCTAGCACGCTTAAGTAAAGAATGTGGGCGACTACATAAACAAATCCAGTATATAGTCTGTCCAAATCAAGCGATGCCACAACATTTCCCCTTGCGCTGTGTTAGGTAGTCCTCTCAAACAACAAATGGCTTCGCCCAGGCAACCCAAAGTGCCAAAGGAACTCCCTGCCTTCTCAGCTTCAAAGTGACGGGTGAGTTCCACCTGCCGTTGAAGACTCTGCTTTTCTGCTTGTAGCTCCTCCTCCTGCTCTGCAGTAAGTATCTGGAGAGCCTGCTTCGCGCTACTTCGCGCTTTCGGGCACTTGAAACCTGGACTGTTTGTATAACGGGAATCTTGAATCTTGAGGCCCAAATTCTCAAGAAATCGAAGTCAAAATCCAAACCCAGCGGCCACAAACGTGTCCTGCGCTAAAGAACCTACAGAGAGCTATCTGGAATCTCTTATTGGCGCGCTACAAGCGTACAAGGCGTGATTTTGAAGATACACCTCAATCAAAGTGTACAGTATGAAGTGCGTGAAGCGAAGCGCAGAGCGCTTTCCATGGTGTCAGATGAGAGATGCTAATCCTGAGTCACGAATCGGACCAATTGTAAGTCACAGTTGGTCACTGGTCACTTATGTGCGATCCTGAGACCTTTACAGATTCGAAGTGCGATCCGCCCTTCTCTCCTGCCTGCTCAGATTCTTTCCGTTGATCCTCAAGAGTTTCAGCATGCTGTCGCTGCAGCTCCTGACAGTCTGGCAATGTCTGTCGCTGGATCGGGTCATCACTTGCGACTGAGTGCAAAACGGCCGCAACAAGACCTACGCACCATGCTACTTCGAAACCCGCACCGTCGCCACACAAAACATGCAAAATGAAAAGGACTGTCAGTGCCATACCGAAGCAGCCCCAAATAGCAGGAAAAACGACTGGCTAGGGCCTTACCTATTGTTTTGTTCATCCTCCCCCCAGTCCTCCATTCTCTGGCGGATATCGTGCATCCTGGACTCTGCACTTTGTGCTTCGTCCTCCTGTTAGCAGCCCGAGGTTGCAAATTTTAAAGCTAGCTAAGTTTGTCGAACTAGACAGAGGGAGCAGGGGCCAATGTGTGGTTTTCCTCTGGGGCAGCTCAAGCTTGCGATCGTCCGAAGCTACTCAGGTACTTGCGCTTGGGTGGTTTGATCGTATGTCTCCCTCTCTCTCTCTCTCTCTCTCTGGGGCGGGCATTGGCATGACTCGTGCCGGAGTCGCCCAACGGCAACTTCCCCTAAAGGCTGGAGACCAAGGGGCAAACGGAACCAATATGGGAGACTGCTATGTATATGTAACATTATGTATATAACATTATATTCATAGGTGAATATCTATACACATATATATATATAGAGAAAGAGAGGTACATACACACGATTCACGATGCCCCAACTTCACCAATGAATCGTTGCACGACGACTGGCCGTCTGCATCATTTCTCCTTGGCCCGTCGCAGCTGCTCCACCTGAGGGGTTCTTGAGCTCAACCCAAACCCATCTAGTAAAATGCGGAACACACATATATATATATAGATATATATATATACATATACATATATAAACTTATATACAAATAACCCCAATGGTGTATGCGCAAGAAGCAGGTGAATCAGCTGGCCTGCTCTGACAAAGATTCAGCATCCTTGGACTTCGCTTGTTTCAAGCAAACTTCCTGGGCGGTTGCTGCAGCCGCTGATCCAGAACCAAAGACGGGCGCAGAAAGAATCAAAGTTCAGCGAACCAAATCAATCTGATTGGACAACTTTGTGCTTATCGATGCAGTGTGTTAGTCTAGATTGGTGACAGAACGCTCAACAAATAGATTTGACAAAATCCTTGTCCATTATTTGCGCCATGCTCCAGACTTGGAGCCTGTTTGCCTTGGCCCCGCCTCCTCATGTTCGGAGCGCCACTGCTCCACTGACTGCTGAAGCTCTGCTTTTTCTTGCGCTGCAACTGCTGCCATGCTCTCAGCTTTCTCCACTGCCTCGGTGTGTTCAGACTGCCAACTGGCCACCTTCTGGGTCAGTTCGCGTGTTTGCTGGTCCATATCCTTTTCCAAGACTTGCAGCGCACTTGTCTCTGTTTCGAGTGAGTCTTGAAGCTTCCGGATCGTTGCATTCAATTCCTCTGCCCTTGACGCTGCTTCCTTTGCATCTGACTCTCTGACTTGTTGCTCTGCAGCAAACTCAGAACGAGCTTTCTCGAGCTGAGAGGTTAGATCTGCAAAGTCCGCTTGGGCTTTGGCACCTGCTTCTTCTCCCTCTTTGACTGCTATCGCACGCTCATCTTGGAGCTTCTCGATTTGAGTCTGGAGCTCAGCTGCCTTTGCTTTCGCATCCTCTTCTTTGGCCTCATGTGCTGTAGTTTCAGCAGCCACTGCATCCTGCAACTTCTGGATCGTTTCATTCAGTTCTTCTGCTCTTGACTCTGCCTGCTTCACATCTGATTCTCTCGCTTCTTGTTCTGCAGAAAGCTCTGCTCTTGCTTTTTCGAGCTGGGAACTGGTCTCCGAAAGATTCTCCTGGGCTTTAGCTTCTGTTGCTTCCGCCTCTTTCACTGCAGTTGCATGTTCATCTTCGAGTGTCTGGATCTGCTTTTGAAATTCAGCTGCTCTGGCAGTCGCATTCTCCTCCTGCATTTCACGGGCACTGGCCTCTGCAGCAACAGCATCTTGAAGCTTCTGGATCGTTTCATTCAATTCCTCTGCTCTTGACGCTGCCTCCTTTGCATCTGACTCTCTGACTTCTTGCTCTGCAGCAAACTCAGAACGAGCTTTCTCGAGCTGAGAGGTTAGATCTGCAAAGTCCGCTTGGGCTTTGGCACCTGCTTCTTCTCCCTCTTTGACTGCTATCGCACGCTCATCTTGGAGCTTCTCGATTTGAGTCTGGAGCTCAGCTGCCTTTACTTTCGCATCCTCTTCTTTGGCCTCATGTGCTGCAGTTTCAGCAGCCACTGCATCCTGCAACTTCTGGATCGTTTCATTCAGTTCTTCTGCTCTTGACTCTGCCTGCTTCACATCTGATTCTCTCGCTTCTTGTGACGCAGACAGCTCTGCTCTTGCTTTTTCGAGCTGGGAACTGGTCTCCGAAAGAGCTTCGTGGGCTTTAGCTTCTGTTGCTTCCGCCTCTTTCACTGCAGTTGCATGTTCATCTTCGAGTGTCTGGATCTGCTTTCGAAGATCAGCCGCTCTGGCTGTGGCATTCTCCTCCTGCATTTCACGGGCACTGGCCTCTGCAGCAACAGCATCTTGAAGCTTCCGTATTGTTTCATTCAATTCCTCTGCCCTTGACGCTGCCTCCTTTGCATCTGACTCTCTGACTGCTTGCTCTGCAGCAAACTCAGAACGAGCTTTCTCGAGCTGAGAGGTTAGATCTGCAAAGTCCGCTTGGGCTTTGGCACCTGCTTCTTCTCCCTCTTTGACTGCTATCGCACGCTCATCTTGGAGCTTCTCGATTTGAGTCTGGAGCTCAGCTGCCTTTGCGTTCGCATCCTCTTCTTTGGCCTCATGTGCTGTAGTTTCAGCAGCCACTGCATCCTGCAACTTCTGGATCGTTGCATTCAGTTCTTCTGCTCTTGACTCTGCCTGCTTCACATCTGATTCTCTCGCTTCTTGTTCTGCAGAAAGCTCTGCTCTTGCTTTTTCGAGCTGGGAACTGGTCTCCGAAAGATTCTCCTGGGCTTTAGCTTCTGTTGCTTCCGCCTCTTTCACTGCAGTTGCATGTTCATCTTCGAGTGTCTGGATCTGCTTTTGAAATTCAGCCGCTCTGGCTGTGGCATTCTCCTCCTGCATTTCACGGGCACTGGCCTCTGCAGCAACAGCATCTTGAAGCTTCTGGATCGTTTCATTCAATTCCTCTGCTCTTGACGCTGCCTCCTTTGCATCTGACTCTCTGACTTCTTGCTCTGCAGAAAACTCTGAGCGGATTCGCTCTAGTTCTGTGGTCAATCCGGCCACATGTTCCTGCATGCATACACACGCCCGTCGGTGTCAAATTGTGTCTGGAGACTGAAGACGCCTCGTTCCTGACGAGCCTTGCAGCCCCTCAGTCCCCCTTTACGTCGACTACCGACAGACCCTGGTGCGACACACCACGCGAGGAAATGATGGGGAAAGGCTTGCATGGGTAGTCCAACGTGAGTCCACTCCTTATGCGACGCAAAGGGGAACAAATTGAGGAGATGATTGGGATGAGATCTTCCTTGGAAACGGCTCCCTAGTGTTCATAATTAGCTTTCCAATTCGGGTCCTTCATTTTTGCTTCCAAGCCATCGCCGCGGTGCACGGCGGCTGCATGCTGAGACCGCAAGGCCTCCATCTCCGCAGCCAACCCAGAAGCATCGGCCGAGGCCTTGGCGAAGTCGGCCTCCTTCCTCAGGACCTCCTCACTGTGGGCACGACGCATCTCCTCCAACGCCTCCCGAGGAACATCTCTAAACAAATCAAACAGTTAAATGGGCCATCGGTGTCGCCTGGCAACACCATCCAAACCATACCCCACCATCGCATCAAGCTTTCCTTATCGCCTTGCCTCTAAATGTTTGGAAGCCAGCTGCTGCATCTCTTCGCTTAGTGACTCTACCTTGTTCCTCTTTTGATCGGATTCTTCTTTCGCTTCTGATAGCTCGCCTTCCAGTTGCACCTGCAACCATGGATATACCAATCGAGAGAGCACTTGGTCCAAAGTCAGTGAAAAAATCTCTTGACAGGGAGAGAAAGGCCATGCAAAGGGGTAGTGCAGCAATGCATATATCTATATACAGTAGTCTAATCCAATGGTATCGTGATGCGGTAGATATGCCTACAGAGTACCCCTCCACTCACGCCTTCAACTGTTCCAGGTCACGAGACACCTCAGCTTAAAACGACCCCCTAAAAGCATCCAAGAAATGCAAAATCAATTGGGATTGCCCCCCGGCCAAATAGGTTTTCACGCCTACAGTTTCACAACTAATAGCTTTATGATTTGTACCTAGGCCGGTCTTCTTCTCAAGGACCCCAACCATGGCAGCTTCCTCTTCAGACTGCGCCACTTGTGTGCGAAGCTCAGCTTCACGCACGGCGGCTTTCTGAGACACCTCAGCTTCGACCCACAGATGAGAGATGGAGACTCTGAAGGCTCGGAAGCTCCGAAGGCTCGGAAAAGCGGAGCTTACCACGTTGGAAGTGATTGACGCAGAACCATGGGGCTGCCACCTCTTCTGTGAGCTTGTCATGATGTTCAATTCTTTGGAGATGCTCCACTTCCAGATCCTACCAGGTGCGCATTAAGCACAGAGACGGATAGGTTCATGTAAGATTGGTGCTTGGTACCTCTGTTCGTGATATGCATATATACTATACCGGATTCAACATAGCACACGCAGCAACGCAGCGATACGCAGCATCTACATAGCTAGTTGCAGCTAGTTAGTCCGTAGAAAACGCAAACAAGCAGGCATGAGGAGCAGCACAGCGGACTTACAGCATCGTCCAAATCGGACCGAGGCGTCTTTGGTATCCAGGTTGGGTCCTTCATTTTTGCTTCCAAGCCATCGCCACGCTCCACGGCGGCCGCATGCTGAGACCGCAAGGCCTCCATCTCCGCAGCCAACCCAGAAGCATCCGCCGAGGCCTTGGCGAAGCTCGATTCCTTTTCTTTCATCTCTTCCATATGGAGTTGCCTCAACCTCAGGGGCTGGTCAGCAATTGGAAGGCCAAAAAAAGGAAATGAGATGAAATGAGAAAGATGCACCTTCTCACAAGACGGAGAAGAGCCAATGCAAGTTCAGCAGCTACACCTCTTTCTATGAACGATTGCCCAACCCTGAACCTCTCAGTCTCCTCTCCATGAAGTCCGCGCACTTCTGCAATCTCGTCTGTGAGGGTTTGAGCTTGGGATTGTTCTTTGTCACAGGCTTCCACTGCTTCCTTGAGCTCAGAGCTGTACTGCTCCTGACAAACCACATAAAATGCTTAAGCAACTTGCATGCCTGTTGAGTGTCAGATAGCAGCCGCCTGGATGCTCCCACTGAACGGCACATGAGACACACAGCCAATGAAGAATCCTATCGACCTTATCCCCGCCTGCATGTTTGCCATGGCCTCCACTCTTTCAGCCACTTCAGCTTGGAATCGCTCGACCTCTGCAAGCAGATGGGTTTCCTTTCTCTTGGCCTCTGCGAATTTGCGCTCAGGCGGACAAAGACTGCCGTGGGGAAAGCAACGACCATGTGTGCTCATGAACATCAAGCAATCGCGGAGTAGCTATTGGTTTGCACGCTCCGGAGGTCCTACTCCTACTGGTATGGCTGCCACACTACCACCACGACAATTTTGTATGCTGCTATGAGCTATTGCTACGATCACCCATGTTACCACATCAACAGGCCACCAATACAACGCTAGACTTCACAACAAACCAGCACAATTCACCGCAATTAGTGCAAAATGCTAACATACTCGTAACACCCACCCATCACAAGTTCCACAATCCAGAAGCCGAGTGCGGTAAATTAGAGAAGGAATGTCTAAAAAATGTTGACGTACAGTTTTTACTGAGCCCCACTTTGTCATTTTCAGGCTTCTTGAGGCCACTGCAAATCACATCATTGGAACTCACTTCAAATCACAAAACCATCGCACATCACCAGAAAACACCAGAAATCGAAGCAGGCGCCTTATCACAGCAATATCTTCCTCAAAGTCTTTTCTCTCAAAAAACGTCGCGCCCCCCTCTGATCAACAGCCCAACGATTTCAGAACACTTGAAGCTCGGCCTCCTCAACCTCTGTCCGCACTTGCTCGCCACTTTCTTTGGCTTGCGCCTGCTCGGTCTTGGCCTCCTGCAACACAGGGAAACCACATGCGGAAACTGTGATCCAATACGAAATCGAAAATGAGCTGCAGGATTGCTCTATGTTCCGGCAAAGTGCATCAAGAAATGTTTAGATAGTCTGGTTATGTTGACGCAGGGGGCAGAGAGAGACACGCAGCCATTTGCTGTGAACCAATCCCCTCACGGGCTGCCTCAAGATTCTTTTGCAGCGTCTCGACCTGCGCCTCCATGATTGCCATCTCCTCCTCGCTCCCGCACAGGATATGAAAAGAACATAAAAGAACTAATACTAATAACTCTCCTACTTGTTTGCAGGCCCCTGTCCAAGCCCAAACAACATGTCCTGATAGGTCTTGATGGTCCCATGAACCCAAACAAAAGCACCTGGATGGCCGATGTGCGCTACAAGACCTTCAGTGAGAACACGCATCCACCCAGTCATGTTGACTCTTCCATACCGCACTACCGTACCAAATACATAGCAGGTCCTGCGATGTTTTGAGCTTTGTTGCCTCTCAGAGTTTCGGCCAACCAAAGAGATACTCCGCAATAGAAGGTTGATGATGCTTGCGAATCAAACAAACTGCTATATACCTTGACTTCTGACTGGTTTGTAAGACTGTAAGACCTCTCTCGTCCACGCTCATTCCGGCACCTAGAAATTGCAGGGTCACGCCATGTCACTGTGACTGTGCGCGGGTAGGCTTTGCTCTTTGATCGAGCTCACAAGCGCCAGTTGGGCGCTCAACTAAATTTTAGGCTTCATTTGTTTCCCCACCAATCGTTCCAATTATCAAGTACCAAGGTCTGGGGCTCTTGCTGACCTCTAGACACTTCTTCTCACCGGTGGAGCCTGCCTCTTCTCTTTGGGAAACCTCTTCTTGACTCTGGAGTTCCAAGAGGCGAGCTTGCCAACTTGAAGCCTCCATAACGGCAGAACGGATGGATGAGACCTTTGATGGATGAGACTGTTGAGACTCTAAAGCTCACGGGACGTGGGTCCACAGCTGCGTGGTTGAGTCACGGCCCCCCCCAAAAAAAAGAGTTGTGACCTGAAGTTGCACCCCTAAGCCTCACCAACGTCAACAGCTACAGAATGCTCCAAATTTGTTTTTCAATTGGCTTCGGATTTGGAGCATCAAGGCCTCAGACTTGGAAGCCTCCAGCTCTGTTGAAAGCCGCTCTTGCAGCGCTGCCCTGAGCGGAGCGAGCGGAGTGTGTTTCCCTCTGTTCAAGGTGGCCCAATTGTCAGCAGCTCTTCTTTGGGGAGCTTTGGATCGGAAGTGGTGTCAAGATGCTGCAGGAAAACAATTCAAAGCCTTTGAGCGTCATGAGATTTGATGATAGAAGCATTTAACCCTCTGAGCAATGCAGGCACACCACCAACATGACTGAACACCAAAGCCCAATGCCAAATAGAATTCCTCCACGGCACAGCTCAGCTCGCAATTTCTTCACGTCCTGCGACTCGTCATCCCGGTCATCCCCATCCCCCACCCAAAGCTAGTTCGTTGTGGCTTTCTTTACCTATGCGAAATCCGAGGCAGCTACTTCCGAAGCCTCATACTGAGCACCCGTCCTCGGAGGTCTCCGCTTCTAGCTCAGCCTTCGTCGCCTTCGTGGTGGGAGCGGCTTCCGCAGGCGCTGGCGCTTCCGGCACTGCTTCGAGAGCCTACACAATGGACTTCCACCGCAGCTCCGGGAAACCCGAGGCAACTGGAGAAGAAAAAAGCTCAAACTGGAGGAGAAAATGGGCCCTTCAAAAGGAGGACTCGGAGCACTTGATTAATTCCACACGCGGACATCGGACCCGAGGGCTGGCAGCTCCCTGGCCTTCCTCAGGCGTTTCACCTCGAGAGGCTTTAAGCCCAAATGGATAGAGAACTCCTTGCGAGGACGGGGATTCTTGGTGGTCACTGCGCACCACTAACTAGAGTATGAGCGGGTGGTGAGAAAACCTTTTCTGCATACTGCAACCAGCCTGCAAAGAGCGATTCCCCTACATTGTATAGACTACACGGGCGAGCAGCAAGAGTAGTAAAAAAACTGTGGTGGATTGTCATGGCACCAACAAAACATTGGCAAGCCAGCTTGCTGTCTGCGTTACGGCGCCACAACACAGCTGTGCCACATCAAAAACACATTCAAAAAACGACTTGCACTGCATGATGCTGAAATTGTAATTGCTTCTTCGGTGCCCCTACCAATGGGACACTTCCAACAAAAACAAGGAATGGCGCTGGTGATGCCGCTTTGGCCCTTTGAGATTTTTTGAAATTTCTGGATGCCAGCTGCCAACTGGCGCAAATTGAGCATGAACCCGGAATTGGGTGGTTCATGTTTTAGCTTGTTGACAATATACAAGTAGCAATGCTGCTAGTCTGCTGGTCATGATTCCTTTGTTCTTTGTTTATTCAAAAGCTGTCTTGGGGGTAAGCGACAAGATTCAGAAGATCTCCACCATGCACCGCTTGTGAGCAGATCTAGGTTGATCGAATGCGTTAAACATTACAAGCCATACCAAACATGTATCTCAGCCAAATGAACTGGACCTTTTTCCATCCACACCAGCCTTAGCTTCTTTGACCAGCCGCTTCGTTCCTCTCCTCAAGGCGACTCGCAAGCTCGGCGAAGCTTCCAATGCTCTGCCTGAGGACAAGAATCATCTCAGATGAATCTCACTGCTTGCAGGTCAGAGCTGGCAATGTGCTAGCGAAAGGGGTCGAAATTGAAAATACAGCTCTACTGCCAGTCGATTCATCACTCCCTCTCCCTCCTTTCAAAAGTGAATGAAACATTACATATTCTTGCTTTGGTGCAACTCTTGGCCTTCTCGCCGCTCTGCGTGCTCTGCAAGATTCATGTTGGCGGTCTATGATCAACCCAGCCGAGGCTCTGCTGACACCATGCGATGGTGGCTTCGGCGTGCGGCAACTTCACCTATCCACGCAGTAGGAACAGCTAATGCAGAGTACGCTTTTCACTCTTGACTCACAAAAGTGAAGACCAACCAGCTCAAATGGATTTGAGTACATCCAAATGTGCCCAACCCCATCGAGGAGATCGATGTCATCCACTACTTAGTCGTCGGTCCACTATTGCCTCTCGAAGCAGCTCCTCGATCTTTGGCTGAAAAGACACTGCAGCAGGAGCAGCCGCGGCGACCGCGGCTGTGGCAGCAGGTGTCTGGAGGTGTTCCTGGCAAATCCAAATCAAACAATGGTTGATGGTTCGGAGTCAACCACCACAAACGCCACAGAAGCCTAACATGGCTGCATAGAAGTAGCCAAGCTCCATGGTATTCGGGACAGGCGTTTCGAACCTTATAGATGGTTCCACGCTAGCACATTCTTGATCGACTCTATATATATTTATATATAGTTATTTATTTATATGATAAAGTTGAAGTTGTGATGAAGCTTTTAGCGTAGTTCACAGATGGCCCATAATTGCAGCACAGGAAGCAAAATCCGCATACTGTGTCCGAATAGTAGGCCATCTTGCAAACTCACCAATTATCGACTAGTGTCTTGTGGATCTTCTTGTCTGCCCTCATTGGTACGCGGCATTGTGCAGGAGACCCCAAAAAAAAACTGTGGCGGCATGACTTGTGACTCTTTGTGGACTAATGCTCGCACAGGCATCTCGCAACCGATTCCTTGAAACCACAGGCGCAACCTTTCTTGAACCTCACCACGTTGCCCGGTACTGTTACCCAAACCTCAAGTCACCTCAGTCCTTCAACACTTGCCACAATCGCCAGAGCATCACCAGGACATGACATCGCACCACCTCCCCAGGCCTTTCTCCATCTATCCCGGGCTTCTCTCCAGCTTCGGCCTGCCTGCAGCAACTTCCGTAGCCGCTTCTCCTCGATTGGCTTCAGTTGAAGATCTGCCAAGAATGCATCTTGCTGGGCGGCCACCTGTAGGCTTTGATTTCGTTTGATCATGTGGACGGCGAGTCATATTAAGACACGCCATCAAAGAGTTTTGAGAATGCTAGTTCTTGATGCCAGGATTTCTGCTGTGTCTTGGACACGCTCTACCTGCACTCATGTAACAGTGTGGCAGCCAACGCCCTTTTCTTGGACTTGACTCCGAAATGCTCCAAATAGAGCAATTAGGGTTCTTTCTCTATCACGCCTGTGGTGGGGCCCAGGAGGCCACACAGCAAAGCATGCAAACATATCCAAACCATCTTCCTGCTACTCTCAATTGATTCTTCGAAAGCAGCGAACTGCCCAGAGCCTCTGACAATCGTTGCACCTTCATCTTTGCACACCAGGCACTGGCTGCTGTCTGACACCGCTGCAGCGCGGCCTTTTCCAGCAACTCTTCCAAGCCCACAACCTGCACAGCCCATGGAGATGCTAAGGCTGAGACTTTGGAAGGACATTGGACCTGCATGTTTCTCCAATTCTTGCGAAGCCATGGCAGGATCACCACATCCAAGATAAACCAATTGAAACACCTGTCCAATTCCACCGGCAAACCTCCTTGGCTGGCGGCGGGGCGGCCATTGGTTCAGCCTGTGCAGCTTGGAGCTTTGCCAAGAGGCGCCTGGCAGTGCGGCGAGGCAAAACATTAAACTTTGAACATCGCCTCCAACCTAGTAGCTTCTTGTTACTAGTAGCGATGCCCTTTGCTCCTAGTAG
>CAXAMN010024984.1:641399-658648 GCA_963970005.1 Durusdinium trenchii
GGCTGCCATCATAGTTGAAGTGGGTAAGCCAGCACGCTGGCTGCCATTGTCCCATTACCAGCAGCCCAAATGCTCGCGACGATGAGCTGGGCTGTCACCGCTTGGCCGCCGGTGGGGGGTTTGGGAGGCCGCATCACACACAGACACCCACACACTCCCTCAACTTACACGAACACACACATACGCAGACTCATTTCCACACGGACATAGACACACGCACAGAAACCCACACACTACCTCAACTCACTCGACTTCACACTTCTCACTGCACACTTACCGGATAACTCGCACTCTGACTTCCTACGTGATGAAAAATGCTTTCGGGCCACTCGTCGTCTAGTTGTTCTGTGTCTTTGTATGTTTCTGTCTTTCTTTCTTCCTTCCTTCCCTTCCCTTCCCTTCCCTTCCCTTTCCTTTTTCCTTTTCGTTATTCTATTCTTTCTTGAAGTGCTGATTGTGCCAGCAAGAAACCTCAAACAGGTTGGTGTAACAAAGGTCGTGTCCAGATTGGAGGTTGGAAAACTTTTGCGGAAGTGTGTGTGTGTGTGTGGTGTGCCTTGGTCCTCTGGCGTGATGTGATGTGGTGGTGTGGTGGTCAGCCTACTCTTGGGTTCCGGGCCCGGGACTTCCCCGTTGGAGCACCGCGCGAGACGACAAGTCATGACGATCCAAGCCCTTTATTCGTTGAACTCATCCCGGAGCGCCTTCGAGAACTCTGGGAGAGCTCTGGCGAGAATTCGACGACCCTAAATCTTCCGAACCAGCGCTTCACAGGAGACTTCCGAAGAAGAGCACACTTAACGAAACACAACCCAAGTATTGTGCCCCAAATGTGCACGGCACCACATTCTTGGTTGCCTGGCAATCTCTGCAACTGTCAACGAAGACAGAACTCTCTACCAGCTAAAAGCCTCCAAAAATAGAAACTGGGCTTTCCTCCAGGAGAATGCCTTGGAGCCGACCAGGGAGGACTGTTGGGGAGAACTCATGTCAGCATTGGTGGGTGCACGTCGGTCCCGATGCTGGGATCTGTCAAAGAAATCCCAACTTTCACACCTGCAAAGCACAAATGCCACGGTCGCCTCTCTCGGTTACTCTGTCTCTCCATGCTCCAAGAGTCTCTTCCAACAAGTCGGCCGCCAGTTGAGCATAGCTATCTCCAAAGTGCACCAAGTCCAACGTAAGCTTTGTTTCTTCCTCGGCCTGCAGCTTGGCATACCAGCAATCCCTGGCTCTTGAGAATTCTGAAGAAGCTGCTTTTGCTGGCAGTTTGATGCTTCAAGCTTCAAGTAGCTAAGTAGTTGATTGCATCCCCCCCAAAGCCACAGTCCTTCAAAAGCCGCCGCCAACCTATGGCGCCGTCATTCCTCGAAAAGAAACGCCAGCAAGGCAGTATCGGACACGCCTGGATCTGACTTAAGCTCTGCTGTCCCACATAGAGCCGCCAAGGCAGCAGGCACAGCCGTGGCAAAAACTCTGCTAAAGAATAGCCACCTCAAGGACTCCACATCAAGAATCGGAAAAGCTTGGAATCGAATTGGTCTTCCATGCATGTGCATCTGAGCTCATCACGAGTCCCAGCAGAGCTGTCCACCTCCCTGCTGCGCTGGAGAAACTTCACACAGGCCTAGCAACTGCTTGCCGCTTGCCACAAATGGATTGACTTCCGTTTGTGCCACACATGTGGTTCTCTCGAGCAGTCGTCGTAACTCCTGCAATACCCCTGCCATAAGCTCTCCATGACGATGAGATCGCCGAACTGCCCCAAAGCTCCGTCGTGCCCCAGCTCCGGTGCGCCCCCGTCGCTCCGCTTCACGCTTGACTCGCCTCGAAGAGGGGCACATAGCCACAGCCCACGTCCGCTGCAACCGCCTCCACGGCCTTTGCCATTTTGGCGCCCAAGTCGAACTCCAGCGAGCCCAGCGCCTCTTGTAAGCCCGCCGGTGGCCGCCCCCCTACTACTTAATTAAGTAAAGCTATTAACTATTAGGTAACCTGCTACTAGATAGGATGCAGGACAGCTCACATACTATTTATTTGGTTTCTCATTTCTCAGGAAAAAGAAGAAGGCAACGTCGAGAGGCCGGGACCGCATTGCCCGAGACTAAACAAAACACATCTCTAGAGATAGCAGTCCGACTCAAGAGGATAGCAGTCTGCATACATCAATCTTCTCATGTTCAAACAATTGCCGTTGCATACAACTTTGCCTTTAACTATGTCCAAGGGAAAAATCCCTAAAGTGTATCCCGGATGTGGCTTTGCCAGAGCTCACACTCTCATGCCTCGCCCAAGGGCGGGGGAGACACCAGAAGCACTTCACCACCGCAGCGGAGCTCCAGTGCCGCCTCCAGCGTTCATCTGTGCAGGCAATGGAAAGGTTTAACATGCTTAAGTTGGAACACCCCAAGGTGAATTTGGAAACGTTGGCTTTCAATGGGACAGACTCACCAGAAAAGCATGAAATGCCACCTCAGCCGCAGCCCAGTGAGCCCCAATTCGACCCGCTCCTGGCGCATCTGCTCAGCATAGGTCTGCAACCACTCCTGGTGAAGAAGACCAACACATAGGACAGGAAGCAGGAAAATCACACCCAGATACGCTGGGTCCAACTATCCAGTTTATTGCTTCTGCACCATACCACACTTGAAAAGTCCCTTCAGCTTGCACAGTGGCTGATGATGCGTCTTTAAAGAAAGAACATGAAAGAACCATGTCTGTCTCGCAAGTTGGATGCCCAAAGGCCCTGATTCAAAAGCAGCTGGGTTTTCATATGTTCCACGCACCCCCTCCTCCTCTGCAGGGCGAAGCCACTCGGGGGCTGCCAAGTACCGGATGAGGTCCTCACACGGAGACAGTCCGCAGATTGGCACAGAGGCGCAAAAGTCAGCGATCCCCAACCATCCATGGGACCTTTGTTTGGACGCTGCAGCTTGCAAGCATTCTTCTGCTCCACTCATGCCACCATGCCTTTTTGTTGCAAGAAGAGCTCCCCGACTTTGAACATTGCTATGCCCAATTACTTGGGCCTTTTCTCGAGCAAAACAGGGTCCATCCAGGGTTTACTTGCCTCTTTGGCCATGGTCAAGTGGCTTGCTTTTGGTCCAGTTGAAGACTGGCATTTGCCAGAATCATCCCACATCCAGTATCCCACAACCCGCAAAAAAGAGACAACTTCCGGATGTTATTGGCTCACAAAACTGTTCTGTAAAAGGCGGCGTGGGTTCGCAATGGGTTCTTTCGAATTCTTCGGCTTCGCACCTGCGTCCTTCGCGTCCTTCGGGTCAGACCGCCCTGGGACCTCCCGGTTCCTCGCTCCAGGCCCCGCACATTGGACCCCAGCTGAAGGACCAACCCATGACCTAGACGAGGTATGACACATCATGTGGTCACCATGCCCTCACCCAAAACCACCGGTTCAGAACACATCCTTTTCTCGTTTTCTGTTGAAGGAACTCAAGGCGGATAATGTTCGAAAAGTTTAGAGCGAGCTGGGAATTCTCCACACTTGAATAACCAAGTCGATTTACCTCAGGCGGCAGCTGGGTTTCAAGTCAGCGGCCCTTTGAAGCAGCTCTGGACCCACATCGCTCAGGGCGCGGAAGTTCAGGCCTCATAGAAGAGTTTCTCAGTTTCTCAGTGTCTCATAAAAATATATAGAGAGAGAGATAGAGATAGATGGATAGATAATATATTAATATCTATATATATATAGATATATTAAGTACACCCTGGAAGACTAACATGGAACCTGAAAACCCCTGGTCGGTAGAGGAAAATAGTCTTCCACGGGACCATTGTCAGGGTCTATGTTAGTTTTAGGGAGTGTATATATTGATAATATCAAGACGAATGAGGTCATCGAGTCATCAACCTTTGATTGACCTGGCAGATTTCAGCCAAGAAACCTTCGCACTAGCCATACTTGAATGACTTCTTCAGAGACAGTGTCAAAATTCATTCAACAGTGCCAGCAGCCATTCCGGAGCAGTACAAAAACCTGAGCGTCACGCCGCCATTCACCAAAGATCCAAGAGTTTGACCACCTCAAGGTGTGACTCAGTCAATATGATCACAAGACCCACCGGACTACCCAACAAATCCTTCTATCGAGCTTGCCTTCAATCCGGTGCGTATGAATGAGCCACTCGCGAAGGCAAAGCTCTTGTCAAGCTAAGCCAAACAGCCCGGGTATCAATGTAAGTTCCTGGTCTTCCTGTTGTTTGGATAAATGAGTTGGTGACGTTTCATGACCTTTGACGATTGTCCAAGCCACTCGGAAAGGAAACACTGCAATTACATAAGACATGTCTATCCTGCAAACCTGGTGTTGTGATTCGGAAGACGAGCTCCTAAAATGCCTCCTTCTGGAACGTTGGAAGGTTGCATTGTCTGAAGATTGGATCCTACAGATTCCAGTTTTTTTTGCAAAAGTCTCGTCGCACACCACCACCACCACCACCACCACCACCAAGCGTCCCACGTCTGCGGCCACGCTCTGCCAGGACCTGGACAAGCCACGCCACGGCCGCTTTGAGGGGAAGGCCCTCGAAACAGGTCAATATCCCCGGTCAAGGGAGCACGCAGACGAGTTGGTGAAATCCTTGTTTGGCCGTGGGCTTTGACACAGATGGCCGCACATACAAAGCCCAAAGTCTCACTGGGCGTCGAATTAACTGTTAACTGCTCGTTGATTTCCTACCACACGTCCAAAAAGTCCCCCAAAGTTCAGAATACTGCAACCAACGGCGAAACTGGTAGGGCCGGCTCTTCTTCAGGGGTCTGTTTTGAATTTACACCGGCTGGATTCCTTTACCATTTTTGGGAGAGAGCGCTATGGAAAAAGAGGATCGCAGTACAACCGGGAAAATGGCATCCCAAAAGCACAGCTAGGGACTTTAAAGCAAACCCATTGCACCCCTTGGAGGGGCAACCCGTGGATCTTCGGTGCAGTCAATCCGGAGTCCGGCCGACCTCGAGGACGTTGGCAGAGACCGTGCCTTGCCTTGGGGAACCACTGACAAAGCACGAAATTGGCCAAAACAACGGAAAGATATGGAAAAATCTCACTAGGTACACTTCGGCAGTGAGCACGCACGGTGCGCACAAAAATGGTCCACACCACCCTATGCAGGAAAATCTTGGAAATGGATGCAAAACGTTATGAGCATGAGATGACAACTTGTCTCAAGCTCAGAGAGGTGGGTCTTCTCTATCAGTGTTGATTAAAAGGGTTTTTTTCAAAACATTAAAATTTTGCCTCCAGCAAAAGTTGCCACATGAAAATTTACATGCCTGAATTGCGCCAGGTGGCGTCAGGCTGTCACCGACCTCAGATTCAACTAGAGTTCCCAAGCGCTGCAGTGACGCCCTGACCCTGCTGGGCTGACCCTGCTGGGACGTTTCAGAAGTCACAGGCATCCAGCTCGTTTCATGTGGCAACACGTTATATCCTTGAACAACGGATATTCTGAAGCAGCGTTGATCTGCTGAGGTCACTCACAATGGATATGAGTTTGCTGTGGTATTCAATTCACAACCACAAAGAAAGAAAGAAAGAAAGAAAGACCGACTGCCTGGCGTCACTGCCCGGCTGCCCGTGTCTTGACCCATGCCCCGTCGACTCACAGAAATGTCAGCTGGCCGAAGCTGTTCTGGGCCCACCAGCCATCACCACCCCAGCGGGTCCCTTGAAGTCAGCAGGCGTGGGCTTCAAACGCCTCAGGTGCTTGGTGACACCTCTGATGCCAAGGGATTGTCAGAAGTCCTGGTCATGGTTGGGAGATGGACATGCGGATCCAAGAGCATAGGAAAGCCAAACTTTATGACGAACCAAACCTCTGTGTTTGGACAACACACACCGCGGAAACAATTCCAGCAAGCGTGCTAGAAAGAATTATGTTGGCAGGGCTGCTTTCAGTCACGCACCCTTCCTCTCACCCCAAATTTCGAAAAACGTGCACAGTCTGGGTAAGACTCGCCACGACTGCTAAAAGGGACTACAACTCTATAGTTTCAACCCCACAACTCATGTGCAACTTCATTGCAATCCTTGCTAACTTAAAGCCCGCAACAAACCCTTATTTGAACCACCACGAGGCCCAACAGCATCTAGCTCAACATCTCACATCAGCCGTGGCACGCGCAGGCCGCCACCTCTCCAAGCTAAAAGTGCACCGAAAGGCAAAAAGAAAAAGATAACCTTCGAGCCTTTCGGTCCAAGTTCAATCTATTGAGTGCACAAATCAGAAAAACCGTCACAAACTCTTATTGGAGGCATCGTTGGCAGCACTGCAGCTCCCAACTTTTACACAGCATCAGTCCATGCACGACCAACTAATGTCGGCTTTCTCTTTACAGTATGTGCACCTAGGTCGGTCAACCTTTTACAAGTTGATTTACTACACAACTGAGTAAACAGGATCCAATTTAAACGAAAGACACCTTCGTTGAAAAATTCCTGGGTAACCGGGCTGCAGCCCCAGGCGCGACCAGGAGAGCTGTGGGCAGTGCAATCTGGGCAAGTCGCCCACAGCGAGAGATTGTGGTGCAAGGCTCACAACTGCAGAGGATCTGAACTTCAGGTTTCCTTGGCATTGTTTGAGCATGCCAGCCCACCAGCTAGCCTAGCTCGAGATTTAGGCCATCTTGAATCCTGCACTGATCGATTTAGCGACGTCCCTCTCATTATATGGGCATCCTGCACGCACGCACAATACCCTCTCGCAGCTGCAGGCAACTCTAACCTGCCGGTCTTAATTTTGACCTTTCGCGCCAAATCAGGCTTAAAAGGAACACAAACACCTTACCTCCCATACCTCGCATGCCTCGCTTGCCTCGCTTGCCTGGCCTTCAACAAACCAATGGGATCTTCCAAAGGCCGCACACCCGGGTCCAAGGCACAGTCAAGGCCGGTCCTTGAGTGTGGATCGGCACAACTAACAAACAAATGAAAATGACAAGAGCTCTTGTCGAAATCAGAATCACCTGGCCGGCTTTGCCAAATCATCAGTCATGAGAATTAACCCGAAAACCTTCTGGTGCGAGGCGCGGGGCCCGTATGCAAATATTGTGTGGTCGATGCCTTGCCTTGTCAAAAACATGCCTCCCAACATGCAACGTATCGGACCTCAACACCACTGGGGCACCGGCCAAAGGGCTACAACGGAAGCCCCGATGGCAAGCGCCTCCTGCCAGCTGACGGCTGCCACTTGTATGGTAGAAGGTTGTAACTTGCCCAGAAACACATGCATAGTCTCCAAAAATGGCTGATGTTGAACAAGTCAAGTGTCAGTGTCATTGGGTTTACGTGGTACTAAGAGTATATATACTTAAAAAAACAACTTGAGCAAGGTGATGTCAGCAAGCACCAGTTGCCGATCCTGCCGCCATTCTTTGCAGCGGTCAGGATTGGCGAAAGGCAACGACGACTTCAAGGACGTGTCCTGCGAGAAGAAGCCATCACAAGAAGAAAAACTGCATGGTCAACTGTTGGTGTAATCCATAAATAAGCAAATAAATAAACAAGTAAAAACATAATTACATAAATAAAAAAAATAAATAAATAAATAAATACATACATACACACATACACCTCCAGTAGCTCAAGCGAATGGCCCTGACCGTCAGGCCCGTGGATGGTTGCAAGCTCTTCAAGAGAGTAGTTGCCTCTGCCAGTAGTTCCTTCACATCACTGAATTCACGGGGGGTTTGCTCCCCCGAGCCTGATTGCGTCCTTCCCTGTCACCAGGTCAGATCCCTTCCCCTCTTCGTCGACGGTGTTGAGGATGGTTCCGGTTTCAAGTTTGTCACCTGCTTTTCGCCCGATCCTTCATCTTGCGTTTGGACCATGGGCCTGGGCATTCTTCTATTTTTGGCGTGTCCACTCGCTGAACAACCAAAGCGTTTCCCTTTCTTTTCAACTCCGCTCCAATCATGCTTGAACCAACAGTCTTGCCCCTTCTGGCAACCATCATCTGCACCCCAGAAGCGACAAATCCTCTCTTGGTTCTCGGGTTTTACCTTCTGGCTCATGCCCTTGCCGATGTTTTCCTCAACTGCCGTGGTCATCACCTTGACCCTCATTGGAGGTGAGGTTGGTTTCAACCCGTCCCTCGGTGCCAAGTCGCCCAGCGCGAGGGCTTCCGCTTCTGCCACGAGCGAGTCAGCGAATCCTAGCACAAATGTTAGTGTCGTCGGGGTGACGTCGGAACCAAAACACGCTCTTGCCGAGGTGATCCTGAATGCTGCTTGGCTTGAGGCCTTCACCACCGGAACTGACATGCGATCCACCGCTCCAAGCAGAAGGGTGGCATCAGGAGTTGTGATGTCCATACATACATACATACATACATTCATACATACATACATACATTGCATACATGCATACATGCATACAATTCAACCATATGCACAAATACAAACATAAATACAAACATACATACATACATACATACATACATTGCATACATGCATACAATTCAACAATATGCACAAATACAAACATATATATATACCATGGCGGGCTAGCAAGGAAATTCACGCATTGTAGGGGTTGCTGCAAAAATGTGGCTACGCACAAAGCGCAAAGATCGGCGACCACATGGTGTTTGAATGTATGATCAGCCATTGCCCTGACGCCATCCACCCGGGACCATTGCCGGCTAGGGAGTATGACGTAACCATGTCCGTTCATGGTTCCAGGTCGGTGGATCTTAATACAATCTTAAATCTACCACAGTCCTCCCCACCAACCATGGGACCCTCGCGGGTCCACGCTCCCTCTTAGCGGCTAGGTATCGGAGGCCCCATCCCCCTACCCACCGCTTTCGGGTATTGATACTCTTCGAAGTCTTCTTTGGACTGGTAGGTCTCGATGCAAGTCCTAACTATCATAGTGAAGTTCGTGTTGACTTGCAAGACATCCCAGATGGGGTCTTCCAGGTGTTTTTGCGTGATCGGATACACCGTGCACTGTTTCTATTGTTGTCCTGCTCGTATCTGAGTGGTTGCTATGACGTTTCGGGTTTCCAGCCTTACTTTCTATATGTACTTGGCTATTGTCCAGTTTGGGAAGTGCATGGTGCAAAGTTCCAAACCAAAGAAGGTGATCCAAGAAGGATTGGCGGGAAAAGGGGTGCAGGCATTGATTGTATGGAACTTCACAACAAACAAAATACACATCACTTTCGTTGGCGCTTCGGCCGGATGTGCTTTCGATGTCCTGGTGGCGTGCGGAAACTGCTGTGGAAATAGTGCTGCTAGAATATGCTGAGATCTATGGAAAATAGTTTTTTTTTTTTTTTAAGTGGACTCGCAACACTGCAACGAAGCCAAGGCACAGCCGCTTGGGCGACCAAAGCACGGCAGTATACAAAAGCACTGCGTTCAAAAGGATGGTGCACTGCATTCGTTTGTAGAAAAGTGTCACAACAAGCAAATGAATGTCAATCATTTTTTTGAATCTTGCACTGAGCGTTTTTCGGTCGGATGTGTTTTTTGCGGTGGAATTGGAACGAAAACATTGACAAAAAATAATGCGAAGTAAAGTACCCTGTCCACGTGTTGCCAGGGCGAGTTCGCTTTGGCGATCAAACATTGTCCTGTACAAACGCCTTGCATTCAATGTGCACATGTGTACTAAACACGCTTCAGGTAACTGGACGCCGGTATGTCTGCTTGATCCTTGGATTTTTCGGGTGATGTAACGTGTATTCAAACAAAACAACTATATATATATATATAGTTATCAACTGTGGACCCTGGATGGTGCCCACTTCCAATGACAAATGAAAAGAACGATGCCAGTTCATTGCTGGAGGCTCACGCTTGTGCCACAAAAAACTCGAAAATTCATGAAGGAAACACAACGCTCCTGTGCCACCGCTCTGTGTGCCAGCTTCGTTTGTTTTCTTGAAAAGCGCCTGGTTTTGGCACAAGCGTTGGATGTTTGGGTCAAATGCTGGGGGCGCTGTGACTTCCAGGCTGCCAAAGTGGCCTACAATGAAATTGGTTGTGGAGTGATGCTAGTGGAGGGGAGGTCCAAAAATCAAATGAAAGGTCCACACACATTAACATTACAATGTGTTGAATATCCGTTAACAATGTTCAGCCAAACCTGCCAATGAAACATGTCCAAACAGGACGCGTTTCATCCAAACAACTGCACCAAACGGACCACGTTCAAAAATTGTTGGTGACAAAGCCCACGCGTACCAGTCAGCAACCAGGGAGTTGTCAAGTTCACCCCGAACATTTCACAAAGTTATTTTTGAAAGAATGTGGGCAGAAGTGTTCCAAGGAAACCAAGGGTTGATGCATCGGCTCAACGAATGTCCGACCTCTGCCTAATGTGCAAGAATGCGTCGCTTGGCCATGAAAACCTCAGCACTGGCTTCACAATTGCAGTGTTAGACTGACAATTTGCAGGGTTACCACACACTTCAATACAAAAAAAATGTGCATGATTGACGTCGAGGAGCGCCACCCACAGAACTAAAACGACAATCCATGGACAAGGTTGCAACCAGCCCCGTGTGGACTGCCGCATTCACACGGTGCCCAAGCGTGGTTTATTTTGAACCATGTTGGACCTGCAGCTGGTAGGGTTTGCAGCACGCTTGCCGCAATAAATACGATACATGGACCATATTGTCACACTGGCATCTGCATACAGCCACACTTTGCCGCGAAAACGCCCGACTTTCGAGCCATGTACATGATTGTGACTGACAGTGTCAAAGCCACACCAATGCCACCAGTCAAGAACCAAAAAAAAAGGAACAAAACATATGAGCGCACGCATAGGTCAACAGTCCTACAAATGAGATCACGCACAGGGGTTCGGCATGGGATTAGCGACTGCCTATTTCGCAGGGAGCAGAACTCTTAGAACTGATTTCTCTTACAATGCCCAGGGCCCTTCAAAGGTTGGCTGGTTGTCCGGTGTTACCTTTTTCCTTCCACTTGTCCAACCGTGCTCTATGTTTACCATGCCTGTTTGATGGTTCGGCCTTCCAAGGACTGCATTCCACGGACGGCCGCGGCAGCTTTGTCTGTAATCACCCCTCCTCAGAGTGGCGGCCAGCACTTCCGGTGATCGGCCCAGTTCCGCTAGGGTATTGAAACTCCACCGCGACCCTCTTGGATAAGGAAATGTCAGTTGAAACCTTTGGCCTCCCGTAGCAAAAGGCTGAATGTGAGAAGTCAGGGGGGAAACCCCGCTTTTGATCACTTGCTTGAGCACAGCCACAGGTCACAAGCACCACGCTTCATGTTCCCCACAAGCAGCGCTGCGGCCTTCTGTGTACTCCTGCCAAACAGGCCCATTGGTTTGCGCCTGTTGTCGACTTTATGCGGTGACAGCCAAAGCTGACTATGGATCTTGAATCCGTCTGTGCGTGTTATGGTTTCAGGGTGCACGTTTAAAACCTTGTGTTTTTGTCCCCTCGATACACCTCTGCTTGGTGTTTCGCTGCTTGATGTTTTTTTCGTCCTCGTTGCTAGATTGAAGCAACATATCTTACCTCAATTCGAGGCCGGACAATAGGGCCGGGTCAATGGCACTGTCCTGCGAAAAGTATTGCAGCTTACAACTTGTTTCCAATTCTCCAACGTTCGGCCATGCAAAAGTGCTTAAAAGCACTGTCCTCATCCATGCTGCTTTGTTTGCCTAACTTTGCCCCCTCGCAAGGGATTCAACTCGCCTAACTAGAAGACCATCTGCCTGACTTTCACTTTCGTTGATCCACTCCGGGAGCGCGTGAGGTAAAAGAGATTTTGCGGCAGACTCTATTCCTCCGATGCGTGCGCAATGGACTCACGGACTGCGTCACAAATACATGACAGGGGTACAAAGTTGCAAATGAAACATAGGACCTAGGATGAAACGGGCCTGTCCGGCTCTCAAAACATGATGGGCACCAAGAAGTGCCCAATCAAGCCGAAATTGGAAATCCCACAGCACATTCTGAACGGAAATGAAGGCACGCGACGAGAAGCCGACTGTCCCTGGCAAGTCCTGTCTGCAAGAAAATGGCAGTCAGCCCTAGCGGCCCCGGATTCTAAAGATCATTGCTTGCCAAAATTGCCACAAAAAATTACAATAACAAAAACATGAAGTATCATTCGATGTTGCAACGCAAATTGCCGCAGGATTCCTCAATGGCCAAACGTCGCAGCTGGTCCTAATGGAGGTGACTTTGTGATTGCACGGAACGTCAATACAGAGCGACTACCAAAAATGTGACAAACAAAGCGCCGCAAAATTGGTGAATGTGCAAAATCTCAAAAGTCAAGCCTGTGCCACAGGTCCAACCCTCTTCCGGGAGAAGGAAGGCACAGTTGCAGCAAGGAGGTGAGGCGTTAGACCCTTGAAAGGTTTGGTGAAAACAATCACCACGGTTCAGAACTACGTTAGAGCTTCAGACTCTAGTTATTCGGTTCCATGGGACCACCTATGCTCTCGAACCTGAGGACTGGAAGCTGTGGAGCAAAGTTTATGTAGGCATCCAGTGACTCGAATTGCTGGAAGGTATGCGCACAGACTATGACAGAAGGCGCAGATGGTTGAAAAACAATGCCTTTTGTCGGATGCCCGCAGCACGAAGGATCATGCATTGATGAATGGCCACCCATTGAGTTCAGTCCATTATCCTCCAAAGCGTTCAACTTTGTCTGGAGCACCATCTGGCAGCCTGTCATTTTTTCCATGGATGCGCGCAGGCTGAGGGTTGGTGACGAAAGCTAGCAGGGCGGGGGCGAAGTGGGTGACAGTCGCGACGTCCCAAGGTTGAACCCCCGTGAGGGGGGGCCAACCAAAATATAGAATTGTCACGTGACGCGGCACTCTCGAGGATTCCAGCCCCTCACTTGCTAAAGCAAGAACAACTCCAACTAGCAAGTTTTCGTGATTATATAGTGAAACCTGGGCTGAAACGGAAAAGCCGGGCTCAATCTGGCAGAGCCTGTCAGAAGATTAGGAGGTAGTGGGGAATGAGGCCACGAATTCAACGACACCAAGGTGACTCACAAGAGAGGCGCGACGAGTCATAGAGAGAGCGCAGCGTGGCCAGCCAGGGGCAGCCACAACTGACCGGCCAGCGCGCCACCCCGCCAATAACGGCACCAGCACAGAATAGCTGCAAACAGTTGGGGGTTTGGATAGGGGGGTAGCCTGTGGGAGGGCACACGCGCTTGTGGCAGGAGGCACGCCATGGGGTATCTTGATTAGACTTCTACAGGGTGCGTTGCTCCAAGTGGGGTAGGTGACAGTCTGCCGTGGAACCTCAGCCTCATAGAGAGGCTGCGAAAAGACACAGTTCGGGAAAGTTAGCCCCAACTGGAACCAGCGTCAAGGAGTGCAGGAGCAACAAACCGGACATCGTACCCCGCGAAGGCTCTGATCACGCAATTGGCACAGCCTCCTTTTTCCCCAATGCAGACACACTAGGGGTTCTTACGGCGATGGTTACGCGGGCATCTCAGGCTAGTTCGCTGCTAATTACAGTACGTTACATTCATGCCTCTCGAAATCTTCGAAGTGCACTTCGACTGCGCAGGCTCACAAAATCTGGTGGGCCGCGGTGGGTGCTTGTCGTGACTGCGCCCTCGTTGTGGTGTCATGCAAGTTTTCGGACATGGTGGTCACCTTTCATTGCAGGCGCAAGGAAAACCTCGTTGGTGGTCCAAAGTCCACTTTTTGTGGCCAGAGGCAGGGATCGGAGAGGCTTCACTTCGAAATGCAAATTTCGTGGCAGGCGCAGCACTTTGTGAACCTCGACGTGCAGGTTTCGTTTCTTTTGTGAACCTCCAAAATGCAGATTTCGTAGCATGCGCAGCACTGCGTGAACCTCGAAGCGCAGATTTCATGCCAGGCACAGCACTTTGTGCTCTCAGATGCTCACTCTCACTTTGCAAACCTCAAAGTGCAGATTTCGTGGCAGGCGCAGCTCTTTGTGCTCTCAGACGCGCCTACACTTACACTCACTCTCACTCTCAGTTTCACTCACGCTCACACTCACAATCACACTCACTGACTGACTTGATGCGTGCTCTGGTGACTGTGCTCTCAGATGTGTGCTCCCTACACTCTACACCTCTGTAGACCTCTGAAACTCTAGCCTGCTCTCATATGTGTGCGCTCTCTAAACTGCTTTCCCGACCTCTAAACCTCTGTCTTCTTCAGACTCTTGTTTCTAAACTGACCTATACCCAACTATTTTTTTATCCGGTGCACCTGGCGCGGTTACACCCAGGTACATTTTGCAAACCTTGGTTTCTAGATCTCTACGCCGAGAGATCGAAAAAGACCGACTTCTACACTTTTTCTGGTACTCTCTAATCCTCAAAGGATCGCTTCTTTCTCGAACTCGTCCTATGTCACCTCTACACTGCTTGGGGTCTCTGCCCACGATAATTTTCCTTGTCTCTTTTGCGTATTTTTCTCTCTCTCTCTCTCTCTCTCTCTCTCTCTTTCTCTTTCTCTTTCTTCTTTGAAGTTGGAAGTGGTGGAAGTAAAGTGGACCTTACTTTCATTCTATTACATATTTGTCCATGCCCACTTGATCCCACTTCATTGAAGTCTCGATAGTGAGGTTTGACCTCAACGACCGCAGTGCGGATAAAGAAGCCGCCGATGTGCTTCCTCTAGCTTTCGACCTCCTCCCCCTGGCCATATTTCCATGACTTTTGTTCTGAAGTCCGACTCTTGATTGCTTCTGTTGGAAGGATCCACCAGTAGTCAAGATCTGAATAGCCTGCAACAAACACCAAGGAGCACAAGCCTCAACAATATCTTTTCAAAACCCCATCCTTCACAACATGCATCAAACAACAACGTCAAATAAAATGAAACAAGGATTCCTTGCCATACTGAACGACCAGAAATGGCTCCTGAACACTGGCCTATAAACACGCAAACATGACAAGGTGGAGTAAACAGAACTCGGACCTGGTGGGCCTGGAGAAGGCCAAGGTGGAGTGAACTGAACTGTGGAGTAAACAGAACTACTAGCCAAGGTGGGGCAGTCAGAACTGGGAACTGGTGGGCCTGGAGAAGGCCAAGGTGTCTTCCCTCTCATCCAAAAACTAAGACAGACCAAAAAGATATGAAGACTCAAGGCGCTAGGTCGACTCACGGCGGATGTCCACCACAAGCATTGTAGCAAACAAACATGCACCATGCGTGCAAGGCCGCAATCAGACTGCTGAAAAAAACAGCTGACCATTGATCTGTAACCTTGATTGTTTTCGATCAAGAACATCACACACGCCAAACGCTTTCTCCCCAGCAATTCTCAAATCACTGGTTGTCCAAACTTTCTGCTCCTTCAAGGGATTGAAAAAAGTGATTTTTCTGGGCACCAGTTTGAGGTCCAAAAACCCTAGCAAAAACCGGTCTCGCCACAGAGGGCCTCCCCAGTTCAAGAACATGTGTGGACACAAATGTTCGCAGGGTGTGGAGAACATGCTCGCGGCGCTGCAAAACCATGGAAACCAAGCGGTATGGAAAACTTCTGTCGTACTTGCAGAAACAATCGAAACTTGCGCTGTTTTTTGCCCGGTGACAAAAAAATAGCCGACAAAACGGCCCCCGTTTTGGTGTCCAGAAACGGACCCCAACATTCACTCAGTCTCAATTTGATTTGCTTGTGTCCGGCGGCTTGGCCCCCGTTTTTGGAGTCCGTTTCTGGGCCCCAAAACGGGGGCCGTTTTTGTCGGCGAAATTCATCCCACTATGCGAAAAATAGTGCAAGTTTCGATTGTTTCCGCGGGTACGCGACAAAGGTTTGGCATACCGCTGGGCGTTCCATGGTTTTGCAGCGCCGCGAGCACTTGTTCTCCACACCCTGCGAACATTTATGTCCACACATGTTCTTGAACTGGGGAGCCCGCGAGACCGGTTTTGCTAGTGTTTTTGGACCCCAAAATGAAGGCCACAATTCACCCGAAAATGCAATTTATCTTTGGACACATCAATGGCCAAACCCATGCCCAAGCCTTTGTTAAGAATGGTTGAGCGCGAAGAATACTTGAATGTCTTGGCACAAGTGTGGAGCGCCCCGTTTGAAGAAGCGCCGGGACTACAATGTTAAGGTTGCGTTTTGTGGGTTTCTGTTGGTCTTTGTGTTTTCTTGGAAGTTCTTCACTCCGACCCAAATTAAAGCTTTGCAAAACGCAAACGGGGTGTCGATACCGCGCATTGTAACAGAGGGCCCGAGCGGTACCGAAGCGGTAGAAGCGGTACCGAGGCGATACCACGCATTGTAATAGAGGCCCGAGCGGTACCGAAGCGGTACCGAGGCGGTTCCGCGCATTGTAATAGAGGGCCCGTGACCAGTCAGACCTATTCACAAGAAGAGTGGATGAACAGACATACAGTCAAACCGACTGTTTGGCTCAAGAGCGGGATTGAAAAAGGGGACGCTACTGCTTCCATGTTTTCACATGGTAGCGGAGCCCCGAGAATCCTTTTGTGAGCCATGGAGAATACGACTCCTACGAGTCCAGTGTGACGCTTGAACCACTGGCTGAAGCCTCGAGTCCGCCTGGAGTGAGCCCTGGACCTCAGATGTTTCCAATGAGTCCAAGCACAGAAGGTCAAGATCATACAAGTGTGGTACCTAGTTCGTCTTTGGTTCCTTCTTTGGCGAATGCACCTGCCTGTTTTGAGTGTTGGACCACCATATGCATGTCAGTCTTCACAGAGTTTTGACCCTTTGCAAGCGAGAGATCCTTGGCAGAGTTGGCCTTCTGGTTCTGGAACCCAGCGAGATGTGACTCAGGTGTTGTGGGCTCAGTATGGACCAAGAACAACAGCAGTTCGTTCTTTGAATCCAATGAGTCAGCCTTATAGTTACCATGGAAGGAGTGACACTGTCACAAAGAATGTAACCCAACACTTCCTGGTGGTCAAGATGTACTGAGAGCCGGCGCTGAATTCATGGCCCTTGTTTCACTTCCTCTCTTTTCGGCCGACACGGCTTCTTGAGCTACATCCCAGGTTGCGGTTTTTCTGTTGGGCTTGTCTTTGGGTGGTTGTGTTTTGGGGGGGTTGTTTGGTTTGGTTTGCTTGTCTGCCTAGTTTTTCCCCAAACAGTTTACTGTTGGGGTTCTATCTTAGAAAGAAAAGAGCTGGCCACACTCACTGGCCGCGCCCCTGAACTCTGTGGCTGGGCCCTGTGGCTGAGCCCTGTGGCTGGGCTCTGTGGCTGGGCTCTGTGGCTGGGCCTTGTCCTCCTCTTGTCCTC
>CAXAMN010024984.1:658658-671500 GCA_963970005.1 Durusdinium trenchii
CCTGAACTCTGTCAACTCTGTGGCTGGGCTCTGTGGCTGGGCCTTGTTCCCCAAACAGTTTACTGTTGGGGTTCTATGTTAGAAAAAGAAAAGAGCTGGCCACATTCACTGGCCGCGCCCCTGAACTCTGTGGCTGGGCCGTGTGGCTGGGCTTTGTGGCTGGGCCTTGTCCTTCTCTTGTCCTCCTCTTGGCTGTGCCCCTGAAAACTCCGTCAACTCTGTGGCTGGGCTTTGTGGCTGGGCCTTGTCCTCCTCTTGGCCGCGCCCCTGAATTCTGTCAACTCTGTGGCTGGCCTCTGTGGCTGGGCCTTGTCCTCCTCTTGGCCGCGCCTGAACTCTGTCAACTCTGTGGCTGGGCCCTGTGGCTGGGCCTTGTCCTCCTCTTGGCCGCGTCCTGAACTCTGTCAACTCTACGGCCGGGCACTGTGGCGCCTCCTCTTCTCCTCCTCTTGGCCGCGCGAACTCTCAACTCTGTGGCTGGGCTCTGTGTCCAGGCCTTGTCCTCCCAGGCTCTGTCAACTCTGTGGCTGGGCCTTGTCCTCCTCTTGGCCGCGCCCCTGAACTCTGTCAACCCCGTGGCCCCTGAACTGGGTTCTGTGGCTGGGCTCTGTGTCCAGGCCTTGTCCTCCTCTTGGCGGACGGGCTCTGTTTCCAGGCCTTACCCTCGTGTTGTCCTTCTCTTGGCCGCGCCCCTGAACTCTGTCAAGTCTGTGGCTGGGCTGCGTGGCTGGGCTCTGTGTCCAGGCCTTGTCCTCCTCTTCTCCTCCTCTTGGCCGCGCCCCTCAACTCTGTCAACTCTGTGGCTGGGCTGTGTGGCTGCGCTCTGTGTCATGCGTTCACGCATATGATCGATGTGAGGCATGTGCAAGTAGAAGCAGGAATACATACCATAGGCGAAGCGGCCTGGCAGCACTGTAACAGGCTGCTAATCGTTCAACTGCCTAATACAGTAGTCTGCTTGCAAGATGGAGCCTTCCAACGAAACTATGTACTTCACACCGTTAGTGCCCCAGGTTGCAAATACTTTGGGCTGTGGGTGTTTGAAGAATGCTACGCTCTAGCACAGATTGGGGATCAAAGCATGACCTTCAATCAGCTGGCGCCACAGGCACGATTTCGCACGCGAGCCTTCGAAAAATGCAGCTCCTTGCAGCAACTCAGTTTTGAAAGAACTGAATACGATTCCACTGAACTGTATCGTTCCATACCGGAGGGCTGCTTTTTCGAGGCAGGAATAGAGTCGTTATTCTTGCCTACAGATTTCAACTGGATGGGTCCAGCTGCATGTGAGCATTGCAAAAGGTTGCGAGTAGTTGACATCTCACAAACCAAAATTAGTGAGATTCTGCAGAACACCAGTGAGGCGCATTGGGCGAGACGCCCTCCTAAATTGCACCTCCTTGGGCGAGCTACATATCCCACCCACCCTGGAGAGGTACGTATGCGGAACACGATGCATTTGACTCGTGCACGCAACTTACACTCCCAAAATGGATCCGGCTCCTCTCCAAACCAACCGATGGCCAAGAAGAGTGGGCTGACTTCATGAGAAGTTGCGCAGAGTCAAACCTCAGAGAAGCCTGACAACTCAGACCTGCGTCCGCCTACAGGCTCTGAGCAAGCCACACACCTGCTGCCTGACAAGCCGACACCACTGCCTAGGCTGAGTAGCTAGATAGTACCCAGGGCTGCCTCCCAAGAGGTGGTCTTGGAAGAGTACAGTGTACAGTTCTTCGAACTAGGAATAGCGGCGTTTCACTGTTTCACGTGGTTCAAGGGGCGTGCATGCTGGATCCAAGAGCACTTGAACTGAAAGTCGGAGATGCTGAACCAGTGGGGACCTGTCAACAGAGTCCTGCCTGACAATATTCGTCGAGGGCAACGCAACGTCATGTCGCTTCGTTATTGTTGCTCCCGCTCGCTATTTTGGAGCTGCTGTCATGGAGCGCACGCTGGCCTCCTCCTCCCTCTTGGGGGGAGAGGGCCGAGGAGGGAAGACCGATTGTCCTGGGGAACAGGGCCAAGATGACAAACACTTCACGAAATGGGATTGGTGCCAGTAAGTCTCTGGCCATTTTCGTAAGCCATTGTGCGCACTCATTCGGCTGCTCTTTGCCGACTCGAAAGTTCTTCAGGAGAAAGGCTTGTGCCTCTACCCCCCTATTGGCTTCCAGGTGTCTACAGCCCATGCCGGAGGCAGATTAGGCATACCTAGTATGGCAATTGGCAGCGTTTCCCAGCCCTGCTTCTCCAGGTCACGCAAAGCAGCTTGTGCTCCTACTTTGGCTTTACCAAAGGCATGAAAAATGGCTGGTCGCATTCGATTACGTGGTAACGCACTGGCCTGGAAAAGATGCTCCCCCGGCAGTGATGTGGCAGTGCATGGGCCTTCTAACATTGGGAGCACGGAGAGGATTCCCTGTTCGAAAGTGGCCCTAGCCCAACTACGGGGTTCGCTCTTGTCCGGCTGGGGTGAGTGCCCCAGGATGGGATTGTCGTGGCCATCTGATTGTGCCGCCAGGGCCGAGGTCAGCTGTGCTCATAGCCGGGCAAGGCCAAAAGTGCTTACACATGTAGAGGCCATAGAGTGACCACACAATGCACAAGTCAAGGGCAGTTCTCATTGGGGCTCCAACAAAGGGAGTAAATATAGTCCCATTGATGGCAGCCTCACTCGGATTGATCGGTGCCTTGGCTCGAGAGACTAATGCGAGGCGGCATGCCTGGAGACTCTTTGCCAGCGCCGCAGCACTTGTTTCATGCTCCATCGGGCTGCTCTTGCGACGGTTGCCTATCGACACGACCAGACCTGCGTTGTATTCGAGGTGAGCTTCAGTGAATAACAACATGCCGATTCCGGAACTAGAGTAAGACCCTGGTCGCGCACACCCTATGAGGTCAGCCCATTGGTGCTGCTGGTGAGCCAACTGCAGTAGGTCTTGGACTTCAAAGAGTGTGACTGGTGTACACAATCATTGTCGATGAGTGCAAAGTGTTGAGCAGGGTAGAGAAAGCGTGCAGCTTCAAGAACAAAAACCCCGGCCCAATAGTATGGAATCCTATGAAGGCCGACATCAGCATCAGCTCGGACCCAAAGGACTTCCGTGATTTCCTCTTGCGGACCAACCAAGCTTCGGCGAGAGGCCCACCACGCTGCAAAGGCAGGCCAATAGGGGACATCCTCAGGCAATCGATTGTCTACGATTAGATATATCATGTGACTACGTACTATGAGCTCTCGATGCAGCATGAGCATGTGTATAATGGCAATCATACCAGGTAGGTCCCCTTCTGCGTCCTTCTGTTGTGTGGCGTATCCTCGATCCAACTTGGGCGGCTGGCTCTGACATCTGCCAACACTAGGGCTGGTCTGGCAGAGTCGAGGCCAAGGGGACTACTAAGACGATGAGGCGTTTTCAAAGCTGCATCTGCATCTGCTTGGACCTGCGCGACACTGACTGCAGGACTCTGGGCAAAAAGAGCTTGACCAGCCTCTGAAAGCCAGTCTGTTGCAGCCTGTGTGTAGGCTATCGGCACCTGACTTCGATCATCCATACCATCGTTGAGGTCCAACGGATTCGATTCAACCTCCTCAGGGTCTTGCGACATATGGCTCGAAAAAGGTAAGTGCAGTGTCCACCAACTAAGGTTGGCAGTTGCACCGGCAGGCGCGAGCGAAGAGGCAGGTGGCTTGGGTGACGGCAGCTAAGGCTGACCCCACTCCTGCTTGCATGGTTTTAACAACCAGCTGTGAGCCAAACATTGCGGTAGAATGCACTTACAAGGAAACAGCTAGTCTCTCAAAACGCTATGGAGAGTTCTCCAGGAATAGAACCGCAAGAAGGCCAGAAAAGAACCAGGTGTGGCTGCTCCACAGTTGGTCACCTGACCTTTGACTCCTATGCCTACTATTCATGGTCATCTGCCTGAGGGTGCATTAATGAAAGCAACCAGGCCACATAAACAAGGCCACACAACTGAGAATGCAAGTCAGTGAGGGGGTGAGAAGGGCACCCTGCACATCGTGCGGCATTTCATCAACAGTTTGCTCAATGTCTTGCACTAATGCTTGCAGACCTTGTACCCTGGCGTGAAGTGCTGTTTCGATCTGATGATGTGTGCGCTCTACTTGGCGTTGGGGAGGCGTCTGCGTCGTTAACTGCGGATCTACCCGGAGTACCTGCTGTTGTTGTCTGTCCTTAAATGTCCAAAATCCGACGCGCCGCGGTAGCGAGCCTTGGAAAGGGCGCGTTTGCAAGAAGGCTTCAAGAGGGTCCATGGGGGTTACAAATTCCCTGGCTGGCACAGCATCTGACAGGACAGTGAGAAGGTGACCCTCATGATGTTGTATGTGCAGGATCACGAGAACCAGAGTTCTCCTTGCACCATAAATGCTGGCTCCTCCAGCATTAATGGCAATACAGCTCTGATGGTAGAGTGGGAGTATGGTTCCTTCGATTGACGCCCTAAGCTTAAGTAATGCCGGTGGGAATTCAAAACCTTCCTTCCAGTCAGAGAAGAGCCTGTTGGCATTTTGTGTAGCTGCGTCCACCGGGAAGAAATGCAGAGTAGCACTGGACACGTTGCCCTTTATAGGGAAACTGTACAACGAGGTCTAAGACACCATACCGTGTGTCCTCATGGTTGAACTCAAAGCGCACAAAATTGGTGACATCAACATAAGTGCTATCTTCTGCCAAAAACAGGGGTTCTTGCTGTCGCTGCATGATTGGTCTGTTCGACTGCTTTCACGACACTGCCTCAGCGTGCGTAAGCGCCAACTGAGCTTGCGAATTGCAGCAAGAGATCAGCAGGTGACTCGCGGCTGAGCTATGAGCCAAAGGTCTGCGGACATCAGACTGCACATCAAAATTCAAAGAGTGCTGTCCTTTATCAGGAGTGACAGAACCACAGGTGTCCCAGGTCTACTGGACTGGGCACTTCTTGGGATGCGCAAAGGCACGGTGTGGGGACAGGTGTTCGCTCGTGCCATCCTCCCTCACGGGTAAGTTCTCAGCGGCAGAGGCCGTTCCGACAGTCTCTGTGTCGGGGATACCCGAGGTTTGCGAAAGCACTGCAAGGAGTTTCTCATGGGTTGGGTCGGCTTTAGAAGCATGCCTTGAGGGGCGCCTTGGTACCTTTGGAGGAGACCTCAGGCTGGGCACAGTGGCTGCCTTCCTGCGATAAATTGGCCCTGTCATAGGGCAAGACTGGCCGCTCGTCTGAAGCCCGACTGTGACTGGGGCCATTGAGGCTTGAGCATTTCCAAAATCTGGCTGCGGAAAGAGGAAACGTTGATCTGCCAGCGAGAGTAGAAGAGCGTCAAAGATTCAGCCAGTGGTATGCGGATTCGCAAGATAATTTCTACCTGTGGCCGGCCGTCAGGCCCATGGGTGAGAGAGCACTGATGGGAGCCAACAATGAAAGGAAGGGCCATTGAGTGAAAACTGTAGATAATGCCTCACTACTTGCTAGGAGGAAGTCTAGAGGCAACTACCTACCTTCGAGCCTGAACAGCCGCAGGGTAGTCTCCTCACGCAGCATCCGTGAAGGGAAAACATCTCAACTGGGAAGACAAGTCTCGGTTTTTGCAGCATGCCGCATCTGGATGACCCTCCTTGAAGCACGTCAGGCATAGCTTGCTCTGCTGAGCTGTTGGTGAGCTGTGGATGCGTGGCGTGCTTCGTGTGCGACCTTGGGGGGAGGAATGGGAGGGGCTTACCTTTTGATGCCCCCTTTTTGAACTCTGGTGGTCACCTCCCACTGCACGCCTTTTCCGGTTTTGTGGGAATTCCGAGTTTGATGGCGGTGGTTTTTCCTTACGCTGTCTACCAGGTTCCGCCCCCTTTGCTGCCAGCCTTCGAGCATGCTACCATATGCAATGTGTCCACCTTTGTACCCCATGGACCACACCAACGCATTCGAATGCATTCTGGACGGTGCACTTGTCTTCGAGCTTTGGCTCTACCATGCCATGTTGCCGTGCTCTGGTTTCTTACCTACTTTCATAGTGCCTTTGGCGGCACTGTGATGCCTGCTGCCTTGTGAGCATTCCCTGTGCACCTGCCCATGCATCAAAGAACTTCTGAGTGCACTGTTGAATTCATCGCCCCACCCCTCCTCGTGCCTTCATGGCCTTATGAGTTACTTTACAGGTTGCGCTGGCGGTTTTTTGTTTGGGTTTGTTGGTTGTTTGGTTTGGGTTTGTTGTTTTTTGTTTCTTTTTGACTTGCAACCTTGCTTGTAACTCGCTCTTAACTCGACTAAGGTGACTTGTGCAAAACCTGCGCACACAGCGCCTCCACTCGTGCAAAAAAAACTGGGAAGACAAGTCTCGTATCTAGAATAGCCAAAGGTCTGACCATGTGAAATGAATAGATAAAATCTGCTAGTTGGAAAGAGTAGTAACTGCACCACCTCTTTCATGCCCCCCTGCATGTGGGGTCAAAACCCCAGTGCGAGGGCTAGTTATGTTGTTATGATAATTCCAGGGGCAGCACCCAGAATCATATCCACATCACTGGTGAGCGTACAGCATGCGTTGATGCCAGGCTGAACATACAGATGCTGATGGTTGCTGTGCAGATTCTGCAGAGTCTATTGGATGTCACACGCCAAGGCACGTACATTTCTTGCTTGAGTTATGAGTTCTCTGAGTAGACGTGCATGGTGTAGCATCTCCTGCCAACACATCCTGTTCCGTAAGTGCTTGGAGGGCATATACTTCCAATTGGGCAGACGGGAGCGGTGCTTCCACTGGTGGCAGGCTTCTTTCGGCGCAGGGCGATTTATTGTCGTAGGTACTGCCGGCAAGGTGTGCAACTGCATGAAGGGGAAGGCACCGAAGGCTTCCCCGGGCTCTGGAGGCCTGGCTTGCCCAAGGGCTACTGCACAGCCAGGGGAGGGAAGGCATTCTGTTTGATAGAGGATGCGGCACTTCGGCCATGCAGAATTACTCCATTATGCGTTATGTATCGCGAGTCTTCAAACGGGAAAAGGACTTGCCCACTGGTAAGCACCAAAGAAGACTTACGAATCTCGTCAGGGATGGCTACTACAGCCATTTCAGTGAGCGACGGGCATGTGCCATTATCCATGGGGGTGCGCACAAAGGCAGCAACCGCAAGTCGCAATGGAAGCTGTGTATTCGCAACTGTCACATTGAGCTGAACATAGTGTATTTCATAATCTGTGTGCCTGCAGACTAGGCGCGAAAAGGGGGTGAGGTCCAATCCCCCGGGCCCGGCTGCCACTGGTCTGGCATGTTCGACCGACATAACCCTTTGCACCGTCGAGGATCAGGACTGAGGTCCAAACCTCAGGAGAATTGGAAGAGCTATAACCAATGGTAGGTAGGCCTATCACATAGCAAACTGCGCCCTGGCTGCTAGTCTATCACTGCGACTTGAGCCCAAGTTACGGGAGAGATAGAAGAGCCATACGGAAAGAAGTGTTACCAAGAGAAAAAAGGACGCAGGAATTCAAGCATTCACTGTTACCGCTAGACAGTAGACCTAGAATACATAAGAAACCTTGGTACAGGTCACTTGCAAGCCTTTCTGAAGCCTGTTACTGCGCTTGGTATCAGGAAGGCAAACTAGAACCGTCGTCTTCGCTTGATGTCATCCTTGCGCGCTCTCTTCGTCAGTCTCTGTTCAAGCGCTTCCTGATACTCAGGGTGCGCCACGGTGAAAATGCGTTTTCTGTGGAACCGCACTGCAGTGGGGAGGGGTCGGTGGAAAGAAACTTGGGAGCGCGAGCTGATAACCGGAGATGGACTTGTGCACTCCGCGAGCAAGTGGGCACGCTTTGGTTGCAACGGATCACACCTCATAAGGGGTGTCTCCGTCAAGTCATAGCCAAAGGTTTGGCAGAGGTGAGAATGGAGCGCTGCAAGCATTTCCTCTCCTGGCCGAGGGGTAATCCAAAAGCCATCATGCAACCAGATTGCTGATGTGAAACCAACTCGTGATTGGAGAAAAGAGTAGGCAGTCCATGTAACCCGCTGTTCCAGGACCTCAAAAAGTGAAAAGGAGCCCCTCGCCCACTTCCTTCAGCGACAGGAGGACACCAGGGGGGAGGATGATTCATGACATATCGGCTCGCAGAAAAGACCTCTCTAGCAAAGTTCACTGGAGAGCAGGGCAGCTCACCTGTGAAACGCTTCTTGAGGCATTCAATTGCCTCCTGCGGTGTAGCGCTGTTGAGGATGACCAAGAGCCATGTTTTTGCCACTGTGCCTTCAGCGATGTGGGTACTTAGAGCTTCTCTCAGGTATTCTCGCACCTGCGCAATTGGGGGTAGCCCCAAATGAACAGCAGCAGACTTACACTGCCGTCTCATCAGCTCGTAGTGCGCCCCACTGATGTCTGTCTCCCAATGGGAGTTGCCAAACAGAAGAAGCCGGACTTGGCGCGGCAGCCATTGCATTACCCACTGCATAATATCTACCTCCAGAGGCGTCAATTGTGGGCTTATAGCCTACAATGAAACAGTGGGAGGATGCCACTGCAGAGCCAATATGGTCCAGAGAAATAAATTTGTAGTGCGGATGCAGTTGTAGCAGCGTGTGCAGCTCCGGAGGGGCCGGAGCAGGGCATTCAGTGAGCACAAAAGCAGGGACGTGCGATGCAATTCCTTGCTCACTAATGAATCCAAGCGATTGCGCGAGCTGATATGGTGGGAGTGCAGCATGATGCAAGGGTACTAACGGGTTGCCTGCAGCCTCTTTAGCAGCAGCACTAGCTTGACCTGCAAAATAATCTGCAAGTCGGTACATTCTCGTGGAAGATATACAGGCGGAAAAGGCACGGTGAACACCTAGATGTGCCGGTGGCTGCCACGCAGCCAGAAGATGATAATCCGTGGGCAGATGACTCCTTTGCTGCCCTTAATTAAAGGCAATTGAAGGCACTCCAGCAAGGTGATGGCCATGTCCCATGGAGTGTACAAACGTGTCCAAATGTGTCCACTGTCCATCAACAACTACCCAGAAGGGCCCCAAAGAGTGCCTGTCACGCACGACACGCAAGTTGCAAATACAGCGTCACTAGTGCCTGCTAGTGCTTGCTAGAGCGTCGACTTGCATCCGTGCTGGTCCTAGGAATTCTAGACTTGGTGCAGTGCGCCTTGCCCTTCTTTGACCTGAGTAGTTAGACAGTCCCAGACTGCTACCCGTGTGGTGGATCTGGATGAGTACAGTGTACAGCACTAGGAAAACGGCGTTTCACTTCTTCTCGCACTTGTTTTTCGGATGGTTAGGTGGGCCTTGCGTGCACTGGTTGATCGTTCTGGCCACGTTTGAAGGATGCAGTCAGAAGCTATCAGACGATCAAACGAGGTTTTGCAGCATGAGTCTCTGGTTGACTCTCCTTGAAGCACGTCATGCAGAGCTCGCTACGCTAAGCTGTTGGTGAGCTGTGAATGCTTGGTGTGCTTCGTGTGTGACCTCCCCCTTTGGGGGGAGGTAAGTGAGGCGCATACCTCTTGATGCCCCCTTTTTTTGAATCCTGGTGGTCACCTCTCACTGCCCTTCTCACCCGGTTTTATGGAAATACTGGGTGTGATGGCGTTGGTTTCCCTTATGCTGCCTACCAGGTTCCACCCTTTTTGCTGCCAGCCGTCGAGCATGCTACCATGCTGAATGTGTCCAATTTTGAATCCTATGGACCATACCAATGCACTCGAATGCACTCTGGAAAGTGCACTTGCTTTCGATCTGTGGCTTTACCATGCCGAGCGCTTGGCTTTCTTACTTCTTACAAAGTGCCCCCTGCCAGAGGCATTCCGCACGGTGCTCCTGCAGCGACCGCAACTACAAATTGTAATTCGTCCCTGCGTGGTAGACGGACATTCCATCTGGCAGTTCCAGGAAGACGGAAAGGAAAGCTACCCCAAAGCTGTACGTGTCCCGGCCAACCCGCGTGGGGAAATTGCTGACAGAGCCTTCTATGCTGCACCCTTGCTCCGGCACGTAGAAGTGGCAATGGGCATTCAACATGTAGGATTCGCAGCCTGGCAGAGTTGTCAGCAACTGCAAATTGTCAAGCTTCCACCCTCGGTCATAAGTCTTGCGGAAGGAACTTTCCAGGGGTGCTATGTGCTGCGAGAGGTGGCTGCCCCGGGGTGTGTCCTATACAGCCGAAGGGTGTTTGCGGAGTGCTGCTCCCTAGGTCGAGTTGGGGTCAGTCACGAAACTGAGGATAGCAACGTCCTGGCACCAGGGGCACAGCTAGGCAAATATGCATTCGAGAGTTGCCTCACGCTTACAAACATCACCTTTGACATGGACCATACTAACAAACCTCGAGCGCTGCCTGAAGGTGCATTTTGTGGCGCAGGCATTGAACAGCTCTGTTTGCCGAGTGATTTCCACAATATCGGGCCGCGGGCCTGTGAAAATTGCAAAAGCCTTGTGGAGGTCAACCTCATGGGCACAGAAATCACAGCCCTACTCTCTTCCACATTTGCCCACTGTGTAGCCTTAAATTGTATATGGCTTCCGCCACGACTCACGCAAATTGGCAAAGAAGTTTTCCTTAATTGTGTTGCGCTGCAAGAAGTTGTCATCCCGACGGAGCTTAGTGACATAGGCAACCGTGCATTCTGCGGGTGTGAGCAACTGCAAAGATTCACCCCCCTGGATTGGGGTGACATTGAACAGTGGGCGCAGGCAGAGCACAATGCTTTCTTTATGTGTGACAAATTTGAAAAACCCCTGTGGGTAGAGCTGCTCCCCGCGGAAGGACCCGATTCGGACGCTTTTGACGAGGAGCTATACCACGAGTACTCCTAACATCATGCCAGTCCATGAGAGGCTCAAGGTGGGTGCCTTAGCATCCGTCTTCAGGAAACATCCCTGGCCTTAGGAACAGCCCATGAACAAACTCAGACACTTTTGGCTCAAACAATAATCGCAAATAGTCTGCCGCACATGGAGCTCGACGATTCATCCATGATTAGCACTCCACCTGAAATGGAGCCGGTCATGGAAAGCTCCCTGGCGCTGACCACGCTTTCGGGGGTGACTTTTAAGGTCTCTCTCAGTGTTGCAAAGATTGACCGATTTGAGGATCTAGAGGACCAGGTTATGGACTATCTGGCCTCAGTTACTGATCTCAAAGTGTTTGGGTGTTCCATCGACTTTCTGCAAACTGCCACACAGACATACCTTGAGGACCCAATCTGGGACAAGCTACATACAGCAAGGTATGGCATACACCATTGTCTTCAAGAACTGCAGTGTTATCCTGCCATCGCAAGAACAACTCGAAGGTTGCCCTATCCATCATGTTCCGCTAGCCGTTCATGTCCCTCTGAACCCAGAAGAAATCATCCCAGAAGGGGCCTTTGCAGGCGTTCCACGTCTGCGACACGTCAGTGTAGAGTCAGGCATCAGGCTCATTGGAGCAGAGGCTTGGCAAAATTGCCGACAGCTCCGCATTGTCAAACTGCCGGCCACTGTAGTAGGCATTTCCGATAACGCCTTCCGTGACTGCAAACTACTAAACAGTGTCTTGGCTCCTGGTTGTCGAGATTTTGGATACAAAGCCTTTGCGGAATGCTGCTCCCTACAATGGGTGTATGCATCGGAAGGGGTTGCAAATATGTTCAACAGAGAAGCCAAGTTCGGGACCGGGCAATACCTCTTCCAAGGGCGTATTAACCTTGCTGAGTTTACCTTGAGTGAGCTTCCATCCCCCCGAGGGTCAACACTGCAAGCTAGGACTAGTGAGCTAGCACCGGGCTGTCTTAGTTCTACGGGAATCACCGCACTCGCTCTCACAAAGCATTTTGTAGCTATTGGAGCGCATGCGTGCGACGGTTGCCGACTGCTTAAGAGTGTAGACCTTAGCAACACCAATGTGGAGGAAATTCTGGAATTCACCTTTGTGCACTGCACTAGCCTCAGAGAAGTTCTCCTTCCGACTACCCTCCATACAATCCGAGTTAAAGCCTTTATGAACTGTGCAGCCCTAGTTGAGCTTGCAATCCCGCCCTCGCTAAGATACATTGGAAGTGGGGCTTTCTTGGATTGCACTGCCTTTAAGAGGCTCGCCAAAATGCCAGGACGGCACAAATGGCGAGGAGTATATGCTGAGGAAAATGCTTTCGCCATTTGTCCTGCTATGAGATGGCCACCCTGGCTGCATATGATCCCGGACATGGGACATACCCCTGGTCTTGGATGAAGACAAGCCTTTCTGGCCACAGCTATCGTGGTCTCACAGTCACTCATTAAGAGTCTGGGCGCACGCCTTAGCGTGTGTCCAGGGTAGGCCAGACGCTGTACCAAGCCAAAACAAGCCTTCCTTCAGAGTACCCTTCCGTACGAGATTTCCATCCCCCGTAGCATGGCGCAATGCGCACTTGCAGGCAGCACGCACTTTCGAGCAAGGTGCAAGTAAGGAAAAAACAACACATAGCGAAGGACATGTGTACTTGACAAAGGTGGGCAACCCGTCTAGTCCAGGCAGCGCCAAGAGCTGTCGGCAGATGCCAGTGATAAACCTGCAAAGACCGCAATGTGTTCGCAGCTGGAATGGTGGATAAGTGCACCGCCAGCAAGTTGCGGCAAGTGAGATGCGCAAACACTAAGTAGGATCACCGACCTCTTTTCGCCATTCGCAACACTGTGAGCCAATAGGAGTGAGAGCCTTAGCTCCTCGTTCCTGACAGGCGGGTGGTAGAGAGTGGCAATGAAGGATGCCCAGGGGGAACCTTGGTTTCCTTTGTTGATGTCCGACATTTCCAATTTTGTACAAAGAGGTACAGATACCATGCTAGGATAGTTCTACTGGGGAGGCCCTCTGTGGCGGGGCCGGTTTTTGCTAGGGTTTTTG
>CAXAMN010024984.1:671510-716284 GCA_963970005.1 Durusdinium trenchii
GGCATGCAGCATGCCACCACTCTCCATGACATGGAAGCAACTGGCGTTGGAGCATTGCGATACTCCTGACCTGCATTGTGACCATGGTTCTGCCACACTGTAGTGTGGCCGCTGGTCACTGGTAATCAAGAAGTGAAGTCCATTTGAAGCCTTTTTTGAGACTTTGCTGGAGCACAGACCTGCGCTGCCATGCCTTCTTTCGAGAATTCAGGCCCATTGATGGTCACTAGTCTTCGTTTCACCTGGCACAGAGGAAAGACTGCAAGATGGTGGAGACTCGGCCTGTGGGCTGTAGTTTGTTTGTTTTGGTTGTCCTTGTTCTTTTCTCCACCATCTGACTGTTCTTCCCTTCCTTCAACGATGACCTGGGCACCATGCCCACACGACGTCCGTACTCGTGGAAAAATACTTCTTACAAAGTGCCAACGGCGGCACTGTGTTGCCTGCTGACGTGTGAGCATTCTGGCTCTGCACGGCGAGTGCACATGCTCATGCATTCTTTACATTTCGTTGATGGACAAGTGCAATTTGGAATTCATCGCTCCTGTCTCACCTTTCTCGTGCCTTCAAGGTCTCACGAGTTGCTTTAAAGGTTGCCTTTGCGGCGTTGTGTTTTGTTCTTGCTTGGTTGTTTGTTTGTTGGGTTGGTTTTGTTTGTTGTTTCTGTTGCCTTGCAACCTTGCTTGTGACTCGATCTTCGACTGAGGTGACTTGTGCAAAACCTACACACACAGCACCACTCGTGCAAAAAACACCGTGCTCCGAGCACCCCCCAAAAGGCCCCGCAGTGGCAAGTAAGTCCAAACCAACACAGAACATGACACAGCTGCCTGAAACCAAGCGAGGAATTTGACCTCTTTCAAGGCCTGGTCGCACCCGAAGAAATGCCCTGTTCAATGAACATTCTGCACTGGCTGCTCCACACAAAGCAGATGGCCAAGGTGTCAAGGCTCGGTAATCATAATTGCATGGGTCGACACCCACAGACCGCTCAACTGTCAGCTTTCTTTGGGGGCACACGGAGAGGCTTGGCCACCAATCAGTTGCGGGAACCCATCCAGAGGGTTGCTTGCTGTTTGAGCTTTGTGGTGCACTTTTGTGGTTGGCAGGTTTTATCACGATAGTCGACTTTGACCTGTCAGGTTGATGAAAATGGCATAGCAGTCATCACTGTGAGACTCGTAAGGCCATGCCTTCTGAGGGATCTTGACCAGTTTTGTTTGTTGTTTTGCTTGGTTGAACCTTGGTCGGAGTTGAGGGTTGTTTTGAGACTTGCTGACTTGAGTTGTTGATGTTTGATCGACCTGGAGACCATTCTGGAAGACAGGAGTTGAGATCTTAGTTGATGCTCGAACCTTCGTTGCTCAGAGAAAACGAATTGAAGAGAAGAAGAAGACAGGAAGAACCGGTGCTGAGGTGACCCAAGGAGGGGTGTGAAAAGTGTGGGCAGCACGCCTGTACAGTCAGTGTGTGATCACCTAGTACCTCTTTGCAGTGGAACTTTTCGTTTTTCTGTCGTTGGGGTTGGAGCTGAGTGGGGGTCTTCCTCCTTGGAGTGTGTTCTCTTTGAGGACTCAGTGGAATGTGACCAGAAGTGGCCACGAACATGTCTAGAGAAGCCTGTGGAGAGCTGTAGTGCTTGACGTGAGCTGTGTTTAGCTTAGGTTTGCTTGAGAGTGTTTTGAGATGCTTTCTTGCACTTTGAGTATGTTTTGGACGACTGTGACCAGTCAGACCTCTTCAGAAGAAGAGTGGATGAACAGAGACACAGTCAAACCGACTGTAACGTTTGGCCCAAGAGCGGGATTCAAAAAGGGGACGCTACTGCTTCCGTGTTTTCACATATGCACCACTCCAATTTTCAGGTTGGTGGTGATCGCCAACCAGGCAAGAAGAAAGGTGAGGGAGCGGGTTTTGCCTGCGCCAAAGACTCCCGCCACAGCAATGGTTGACTGGCCTGAGCGCAGAGTCACGCATGGTCCATCCTATCGCAAGTGAATGATGTGTCCATTGTCAGTGCGAGGCTCCCTTGAGAATTCGGCAGCTTGAGGGCAAATCGTAAGCGTATCACCCGTCGCCACCAGTCCAAACAGCGAGTGTAAGCTTCGGAGCATGGCTCGTGAGGCGTCGAACTGGTATGGTATGGGTGGGTGTGGCGGGATTCCCAAGGCAGTGAGCTTGTGTTCAGGTGGCATTGTGGCAATTTGTAAAAGATGGTGAGCCGTGACAGTGTTACCCAGTTCAGCCAGCGCGAGGAGCTGGAAGCCTACTGCTCTGGACGTCATGAAAAAAAATAAACATTGGGACGCTATTGCGAGGACATTTGGGCATTGAATCAAGGCAGTCCGTAGTGCTAGTGTCAACTGAGGTGGTCGTCGATGGCCTGTCACGGCAGGCCCATGCAGAGAGCACTGTTCAAAGAAGAGGTCATCGTGCTCATCCTGACAGCTTTTTGGCCATGACGCATTGGTTGGACAAAGCTCAGACGTGACAAGCGAAAGGGCAATGAGTCTCCAATGCTGGTTTTTTTGGTCTCTGTTTTTGGTTTGTGTGGTTTCTTGTTTGGCAAGCAGTGTCCAGTCCAACTCTCAGCCATTTGCAGCCACCCCATGTTCTTTGTCCAGGCGCGCAGCCTTTAAGGAGAGCACAGTGGAAGAGAAACCGTCCATTGCTTCCCCACAAGTGTGTCTCATCTGTCTGGGCCAGCCGATCTCAGGCAAGGCCGCATGCCTGCATGCTCGCGCAGCTTCTCAAGCGGCTGCGCATGAAGGGTTGTCATCACGCCACGCATCAAGATTTGGACGGTGCCCAAGCCCATCTGTTGGGACGGTTTCACAACCGAGTCGTTTGATGCTCAGCCAGGCTTTGTACCTTTTGGACAGGGAAGCAACAGAGCATTTCGTTCTTTGGCGGGGTTTACGTGTGTTCTCACCCATCACTTCTCCAAGTCAGCGGGCCAGCTGCTTCGACTTGCAGGACTTTTGACGCACAAATGTCAGAACAGGACGAAGGCAGCCCACATCGCCAGAAGTCTGGGTTGGCACACAGCAGAAGGTCCGGTTTTTTTGCACGGGTGGAGACGCCATGTGCAGAGAATGCACAGGTCATCTTGTGAGTGAGTCTTCGACCAGGAAAAAAACCAGGAACACAGCAGAAGGTCCGGCTTAAAGCAAGCAGGAAGGCAAAGTGGCTGGTGGCAGTGCCACAAACACTTCACTTGCGAGTGACATTCCCACTCTTGTGAAAACTGTAAGCTGTTAGCCTTTGTACATCCAGTACCTCCATCGCCGAGATACGAGAGTTTACGTTCGCACACTGCATTAGGCTCCAGCATATTTGGCTTTCAAATACACTTCACACTATCCACGTACAAGCCTTTATGAACTGTGCCATATTACAGGAGTTGGCAATCCCGCCAACGCTTCTTTATGTTGCCAGCAAAGCCTTTTTGGATTGCACTCTTTTGGCACGGCTCACGTTGATGCCGGGAGAACGAACAACGTGGAGGGGGGCCTTATGCTGAAGAAACTGCTTTTGCACTATGTCCCAGATTCCGTCTGCCAACGCGGGTCAACCTTATCCCAGACTCAGGGTATGTTCCGACTTAGCATAGTGTCAGACTTACATGCAGACACTCATGACCTGTTTGCACTACATGTATAGCACATGAACGAGCCCAATACCGCAGCGGCTTTTGTGAGCCAAGAGGTGAGAAAAGGATCGCCTCTGTGTTTGACATGGTAGCGGAGCCCGAGGATTGGTCCAGCCATGGTGGAAGATGATGATGGCCATGCTGGCCACGATGACCACAGGAAGGCATCAGCCTGATCTCGAGCTGATGACCACGACAGAGCCCAACGAGAACATGACAGGGCATTGAGATTGGAATTCGACAAGCCCATCCTGGTGGCTACACGACAAGGAGCAGGAGGCAATTTTAATGGCTACATCCTCAACTTCCTGGAGTACAAGAGATGAAGAGAAGTTGGCTGACACTACATCCTTGAGATCACAGAGAACAAGAATGGCAGAGGATCCTACTACATTATGGACATCGACACCACGGTCTTCCTGGTGGACTATGCAGAGCACTTCGACATGTTCGAGCTGGAGGAGTAAGAGCTGGCAAGAAGGTGAGGCTTTTATGAACTCACCTGAGAAGAGAAAGAAAGGTGAGCTTGGAGCTCACGACACCTGCAATCTTGGGTTCGAGTCCCAGGATGAGAAGAAAGTGTCCTCAGGTGAAGTTGGACTTCACGAAGAAGAAAAGAAAGTGGCATACTTTGGGTTCGAGTCCCAAAGAAAAGAGAAAGAGAATGAGGAGGACAAGATGGCCACAAGTGAGGTGACGATCCCACTTGAGAAGAGAGGAAACTATGTCCTGGAGAATGAGAGCGAGCAGGACATCATGATGGCCACGAATGATATCTCCTTGGAGGAGACTATGTGCTTGGAGCACTATGAGAGAAAGAATGAGCAGGTGATCACAAATGCCACAGAAAGCCAGAACTACATCGAAAGCTTGGACGTGAAAGAGTGGAACTACAACGTCTTCAAGGAGAACCAGGTGAAAGAGCTCGACAAGACTAATGAAGCTGGCAAACGACCTCGATGTCTTCAAGACTATGAGCTTGATCTCAATCGCCATCCTGAGCAGGTGGCCTGGCATGGTGATGATCTTCACGGTCCTGATCACCATGGCCTATGGATTTCAAGAAGATCCTCAAGAAGGCTGGAAAACGAAAGCTGAGCGCAGAGATTGGTTAAAGAAAAGAGTGAAAGGTAGAGAGAGAAGGAAAGAGAAAAGACTTTGCCGTTTGAGCCAAGTGGTTAGGAAACGCCAGACACAAGTCATGATGCTGTTCATGATGGTTGGAGCAGCGCAAAGCATGGAAACACAACAGATGCTACAGCGCATCACACGCTTAGCAGAAGCAGCCAACACAGCAGCACAAGCAGCTACAGAAGCCACACAGGCAATGACGAGAAAAACAGGTTCCTCGACACACGGATGGGAGTCAGCAACAAAGATCCTCAAGAGTCCAGACACCTTCAATGGTGAAGATCCATTGTCATTTGCAACATGGAAGCTACAGTTTGAATCATGGCTGAGCTTTGGAGATTCAAAGTTCAATGAACTACTGGCCAATGTAGAAGGCAGTGCAAGAGAACCAGATTGCTCAAGCTACACGCCAGAACAGACAGCGATAGCCAACAAATTCTTTGCAGTGCTGAGTTCATACTTGAGAGGAAGATGTCTTCAGATGGTTCGAGCAAACCAGCAAGCCAAAGATGGATTCAAGCTTTGGTTCCAGATGTGCAGAGAGTTTCTTCCTGCAACACGCCAACGATCCCTAGCACTCGCGCAGACATTGGGACAGTATCCAAACTTTAACCAGAAGTTGTCGATGATGACTGACAAGTCAACGTATGCAGATGTGAGAGAGGCATTGTTAGCCTATGAGAGAACACCCAAAAGCTTTTCCCAGGAACAAATCCTCAAGCAGCTGGAACTACGTGATCCAGTACGAGCCTCAGGAGATGAAGCCACAGCAACGGAAGTTGACAGAGTGACAGACTTGAAAGGTAAAGGCAAAGGCAAATACAAAGGAAAAGGAAAAGACAAAGGCAAAGGAAGCTGGTGGCAAGGAGCTTGGACCTTTGGCAGAGGTCGAGGCTATGGAAAAGGAAGAGGCAAAGGAAAAGGCCGCGGTAAAGGAAAGTCCAAAGGAAAGAACAAAGGAAAGAGTAAAGGCGGCAAGAAAGGAAGCAAAGGGAAGAGCAAAAGCTACAACAGCTACAACCAGAACTACAATGGAGGTGGCAACACGTGTTTGATTTGCAATCAACAAGGACATTGGGCACGAGATTGTCCACAAAGAGTGAACCAAGTTCAGAACCAAGCATTTCAGCAACAGCAGCCAATACCACCAATTCAGCCACAGGTTCAGTGGCAAGTGGATCAACACAAAGCACAGTAGCGCATCCCCATTCAGCTTATCGCTCAACACAGTCAGCAACTACAGTTCGCAGAGTCTATGACATTGCATTCTCAGAGCCAAGCAATGGACAGGTGAATATGGTGAACACGGAGTTCTACTTCCTGAGCACGGAGACCATGAATGACCTCATGACTTCATCGACAGCAAGTCCAGAAGAGAAGAATGATGCATTCTACAAATGGTTCAACCACGAGATTGACATCAACGATGAAGGCCACCTATGTGAAGGAGAGATGACCAAAGATGGCATCAAAGCGCAGCATGTTAGAGTGATCCTTGAGAACATCCCAGAAGAAGGCGAAGTAGAGACCATAATCATTGACAGCGGATCAGATGTGAGTTTACTGCCAAGAAGATTCTACAACGTGGACAAGAACACCAAGAGTGAACACAAGCTTCAAGACTGCCAAGGACGAAAGCTCAACGTGGATGGAAGCAGAGAGACTGAGATTGAGGTGTTTGACAGCCAAGGAACACCCGTGACCTTGAGACACCGGTTTTCGGTTGGAGAAGTGACAAGTTGCCTATTGAGCCTTGGTCAACTACTGAAGAGTGGATGGACACTTCATCATGATCAACATGATCACGATCAACTTCGACTATGCTCACCGGATGCTTTGACGGAGATTCCGGTTGGCTACCGAAGCATGTCGTTAGCAATTCAAGGCACAGTTCGACGAGTAGAAGATGAAGAAGGTGAAGAAGAGAAAGATGAACCTGGAGTACCACTACATGTTCGAATGCTGGTCAAAAGCAAAGATGGTTTTGGATTTGAGACAGAGCCTAACAACTTATGGAGGCACTGTGACCACGAGACAGTGTTCATCAAGACGGTGACCAACAAGTACACCAACATCAAAACCATTTGGGGAGAAAGATTTCCATACAGGAGCGCGTTCATCAGAGAGCTCAAAAGTGGAGAACCTGAGAACATTGGTCAATGGCAAACGGTGGAGTTCTGCGAGAACATCATGGACAAGCCCAACATGACAGAGGACATCACTGAATGTGGAGGAATTGAATGGTAGGTGATGACCATTGCGAGCAATGATCTTTTTGACTTCGACAAGCTCTTCGAGATGATGGATGAGGACATTGTGAGTCCAATGATTGGTGCAGCTGAAGCAGAAGCAAGATCACAAGGAGCTCATGGACTTCGACCAGAACAGCTAGACGAAGCAGCAGCATCACAAGAACATGGAGAGAATGAACCAATGGAAGTTGCAAAAGAAGTTGTGGTGAACGAGATGACGCTTAGTGCAAATTCAGCTATGAAAGACCTCAGAGCAGCGGCCAAGTGGCTTGGAGTTTCAGGCAGTGGTTCAAAGCAAAAGATCCTTGACAGATTGAACTACGTGATCAAACGTGAAGAACTACGACAAGCAACACTACTAGCTCTTGAGCATATGAAGAAGGATGATCAACCTATTGAAGGACAGCAAATTCCCAAACTTCCTTCCAAGCTTGAGAGACGACTTCACAACTTGACACACTTACCCTACAAGACATGGTGTGACATTTGTGTGATGGCAAAAGCCAAGGACTAATGCCAAGAAGAGACAGTTTCCTGGACCAAGCAGTCACAAAGAACATCCCACGGTTCAGATGGACTTTGGCACGATCTCTGGAGGAGTTGCAGTTTTGGTCTTGGTTGACATGTGGACAAGGTACACAGAAGCTATCCCATTGAAGAAGACAACACGGAATGTCGCAGACGCCGTCCTGAGTTTCTTAGGCAGGGTTGGCCAAGTTGAGAAAGTTGAGTTGGTTTGCGACCAAGAGAAAGTTCTGCTTGCAGGCCTTGAACTCGCAAAGGAGACAAGAACAAGAATGGGTTTAGCAACAACGCTGGACATGAACAAGGCATTTGACAAGTCAAAGACAGCCGCAGCCGAAAGATACATCCAGACCATTCGCAACCAAGCAAAAGCACTTATTTTGCACCTTGAGACAAAAGCTGGAGTCTACTTCGACCCCGAGCGTGCGATTCACAGTTGGGCAGCCAGACACAGTGCATGGCTACTCAACAGGTATGCAGTCCACAGCACATTGAAGACAACACCATTTCAAGCACTTCATGGACGACCATATGGTGGACGAATTTGCGCTTTTGGTAGCACAGTTTTTGCCCTCGATGAGCACAAGTCCAAATATGAAAGAAGATGGTTGAGAGGCATTTGGTTAGGAAAAGATAGAGCCGATCAAGACATTGTTGCATTTGAAGATTCTCGATTGGTGAGAACAAGAGCAGTTCGACTTTGCGCAAAGGAGTTTGAGAAAGAACTCTTGATTGGATTAGAAATCCTTCCTGATTCCATGAAGAAAGCAGCAACGCATGGTTCAATGAAAGTCAAGCTACGTGACCTACCTTCACCAGAAGTTCTTCCTTTCAAGGTGATGGATGCTGAAGCCAAAGAAGCGATGGACTATCATGAAGCCCATCCAGACAGTGACGAAGAGTACACGCCTAGTGTCGGAGGCAGGGCAGATGACAGGGAAGCACAAGATGAAAGTGCGTCGAAGAAGGCCCGAACAGATGACGGACCTGGTCGTGGAAGCAATGAGCCTATGGATGCAAGTGATGCAGTAGAAGACAAGAAGCATGGACTAGAAGACAAAGAAGAGCAACCTCCCAAGCACTACAAGCACAGTGAGGAGACTACAGAAAGATCACCCAAGCGGAGAGAACTACATTCCCCAACATGGGCAGGAAACATCAACATGGTGGAAGAGAATGATGACATGTATGTGGATGAGCAGATAGACCTCTTGGAGGCATGGACCTTTGACCTCGAACATCACCCAGAACTCGAGGTGGAGATGGACACAGATGAGAAATCATTTGGTGACCGAGCTGAACGTGATGGACCTCCTAATGTGAGTGAAGAAGAACCCAATGAACTCGACAGGAAAGCAACGCTAGAAGAAATCAGCAGACTACAGCAACTTGAAGTTCTAGCAGGGGCAGAAGAGGCAACAGATGAAGAACCTCTTTTGTTGGATACCACATGTGTTTTCGACTGGAGATTCAGAGGAATGTGGAAAAGAAGATGCCAAATAGTTGCACGAGAATACCGCACAGGCAACACAGATGAGAACCAATTTAGCCCAACACCAGCAGGCTTCACGAGGAGATTGATTTTGGTTTGTGGAAAACTTTTCAACCTATGTTTGTTTGTGGCAGACATCAAAGATGCTTTTCTTTCAGTCAAGCAGCGAGAACTGGCGGAAGTAATCGTCCCAAGCTGGGTAAGAGACCTAGCGCAAGGAGAACAAGCAAACAATCCCTTGTTGACAGCAGAACGCTGGAAGTTACTCAAATGCCTACCAGGACAGCGAAATGCAGCTTTGAGATGGAGTGAGCACTTCAAAGAGTTGGTTGAGAAGATGAACTTCGAAAGCTACAACGGAATGCCAACAGTATTCAAGCATTCCACGAGAAAGATGTTTTTGATGATCCATGTAGACGATGTTTTGGTGGCAAGTGGAATCGAAGACTGGACATGGTTCAGAACAGCAAGATGGTGAGAAAGCAATTGACCATGAATGCCGAAGGACCCTTCGAGTACGGCAGCGACAACACCTTTTACTACCTGAAGAAGAAAGTGGTCTTGGCCAGGCAGGGAATCTTTGTACAACCAAATCCTTCCTACATCAAGAAGATGGTGGAGCTACTTGAACTACATGGAAAGAAGACCAAGACACTACCGCACCATAGCAACCTCGAAGTGTACGACAAGGACAACATCAAGGAGCATGAACGACTCAATGCGGAGGACCAACGAATGTTCCGATCTGGTTTGGGGTTGGCACTTTACATAGCACAGGATCGACCAGACATCCAACAATCCTTGAAAACTTTGTCGACCTACATGGCTGGAGGAACGAAGTTGGCATACACAGCTTTGAGACACCTTGGAAGCTATCTTCAAGGAACGCAAGATGCCGGAGTTTTGTTGACACAACTCAAGCGATTTGGAGTGACAAGTGACCAGTGGGATTTTCCTGAATGGAGCAACAGAGAAGACAGAAAGAACTACAACCTCGAAGTCTTCACGGATGCCAATTGGGCAGGATGCAAAGTAAGCAAAAAGTCAACAACACCATACATGGTTTTTCTGAACGGCAGCCTACTTGTTAGCTCATGCAAGCTACAATCCTCAATAGCACTTTCCAGTGCAGAATCAGAGCTTTACGCAAGTTGCAGTGGCGTAGCAGAGATGCTACATGTTGGAAGCCTACTGAAGTTTCTAGTAGGAGCCAATGAAGTTCAGATGACAGCTTTCAGTGACAGTTCAGCAGCCCGAGGAATCATGCAACGAGCTGGACAGGGTAAACTGAAGCGCATTCACATCCGCAACCTTTGGATCCAAGATCTTGTGAGAGAAAAGATAGTGAGATTGCTGAGAGTTCCCACAGCAATCAATCCAGCAGATTTAAACACAAAGAAGCCAGCACAAGAGAGACGCAAGAAATTGATGAGCCTCATTCCCATGGGAAATCAAAACGGTGTAGAGATTGAGACCATCGAGACCATCCCAAGAGAAGTAACCCAGAAGACTATTCAGAAGATCTTGAGAGTGGTTTTAGCTGGAAGCACATGTTTCTTGCAAGGATGCACAAACCTGACATTGCAATCAGGTGAGATGACGGTGAATGACATCATCACGATCAGAAACTTGGTGATCCTAGCATTGACGCTTGTGATCCTCTATCTGATGAACGCACTACGGGTGCAACGACATCGACTACAGTTCACAGAGGAACTATATCAAGAACTATCCCGACGACTTCGCGACTACAGAGACAGCAGCTCTTCATCGACCTCAACATCCCAAGAGAGTGGACCTTTTGTTTCAGGATTGACAGAAGGCAGACCTCGACAAACAAGGCAGAGAATGACGCCTGGAGAAGCAACACGACTTGGAATACGACCACCAAGAGCACCTGGACTACTTGCAGAACTAGGTGAACAATTTGTAGATCTACAAGGCATTTGGGCCAATGTGAACCCGATGAGATATGAAGGAGGCCTAGCACAGATCTTTCCACTACCATTCAGAGGAAACAGTGGAGAGAGAACCTATGAGGCCACGATCCAAGAGCAACAACAGCGAGAAGAAGCAGTTCCTGAAGAACCAGAAGAGCCTAGCCCAGAAGACACCTTGATGCAGCCAGGTACAGGCACAAGATTCGATGTTTTCACACAGACTGGTCAAAGTCAGGGAGAAGGACATGGTGACACAGAAGAAGGAGATGAAGGACCTCGACGCCGAGTACACCATGAAGCATCACATGGAGCAGCAAACCCTGATGGAGAAGATGACCGAGTACATCAAGAAGAACAACGAGATCTACAACATGTTTTCAGAACGGTGACTTCATTCTTTGGACATCATGGAGAAGAAGATGAACAACCACATCGTGGAGAAGTCCGACCACATCCCGGAGAAGTTCGACCACATCACGGAGAAGATCTACCACATCCTGGAGGAGAAGTTCGACGAGTTCAACGACGACTACCAGATCCCCCTGATCTCGGACAAGGACGTCATGGACACGGAGGAGAAGACCATGACAGTGGACCAGAAGAGTTGACACGGTCAAGCAGTGAACAAGCAGACCATGATTGGGAGCAAGAAGGAGATCGCATTGCAGAAAGAGAACAAACAAGAAGAAACCACATGGTGGACATTGAGAACATGCATTGGGAGATGCTGGAGCATTCTTCGCAAAGGCTGGGACACATCCTAGCAGATGGAACAGAGGAGACAAACAACGAGGAGCTGGAGAGAATTGTTCCTTCGAGACCAGAAGTTTTCAGTTGGTACAGACAGAGAGCAACTACTGTTGATAGGAGAAGGAGTGGAAACGCACCTGACACTTGCAGCACGAGAACTTTCCCACTTCATCAACACGATCCTAGATGAAGCGATGAATCGACGAGGAAGAGTACTCAATGGTGACATGATGGGACGACTCTTTACTTTCGACTCTTTACTTTGAGAAATGAGATGACAGCAGCAATTGAAGATTGCCAGACACCAGAAGGCTACAGGCGAAGCATTTTGTTCGCCAAGAGATTACAAAGACTTGAACGAGAAGCAATCCAACGTGGAGCTGATGCAGCAGCAGCAGGACATCCAGATAAAGAAGAAGCTGAAGCAGCAAGACAGGAATTCATCAGACAACACACCTCAGGAGAAGGAGGAGAGTTTGGCAACCAAGATGTCAACAATGCACTACTTCGATATCTACCACCTGAAGCAGATGCAATCGACAACGATGTGACCATGGAGTATGTGGACGTGGACGACATCAACGTCATCGAGATTGACGACACGAGAGGCGGTGATTCACGACAAGCTGACGGAGAACAGCAGGCAGTGATCCATTTGAGTGATGGAGAAGAGGAACAAGAAGACCCTCATCTCGATCAGATGGAATCAACAGCCAGGAGAAGAAGAACTGAGCGCAATGAAGCCAGTTGAATTTGTAGGCCTGTTTGAGAGCTGAACTCGCAGTAAGCCCTACAGAAGTTTCGAGAAGCTAGAACACTTCCCGAAAAGGCAGGGTGTCAGACTTACATGCAGACACTCATGACCTGTTTGCACTACATGTATAGCACATGAACGAGCCCAATACCGCAGCGGCTTTTGTGAGCCAAGAGGCGAGAAAAGGATCGCCTCTGTGTTTGACACATAGCTCAGACGAGCCAACCGGAGTCGAGGAACTAAGTCGGAGCGTCACTCTGCAATACGAATGAAAAGTGAGTTGGCTCAGCTTTGTCACTACTCAGAGCCCAAATAGGCGCCCATGTCTAAGTACCAAGCCTTGCAATCTGGTCCCAGGCAAGAACCTTAGTTCTTGTCCTGCGGCAGTGAGCATAGACAGCATGTACAGATGGTTGGATCCCAGGCGAGTGCCTTAGCTCTTGTCCTGGGGGTGGGTCCGTACCCTGCCAACCTTGTACAAAGTGTACACAGTTAGGCTTCACACAAGCTGGCACAAAAGAAACTGTCACCATCAGCAGGCAGCACTGTTGGAAGCTCCAAGCCTTCTTTTTTGGCACAATTGGATTTCTTCAGTGGTTTTCCGATGCATGCCTGCCCACCACCCACACTCGCAAGTGGTGACCCAGCAAGGTTGTCGAAGCCTCTCCGAAATGCAATGATGCAAACATGGATGAAGGCTGGACATCCAGCCCCGGTGCAAGCGCCGCACGAGGTGCGCAAAGGCACCCCAACACTCCGCAAGACTGTTGCCTGACCTTTGAACAGTCGAGACATGCACAACTTTTGCTGAGAGGCCGTTTTGCTATATTTGACACCCCTTGTTTCACCTCTTTCGTGTTGCTCTGCATGACCCACTTGAGTCGCGTCTTGGCCAGGTTGTTTGGTTTGTTTGTTTTTTTTGGTTTGTGTTTTGTTTTGGTTGGATTGGTTTTCTTCTCCTGGCCGATGACTCACCTTCAAGCAGCACAAGATGACCTCTCCATTCTCTGCACACATGGCGTCTCCACCCGTGCAAAAAAAACACCGTCAGCTCGATACAAGAGGACAGGCCAGCAAGGACAAGACGCAAGCGCCTTGCCTTTCCGCATGGTGTTCCACCAGACAAATGGGAGCGGTCCTCGCCGCATGTGGTTCAAGGGCAGTTGCGAATGCAGCCGTGGAGTCACTGACGAGGGTTGCATGGGCGTCAAAGACCCGTGATCAGTCCTTAATTGTTGTCTTCTTTACTCTTGAGCCAGAGCTTCGTGAAAAACATCTTGTGCTGATGAAGCTCTCGGCTGCAACTTTTCAAAGATAGACGTCAAGGCGCCATCAAAACTTCAATGAGAAACCCCACAGAGCAATTGGGGCAATGTCCACAACAGTTGATAGAGTGCAAGGACATGTCATTTTGGTTGCCACACACACACGTTGGAACCAGTGTGATGGCACAAGATGATCTGCAAGACACACAATATTCATGGAAATCTTTTGCGACTGCGACTGGGCTGGCAGCTTGTGCAGAAATTCGACCACATCTGCTGCAAACTTTTGAACAACCTGGTATTTTGTTACAGTCGATCAGTCGAAGTTCATGTGAGCGGAAGTGCTTTCGTTGACATTAGGGTCAAACCAGACTTTTGTTGAAAAAAACATCTTGCTGGAAGACCAAAGTGACTTTTCGAGCAGACGCCAGTTGCAAAGATCAGGCACAGGTCGATTGAAACACATTGTGTCCGTTCATGCTGGCAAGACGGAATTCCACCAAAGTGTTGAAAGCATTGCATGATCCAGGCAATGAGTTTGAAGGGTTGCGTGGAGCATGAACCCAATGAGATTGTTGAACAGGACAGTCGGCAACCGTTTTACTGACGGTATTGGTGTGGTGTTGATACTTGTTGGATTGTGCAATTTTGCAACAATTGGAATGAGCTGGTGGCCAGATTTGTGCCACGAGGAAAAAAAAAAACATCATGAGAGAGATGAGGAAGAGGGAACCCGAAACAGAGAAGACCTTTTGGCTGCGACAAACCATTGCAAAGTCTGACCGAGACCATGCTGGTGATGAAGGAGGTGAATCTAGCGCTGAGAGTGAGACATTAAGGTTGCAAGATACCTCAACAGTACAATGGATAAAATTTTTGATCCAGAGATGTGGATGGGTTTGCACCACTTTCCGTCAGAATCAGACAGTGACGTAGTGGTGGAAGAGGAGAGACCAAGCGGAGCTACAGGAAATTGAGCATTGTGGAATGAACAACTTACAAATTTACAAAATTGAATTTCAATATGGGTGGAGTTGCTGAACCAACTGAACTGAACCAGCAATCTACCATGGATGCATGGATGTGTTTTCCTGCTCCAGCTGAACCAGGAAACACATATCACAACACGAAATGTTGGATGCTCAATCATTTGTTTTTGAACTTTAGTCCGAATGGCATGAAACATGCCGGAAGTACCTATACAAATGTATAGCTCGGGAAGTCCAGACGGACAAAATCCCATGGTTGCTTAGCAGAGAGCAATGTCTGGATAGAAAGAATGTAAAATTTGGTTTGAACGCCAGAACTTTAAGGCGGCGTGTTTTGTTTTTTTCTAGTTTACTGGCATGTGCATAGATGTGTGTAGTATCAGTTTTTATCACTCGTACCGTGAGCGCCTTCGGATCAAAACGTGAGCTCCCCAACAGGATGCCACCCCAAACTCCTTCTTTGGAGGCTGTCGCCGTGCTCAATATCGCACTGCTCTTGCATCAGGGCAACAAAGCCCGCCCAACAGTACCCCCACTGGCCTCAGGTTATGCAGGATCCGCATCCGCGTCAAGAATACAGGGCCAGGATGTTTTCAAACGGTCGTTTGTTCCAATGTTTAAGTTTTTGCTGTAGCTCGAGCCTGCTTCACACCCATACCCAACCAAAAACAACAAGGATATAGGATCGCCTTTTTTTGTTCAAATTTTCTAAATATAGAACATGCACTTTGTTTGCATTCGTGACTGGCTATGTACTTCCAAATTTTGAATATCGAACATGTTTGTCCAAACTGTCTGCACAAGTTGGATCCGTACAACACTCAGTTTGTAGAACGTTTCACCAACACTTTGTACCGAGGGGTCTTGCCAACGCTTGCTGAGTTTGCCGAGGCTCCAACTTTTTGTTGGCACTTTGACTGAAGTGTTTGCCGTATAGCTCCAAGGTTTGTTTCTGTCACGTACAACTCGGTGGTTTAGTTGAGGATTTTTGACAGACAAAAAACCAGCAGGAAACGCCGCAACAGAGGGTACACGGCACAGGTGGTTGGGGAATCATGAGTGTCATTTTTCTTTATCGGCATTTCGTGGAGCCGGAAAAGAGGACAAGCAACAAGTTGGAACAAAGACAAAAATAAAGGGGTTGTCAGGAGCTAGGTTTGATTTTTTGACTAGATTTGCCAAGCCATGCAAGGTCAACCCCACAGCGGAACAACTTGCGGCGTGCAAAACGACACACCATCACACGTTCTGAAGATTCCAACGGGGTCGATGTCCGCAGAGTCTTTTTACCAAACGGGCGAACCGTCCTCACAGCCATGACCAAGTGGGTCTACAACTTTGGCGCAGGCGGGGGCACTTTTTTTTCAAGAATGGCCGTGCCATGCGCAGTGATCCATGGATCCATGACAGATGTGAGCCCAAAATAAGTCCTTTGGATGTTTGATGTTCAAAGATGCCGCAGGTGAAGCGGAAGGCCATGCGGAGATCAAGGATTTGCTTGGCAATAAGGGCGCCAACTTGGCGGAGATGGCCTCCATCGGTTTGCCGGTGCCTCCAGGCTTCACGTTGACCACCGAGGTGCGGCGAAGATGTTACCGTTGCCCACAAGTGGCGTGATCGTGTGGTGTTTTGGACCACTTTGTTGCTGAAGGCAGAAGAGGATCTTGAACACGAAAGAGACAGAAAACGTAGATAAATTTTTGAATGGGATTGCCAGGTTTGCTCCCACTTCGAGCAGACGGGTTCATATCCTCAAGATTTAAAGGAGCAGGTGCAGAAGGCCTTGCAAATTCTAGAGTCCAGAGCTTGGTGAGTTTGCGTTTCCAAAAGGGTCCTGGGTCAGCATTCGCCTCGATTTTAGGTCGCGGGCCGGTTGCAAATTTGGAGATTCGGAGAACCCGCTCCTGGTCTCAGTGCGTTCTGGAGCCCGTGCAAGAATGCCTGGGATGATGGACACGGTCCTGAATGTCGGACTCAATGCCAAGACTGTTGAGGCATGTCTTCTCGTCCTGCATTCCGCTGGGTCCCTTGTGTGTTTCAACATGGCCTCTCAAAGAACTTGAACAGTCAACGTCAGGGGAAGTTGTGATTCCGTTTTTCAGACTCTCAGACATTCTGATGTTCAACGTCGCAACCTGCTGTTGTTAGGCACTAGCGGAGCAGTCTGATGATCGTCGTTTTGCCTTCGACAGCTATCGGCGCTTTATCCAGATGTATGCCGATATCGTGCTGGGCGTGGACGCATGTCACTTTGAAAAGATGTTGCAGCGTGCCAAACAGAAGCGAGGAGTGAAGCAGGACGGGTGAAGAGGTGAAACCGGTGTTTCCGTGTTTGTTGCAGCCCGCCACAGTGACCACCTAGCCAAAGGTTCCTGCTCCCTACCAGCGGCTTTTTGGCGAAACCTTCCTTTTTTTGGCGATGGCTTGGGCCAAAAAGAACTGAAGTGCCTGGACACGTGCGGAAACATGAGCAAAGCTGTTGGCTTGCACAAAGTTTTCTCGGGTTTGGGTGTGAAGCGCCCAAGGGTTGGGTCAAGAGACCGCCAACTGTTCTGTTGGACCAGAGGCAAACCAGATAGCAAGCGGGAAGCTTTGGAGTGAAGCAAAGTAAAGGAGAGCAAACCGGCAAAGTTCTTCAAATGAGCCACAGTCAAAATCCTAGCGACTAGGTTTTGTATAAAATTGATAATTTTTGGTGGGATCTTGCAGAATCTTGCACATTCTTTGGAAAGCGAAGCCGGAAAACCAAAAACGAAGCCTCTTGGTGGGATGTTTGCATGTGTATCCTCTTGGAGTGCATGAAATGTGGTGTCTCCAAACGATGCCAAAACGAAGCCACTCCACGAAACAGTGTCCTTTGTAGACCCTGCCCCAAATGCCCCGTACTGTAAGAAGTTCCTTTGCTGTACTGGTAGGTTATTAAAGAAGTTCATTTGCTGTACTTCACATTGTAAAGGTCAAGTGGCAATATAACTCACCTGGTGAACATTGTAAGGGTCTAGTGGTAATATAACTCACCTGGTGAACAAACAGAGCATACTAGCGTAATTGGTGCAATTCCTTGAAAAACGAAGCCGGAAGACCAAAAACGAAGCCTCAGTAGAAACGATCATTTTTTCATTTTCATTTTGCCGGTCGCTCAAATGCCCTCCTTTGCAGTTCTTCCTTTGTGGGTTTTGCCAGAACTTGAGAGAAACAACATGTCCTTCTGTTTTTATTGCGCTCCGTGTGTCTGTGAGCCGCTCGCCTCGTAGGACCATGAGCTTCAAGTGGAAGACTTGGAACGCTTGGTGCGCGATTACAAGACGCGCGTCTTCGTGGAGTTGGGCGAGGAGTTCCCCACGGATCCACAGGTGCAACTCTGGGGTGCCATCGGCGCCGTCTTCAAGAGTTGGACGAATCCCCGTGCCAAGACGTACCGAGAACTCCATGACATTCCAGAAGAAGGTGGGACAGCCGCCAATGTCCAAGCCATGGTCTTTGGCAACATGGGCCATGATTCGGCCAGTGGAGTTGCCTTTACCCGGAATCCCTCCAATGGTGACAACCATTTCTATGGTGAGTTCTTGCTGAATGCGCAAGGGGAGGACGTGGTTGCTGGTATCCGAACGCCCTCAGAGCTTACCATGCAGGCCCGAATGGCGCATGGAAACAACTCGCCCTCGCTGGAAGAGAAGATGCCGAAGGTCTTTCGGGAGCTCATGGCAATCAGGGACCAGCTTGAGAAGCACTACAAAGATGTGCAGGACATCGAATTCACCATCCAGAAAGGTAAGCTCTACATGCTGCAGACACGTTCGGGAAAACGCACCACGCAAGCCGCGATCCAGATTGCGGTCGATATGACCAACGAAGGCACGGTGTCGAAGTCTTCGTGCAAAGGTTCCACGGACTCAATAGTGGCATTTTTTTTGCAAATCCTATTGTTAGTCATTTTTGGCCTGCCCAAAGGTGTGTTCGCGCCAAGATTATGACATAATCATTATATAGCAGATTTGCAAAGATTACTGAATGCCTGAGAAGGCTTGCGCAGGTGTTTGCTTTGGTAAAGCTGAAAAGGCTTCCACAATAATTCATAGACTTACTAGATCCTGATACACAAGTTGTTCGTCACTGCTTTTTCTGTCTCTGTCACAGGCCTCATTACGAAGCAGCAGGCTGTGATGCGCTTGCATCCTTCACAGATTGACCAGCTACTCCATCCAACCATTGCTGAAAATGCCAAGAAGCAGATCATTGCCAAGGCAGGCATGGAAATCCAGGTTGGCCCCTCTGCTTTTGGTTCTCAAACTGTTGGCTCGTCTTCCGATTTTTGAAGGGAGTCCGCCAGTGGCAGACTGCGCACCAGCCACGCACAACAGTCGACTGGGGGCAGCTTTGTCTGAAGACACTCAGTCCTTCGTCGCCAGGGACTTCCTGCTTCACCGGGGGCAGCCATTGGAAAAGTGGTCTTTTGTGCGGATGAGGTGCGAAGAGGAAGTTTTTTTGCTGCGAAGAGGGGGGGGTTGGGAAGTTTCAACAACGCATGACGCATGGACAGGAAGAGTAGCACTGCTTGAAGTTTCTTTGGTTCCACAAATGTCCCAAGACAAACTGACGAACCAAATTCAATCGAACCAAGCTGAGAAAGGCACTGACAAACCGACAACCTTTCTTCTGTCTTTTTTCTGTCGGAAGGGCTGCTTTTTTGACGAGGCAGTTCAGCGTGTGAGCGACGGGGAGAAGGTCATTCTCGTTCGCAACGAGACAAGCCCGGACGACATCCATGGATTGCATGCAGCTGAAGGCGCAGAAACATGTCAAATGCTAACTGTGTAACCACATCATAGAATGCAACTCAGAGATGTGTGGAATGCATGTTGCTTTGTCCCGTGCAATCTGGTTGATGAGTTTTGCAGTTTTTGCATCGCTAGCATGTTTTGCTTTAAAAAAGACAGTAGTGCGATTACACACCTATGCAGCCTATGCTTAGGAAGGATCTGAATTTAGAACCTATGGACACATGCCGCAATGTGTAAGAGTTCATCCCAAAGACCAACATCTATGGCTCGTATGGATATGAAATACTTACGCCACCACTCCGTACTGTACAACATGACGCGAAGAAATAGCTCTCGCAAGCAGCTGTACGAGCAGGTGATACAACACGATACCTCCTGTGCGTCGGAACACAAGCTTTGCAAGTGTGAACTCGCTTCCAGTGGTCAGTGATCATGGTGCTGATCTCGTAAAGATTTAACAACTGGTGACAGAAGTAAATGACATGACAGACGCCATCATTCATCACCATGTCATGTTTCCTTGTTTCAGTGTCGGGGTGTGAACTCACAAAGGACAGGCTAGAGTCGGTTACCACCTCGATCACCAACGGCAGCTGCTTTGCAAAGGCAGGTCGGAGACCGGTTTCCATGTCTGCATCGACAAACCTCGAAGGAAGGTCCCCGTCCACCATCGTGCTCATGCGGCACTGCTGACTCACGGGGGGTGGCACTGCGAACCCTGAAGTTCCAGGTGCAAACTGTTTTTTAATTAGTAAATGAGTGAGTGCTTTTGGATGCGTTCTGACGACCCGAGGCGTTCTGACAACCCGCGGGGGCATGACGAGCCATGCCGCGGTGGTGGCTCGTAGCATGGGCCGGCCCTGTGTGGCAGGTGCAGGACAGTTCGAGCAGAACTTGAGGTGGTTTCTTTGATTCTGAGTTTCCAAAAACGGACGATGCTTTTCTTGAGCCATGAACAGCGTTTGTTGGTGCTAAGTGGTGTATGTCACACCTATGATCACATCAAGTGAAAATGCAGGGATTCACACTCCCCCTGATGGTTGTACCATCATTCAAACATGCGTCGGCACTAGGTTTTTTCATCCAGTGCTGCGCAGAAATTCAAAGCTTCCGTCCGACTCACAGTCCTCATCTTGTCGTTCACCATCACGGTGAGGATGTTGTTGAACTGCCGTCTCAATTCCAAGCCAAATTGGCCATTGGTCAGCTTCGGGAGGGAAGTGTTCGCTTGAATTGGCCGCTTGGGACGTCCCTTCCGTCACCTGGCCGGAGTTGTTTCCGCTCTCCCCCCGATGCTCACGTCCTTGGAGCCTTAGCTCATAGCCCGTCTTCGTGCCACCCTCGATGGACTCAATGTCACAAGCACTGATGCCCCTTCCACCGTAGGTGACTTCCTCGCCTTCTATCGTCTCTGAACCTTGTAAGGCCTCTCGACCTCGTTGCACTGCTCTTGACCTTCCTGGAATGGAGCCACCATAGCCCCCGTCTGCGGCCACCGATCCCGGTGGGGGAAGTGGTCCCGGCCTGACATCACGTCGGTCGAGATTTCCTGCTCTTCCTTCTGGGAGGGCCTCAAACTTCACGTAGAAGAAAGTGTAGCCACACCATTCATGAAGCCCTTCCACATCTGAGCCCCTGTTCTCGATCCAGTCATCGGTGATGACCACTCGCTTCCAAACTTCTCGCGGATTTCCCCGCGAAAAAGCCACCGTGACTCTGGTCGCCGAGAGTCTTGCTATCGACATTGGGGTTCCACGATGCAATGGATGGAAGGTTCGCACTCGGAACTTCTTCAGCACCCTGACCCACCATTCACCACCACCGAGGCCCACACCAAGACATTCCCACCTGTCTGTTCCAGTAGGCGGCGTACTAAACCTCATCAGCTCCCATGGAAGATCCGTGCCAAGTCCCACATGGGTGATTGGTGCCCTCAAAGCACTCACCCGCGGAAGCTGCCGAATCCATGGCTCGCACGCAGATGCACCGCCCGGGGAGCCCTTTGGGCTAAAGTCGCGACCGGAGTTGGAGACAGGTTCATTTTCCCTTGTCTCTTCTTGACATTTTCTTCTTTCGACACTGCCCTCTTTGGACGCCCCTGTCCGAGCAAATGCCGGTTCACCCTCTTTTTTGGGGTCATCTCCACCCTTCCTACCCATCAGCCAAGCTACACTTGAAGCTACCGCTGCAATGGTCACACTTTTGGCGACCTTGGCAACCGCATCAACTGGCTGCCAACATGAAATGCCTATCAGCCCGCTCAGAAGCCCGATCAGCCTCTTGACCTGCGCACAGTCCTCCGCTTCCTTCGCCTGGGTTGCTCCAGCACACAAGCCAGTGAACTCCCGGAACCTCCTCCACGAAGGCGGACTGACGATGGACTTTGTCAATAGGTCCACCGACAACGATGCTCCCGGCTCGTGACGTGCCTGCCAGCATCCCGTGCGGATTCTCTCCCGCAACACGAAGCTTCGCAGCCTGAGATGTCTCGTCCGCCATGGGCCATCCGGCGACTGCAAAATGCGGATGCCAGACTGCGAGTCACCATGTAGGACGCAGTCCATGACCTCATTCGCATCACCACTTTCCAAAATCGCAACGATTGAGGCGCACGACTCACCCATGGTTAAGGCATCAGAATACCCCATGAGCTCTGCTTCTGAGCTAGATAGGGTGCCAAAGGGCTGCTGTTTGCTTTCCCACTGTATAGGAGCACCTGAGTACATGGCTATAAGGCCTTGGTGACCGCGAGATCCAGGGGGGCCGAATGAAGCATCCGAATACATGTGAATGCCCTTGCTCTCTTCCCACTGGGGTTCATCAGGTGCAGCTTCATACAACAGGCCCAAACCCATGGTGCTTTGCAAGAACCCCAGGACCTGCGCTCCATATCGTTGGACTCGACATGGACAATGTGTCACCTGCCTCCCCATCCACGACACGGCGAAGGAGATGTCTGGCCTCGACCTCACTGCCAGCCACAACAACTCTCCAACCAAGGTTTGCGCCCTTCGGACCTCTGCAACCTCAGGATTCGTCTCCTCAGTCTCATCCAAGACACCTGGCAGCGGGCTTTGAGCTGACTTGACATCAGGATATCTGGCCAAAAGATCTCGTAGGTATGACTCCTGATGCAAACGAAGTCCCCTCTTCTCCTGGGCAATCTCAAAGCCACAAAACCTCAAGCTGCTTTCAGGCGTCAGCCACTCCGGTGTCGAGCATCTCCACTGTTGCTGGAACCGAGCGATGGTCGATCGAGTCACTCTTTCATCACCAGTCACCAGGATATCATCGACGTACACAGCGACAAATCCGTACACCTTGTCGGGCAACCTTGACTTGGATGGATCATCGAGGATCACCTTCCACAAGTTGGGCTCTTGAGTGCGAGCCAGCTTCCAGTTTTCACCTTCATCAGTCCAGCGGAACTTGGCCATCTCTTCGTCCCTGAATCTCGCCCAGTTGAGAGGCGCCTCCTGGAGACCGTAGAGCGAGTTTTTGACCTCCCAGATTTCGTCAGCATCGCACACCTTTGCTTCCACCAGCGCCCGAGGAGGACGCGTAATGAGCAGCCTCTGCTGTGCATCTCTTCTTGGAGCTAGCAAGAACGCTGTCTTCACGTCCAGACTCGCTACGGACCATTTCTCCAGAGCACTCTTCCTGAGTAAAGCTCGCAAAACTGTCGCATCCGCCCCTCCTGCATATAGTTCAAAGGGTGAGGAGGTCGATGATGCTTCCAATGGACTGACAGCCTTCGTCTCCACCTGGGACTTTGTGAGATGGTTGCCACAAATGACCACCCTTGCCCTGTGCCGTCCATGAGGACTCTTGACCGTAGGGACCAGCATCGCTGGCGCTTCTTCCCGCCAGGGATATCTCGGATCCTTCTTCAAAGCCTCCTCTGTGGTTGGAAAGATCGCTCCAGTAGTAGTGGACAGAGAGACATACTCATCCTTGAAGGGTTCGACCCACTTGTGCAACTCCCTTCGCACTTGGGCCAGCGACACCGTGTAGGTCTGAAGGACCAGCGAAGGCTTCTGCTCTTCTCCTTCTCCTGAACCCCCCGCCGCCTGCAGTGCCGCCATCCTCCAACTCTCCAGGGCTCCATGTTGGCGTTGAAGACACTCCTCCCGGACCATCAACTGTTCTTCCAGAACTTGAAGCCATCCTCCATGTTCACTGCCCTGCTGTGCACCCACCGCCACCTGATTCAACTGATCCAGCCACATTCTTTTCAACTGCCAGTGGCTACGAACTTCTTCCTCACGCCACTGTACTGCCTGAGTCCATGAACAGGCTTGCAAATCCAAAGCTTCCTCCCCCGGAACCTGCAGCCCATCCTGCTCCTTCGGCAGATCTCCTTCACAAAATCGACATCCAGCTCCTCGATGTTCCCCCAGTTGCCAAAGATCGCACTCGTGGCACTTCACCATACCTTCTGCCGACTCTCCACAGCTCCCGTTGTTTTCGACCTGCAGGCATGCTCCTGGATCTAGATCTGTCCCCCCCCCTGTCCTGAAGTTGGACAACGCGGACAGGGCTGGTTGTTGTGCAGGCTGCACCTCCTCATACATGTGTGAGATCACGTCCTGCAATGGGTGAGGATCCAAACTTTGTTTTCCAGTCACTCTCCTGCGAACGATGTCTGCATCAATCTCCTGGAGCTCGAGAGCCGCTTGGTCCGCCTCTGGAGATGGCTGTAGAGCCGTTCGAACGTGTTGAACACGACCTTGATGGCGAACCACCCAACCGCTTGTCATCAGTGGGCTTGGACCAACCAGCTGCATGGAGATGAACGGGTTGACCAACTGACCAGCCTTATGCCATCTCTTCGTGCGAACTGCCACCTTCGACCCAAACCGTAGCATTGGTTGCACCGGAACACCTAGTCTGCTGAGCTGCTGTCTGCATCTCTCCTCTGCCGCATGGCGAATCGCTCCTGGCCACAGTTCTGGTTCCACCTGTGCCTGATGGATGATCAGCCTCATGCGTCTCTTAACTTGTTGCACTTCTGCCCCTGCACGGCCATTGGCCTGTGGATCGTCGCCCTGCGTGAAGGTCTGTACCAGGTGTCTGTGGCCGCACCAATTAGACACCCTCCTCGACAGCATGCCCTTCTCCCTGTCGCTATGCAGTCTCATCGCATTGATGCCCAGACACCTGAACCTTGCATAAAGTCGGGACAAGCCTCCCAGGAGCGAATCCACACCTCTGTCTTCCATCACCTCCACCATTGTAATGTTCTGCAGCTGATGGGGCCTCCGAAGCTCATCGATCTCTTCACGACCAATCACCTGCTCCTCACCCTCCTCAACCAACTGCTGATCTTCTAACTCTGGTGGATCTTGACGGCCATCACGTTCTAGGTCTTCCTCCTCGAGGTCCTCTTGATCCAAAGAAGGCACGTCCCTCACCTGCTCCTCAGTGAGATCCTCTTCTTCGGCCGGTTCCCCCGGCAGATGGTCCGGCACCGGCAGCGGCACCGTTCCCAACAAAGCGTACTTGGCCATTCTTCCAGTTGCAGGATCTTTCCCCACTGGGAATGGTCCAATGATGTCCACCGCCAAGGTGTATGCAGAAGACGCTGTCCTGGATCTCCGATGTGGATTTTGCGTGCCCATTGCTTCCAGACAGGTTCTGCAGTCCCGCCTGAAGGGCGTGTGCTGCATCCGCACATGTCGCCGCCATTGGTCCACATCCAATCGCGCCACCTTGCAGTTCTCATCCTCCTCAAGCATACTCCTCAATGCCAGCTGGATAGCCTTAACAAAGCCCGGTGACCATTCTGACCAGCTTCTCGATGCTGCCATCCTCTGGCTCAAATCCCCTCCGACTGGGTTGGTGTTTCCTCCTCCTTGGCATAGTTCCAGCTGCTCCAGCATGGGCAAGTTCGACAACACCCCCGTCGGCTTCCTCCGTGGATGACCTGTCGCTCCCTGGTCGAAGTTGATCATCCTCATAGTCTCATCTTCCTCCAACAGCTGTTGCAGTTGAGGCCACTCAAAATAGGATGGATTCTGCCGATCCTCCTCCGACTCCAAATAGGATGCTGGATCCCTTGGCGACTCCAGCAAGAAGCCTGTCAATCGGCCCATCTGCTGTCCCTGTTTGGCCAGCTTCCAAAGTGCAACCTGCTTGAGAACCAGCGTGGTGTCGTTCGCGACCATCTGAGCCTCCTTAGGAGTTAGATCCTCCAACCCCCACCTCAGATCACCTCTTGCTCTGACTTTGCGAGGTCCCGGTGGCCCACGATTCCGCAACCTGCTGACTGTTCTGCATGGAGGACCTCCCAAAACTGCCTTGATTCGGCCCTGCTTGGCCAACCAGCACAAATATCCCCACACTTGAGGCGAGTGGAGATCATACCTCGACCCAAGGAGCGGGTCCACGAACAGCCAGGTGTACCCAGAGGGCAGCGAGTCCTTCCACCTCTTCACATTGGTGCCGGAGAACAGGTGCACAATGATTCCCTTTGAAGTCTGATGCATTCTCCTCTGCCTCCGGTTCCATGGAAGATCATCTCCCGCCGGACACCATGACTGGCCCTTCATGAACTCCAACAGCTCCCCCGGGACCCCAGGGATGTTCTCCTCCCACCACTGAGCGTCCTCGGCCGTGATGCTGTAGTGCCCCCTTTCCAGCTCCTCAAACTCCTTGAGCATCGCAAGAGCTGCAGTCCTTTTCATCACTGGACAACCCCCCCGGAGCCAACATAGTATCGGCCCTTGCCGAGGATGGTTGATTGTGCATCCATTCGCCGACCAGTCAATCCGAAAGCCATGTTGTACCAACAAGCTCAATGGAATGATCGGCTCAACCTCGTCCAAAGACAGCAATGTGCTGCATCCCTCCTTTCGAAACAGCGTGGTCGACCCATGAGCGAGCTCCACCTGAACCGGAATAAGGTGGTTCTTCTCCCCGACCTCCGCCATCCTCAGTGGATGAGTTGCACCTCCATCCAACAAGGCCACTTCGCCCTCCCTCTCGGCATCAGGCTGTATCCTGCAAATCTGCCTCAGCCTGCAAGCCTTGAGCGCTCTCAATGATTTGAGCAAACTTGTAGCTTCTGCTATCAATGCCGTCGCCGACTCTGCACTCCCCGTCGAAGCTTCTCCACCACCTGCAACCTTCTTCCCCTCCCGACTCCTTGACACCTGTGTGCTCTTCAAGGACCCCGAAGTCTGTTGGGAAGAAGTCGTAGTGGCGTTCTCCTCCTTCAGCTTATCTGGAGCTTCCAGGTCACTCACTGGCAACTCCTTGGTGGGCATAGGATTCTTCACCTTTGCCACCTTCTTTGAATCCTTTTGATCTCGTTCACGTCGAGTGGGACACTCTCGCGACATGTGCCCTTCACCGCTGCAAACAAAACACCGATTCTGCTTGTTGATGCCTTCCCACGAATGCCCATAGGTGCACTGATCCCCCCTCCTGCAGCCCTGAGCAGACCCCCAGAACTTGCAAGAGGCCTTTTGCTTCTCTTCTGTTGAGCTCGTGGTGTTGAATGCCGCCACTTTTGGAGCTGTCCCTCCAGCTGTGGACATGTTCACATTCGCACCTGCTGCAGGCGTCTTTGAAGAGCCAGTCATCAGCGCCAGATCCTCAGCCTCCGCCTGCACATACTCCGCATACTCCATGATGGATTCCATCGTCGGACACTGATCCACTGCAAGATCTTGCCTTGCTGTTGCCATTCTGAATGAGACCTGAGCACCACCATGTCGACCCAGGGCTTCTGTGACCCTGTTCAGCACTTGCACCAGCACCAGAGGGTCCGGTGTAGTCAGGCCCAACTCCTGTGCACGCTGGATCCATCGCCTCCATTGGCGAATTCCAGACAAAACGTCTGTCACCCCATTGCCCACCTTCAGCTCGGTGATGCTCTTGAGGAGCGCAGTTCTCTCAGCTGAACCCCCTGGTTGAAAAATGGTGTACAGCCGAAACAGAATTCCGAGGCAGCTCACCTTTCTAGAGGCGATGACATCCCTTCGAACTTGATCGGGAAGAACCCCCAATAGGATAGTCACTCCCCGGTGCTCAACTCGCCCATAACTGGGGTGCAAAGGCCGATCAACCTTAAGCCTTAGCCTCTCCAGCGGCTTCAACTTCAGCCAAGTCTCATACAGCGCCTCCGCCTCCATGATGTTTGCTTGCCACCACCCCCTCGCAGAGGATGACAGATCTGACATGAGAGGCATCGCCACCGTCAGCCAATCGCCGAAAGCCAGCGAAGCACCATCGCTGCCAGGAGATGGTAGAGGTGGTAACTCCAAGCTTCTAAACACTTCATTCACGGTCCCCTGAGGCGGTTCAGACCTGTTCAACGGACCCTCACACACACCCTCTTTCAGCAACCCTGGTGGACGCTCAAGACCATGTGATTGAGACCCTCGACCATCGCCACGAGTCGATTCGCCCCCATTGCCTCCTCCGCCCGGTCCCATCACCCCGACCGTTGACCGCCCAGGCTCTCGGTCAGCACTTGGAACCGACTCGAAGGATGATGACTCTGCTCCACCAGTGGCCTTCTTGATCTCCTTCGCAAAGAGATTCTCGGCCTCCCTGAGGACCTTCTCCCTGATGGCCTCCACATCAACATAGTTTGGCGACCTTCTGACTTCCCCTTGCGGCATCCCTTCAGGCACCACCCCACTTTCACCAGGATGAGCTCGTGCTTGTGTGCTCCAAAAAGGGTTGACATTCACCCCACTCATTGGGGGAGGGGTAGCCATGGGATAAGGTTCCAGAACCCTCGGTTGTGGTCCCAATTCACTCGTGGGGCCATAGCTCAAAGGTCCTCCTCGGGGTGGAATTGGACACTGTGGCGATCCAAAGACACTCCCATGCCCAGCATGAACTCCAGGACCGGTACCGGCTAGATGTCCCAGATCGTGGTGTTGAAGTAGGGGTGCAAGTAGCCCTTGACCTTGAGAATTTCCACCAAAGGCTCGCTGCAAAACATCTAAGGACTGCCTGACCGAGTCCAGCAGTCCCGGTGCTGACTCAGCCGTGACTTGTCCTGGCCCATTGGGCTGAGCCACCTGAACTTGTGGTTCTCTGCTCGGCCTTCTCACCGAGGATGTAGTTGTTGCTTGCCCACCCTGCTCCGGAGCTGCAGCCAGCCTTCTAACCGCTGCCGTCCTCGCCGGCACCGATGCCGCTCTGCCTTCTTGCTCCTCCAGCAGCGCTTGCAGGCGCTCATCCGCCGCCCCCACTCGAAGCCGACCCTCCCGATCTCCAGGATCATGGAGACGTTCTCCTTCACGGGAGGATCGTCTCCGCCGCTGCCGCACGAAGTCGCTCATGGCGGCCAACGACCCTGATCCACAGGGGTGGACTTCAAAGGGAAAAACAGGTCGTTGGGCTCATAACCTGAGTTTCCAAAAACGGACGATGCTTTTCTTGAGCCATGAACAGCGTTTGTTGGTGCTAAGTGGTGTATGTCACACCTATGATCACATCAAGTGAAAATGCAGGGATTCACAGATTCAAATCAGCAATATCACAATCGTATCAAACTGTATCAAACTCCTTCAGACTCACTATGGGTTCAGATTCCTATTTTGCGAAAGAAGGTGTTCTGAACTTTCTTGGTCAGTAGAGCTTAAAAGGTCCAGAGCTGAGGCAGAAACGAGGTCTCCTAGTCGCGACTCTAAATCTCGTGAGGACACCTGGAAATTGATGAGGCTGCCGGCAAGTTGAAGATCGGTGATCTCGTCCTGGAGAAAGGTGACAAGCTCTCCATCGATGGAAGCACTGGAGAAGTGCTACTTGGAGAGGTTCCCACAGTTCTTCCAAAGGTCACAGGCAGGGAATGGGGCAGGATGGGTAGTTTTTCAGTATTTCCAGTGTCAGACTTGAAAAGACTTGGGTGTGGTGTAGCCGGCAATTCCATATACCCCAAGGAGTTCTCCCATTCTCTTTTGTTATGTTCCCAAGCTCTATATAGGTATATTTTGCAATATACATATTTCCTTTGTGTCATCTTTGCCCAGTGCAGATGCCAACAGTGCCCATCGAGTGAGCTAAAAGACGGTGACAAGTTCATAGACGTGGATACCATCATGTCCGACACCCATCCTGTTCTTGTCCGTTTCGGAGAGCTGTTGTCTTGCAGGCAATCCCCGGTCACCGGCAGGTGGCAAGGAGGGAATCCTTGCACGCCAAAACAGATCATGAAAGCATATCAAGTTTCTATCCTTTTGCCTTGGGCATCTTAACAAGCAAAAATCCAAACTACTTGGTTGCTTTTATATTTCCGTCGTGAACAAGTGCTCCCTTTCACCGGCCTATCTCCGGTCCAATCAGACTTGACCAGGGCCCCGGTCCTGGTCGGTGCTTCCAGGTGCCTTCCGGACCTTGATGAGCTGGGCGGATGAGTATCGCACCATGCAGGTGCGGGCGAATGCCGAGACCAAGGCGGATGCGATTTTGGCCAAGGACTTTGGCGCAGAAGGCATTGGTCTGGTTCGCACGGAGCACATGTCACCTGGAGCACACGTTACGTGTTCTTTTGTTTTCATCCTTTTGTGGTGTTGCACTTTGGAGAAGCCTCGGAGCCACGCAGATCATCTCGAGGTTCTTTGCCGGGATGCGCATCACAGCGATGAGGCAGATGATCTTGGCTTCAGATACCAAGGATCGCAAGGATGCCCTGCACCGCCTTTTGTTTATGCAAAGAGAGGACATCACGGAACTCTTCCAGATTATGGATGGCCAGCCGGTAACGATCCGTCTCTTCGATCCACCTTTGCACGAGTTCTTGCCCAACACCGAGGCGGAGTTGTCCTACGTGGCCCGGGCCGCCGGGGTTCCGGTGGAGCGCGTGCGGCGCCGCGCGACGGAGCTGCGGGAGTTCAATCCGATGTTGGGCCATCGGGGCTGCCGCTTGGCCATTACCTACCCGGAGATCTGCGAGATGCAGGCGCGTGCCATCTTCGGTGCGGCGGCGGAAGCGGGGCGCACCTCGCCCTCCAAGAAGACACCGGTGGCTGAAGTCATGGTGCCACTGGTGGCAACGTTGGAAGAGTTTAAGATCATCAAGGGAATCATTGACAAGACTGCAGCAGCTGTTCAGAAAGAGGAGCCATTGCTGAACCATTTCTTTCAAAACTATTTACTCTAGGAGAAAGGACGCTACTAGGGGCTCCTGGCCTTACTACTAGGAGCAAGGACGCTACTAGGGACATTCGCATATTCTCGTGTGACTCAGTGTGCTTTTGCGGTCAGGAGAATGTCAACTTTACCTACCGTGTTGGTACCATGATTGAACTTCCGCGAGCGGCGCTTCAAGCTGTCCCACCCTGAGCTTTTGTGAATCCACAGCTGTAGCATTGTACTAAGCACTTGCCGTTCTCTTGATGTGCTTCACATCGGTGCATTAGGTTCAGAAGAATTGTCGGATCTCTGTTGGTCCCTGATCTTGGATCCTGAGGGCAAACTGGCAGAGGAAGCCGAGTTCTTCAGTTTTGGTACCAATGACTTGACGCAGACCACCTACGGCCTTAGCAGAGATGATACGGGCACCTTCATGTCGGACTACAAGGCAAACTGATCTCGAAAGTGTATGAAACAGGACGAAGTGAGATAGTCATATTGTACAGTGAAATGCATGATTTCCACTGTAGTTTTGTTGTAGCCATAGGGTTTCTGCTGCATGCCCGTTGCTTTGTAGTCAGTACTGAGGCTAAGGGCATCATGGCACAGGATCCCTTTGTGACTCTCGACGAGGAAGGGGTGGGCGAACTCATCAAAGTTGCCATGAATCGTGGTTTGAGCACCAGGCACGACGAGCAACTCGCAACCCTTACGGTTTTGTGTAAAAGTGTCCAACCCTCTTGTTTGTTGTGTGAGACATAGCAAGGAGCGAGCCAGGATTAAGAGCCAAAACCTCTTTCAGCTGCTCAAAGCCGCTGAGATCCGCAGTTCCCGCCCTCAAAATGCAGGCCTGACATGAAGATGGGCATTTGTGGTGAACATGGTGGCGATCCCACCTCCATTGATTTCTGCCAGAGGACGTCTGGTTTATAACTTGCTAGTGACTCCATGGACCCTTTTGACTTGCTATTCATCACTTTGCAAAAAATCATCACTTATGACTGGCTGAACTCATCGTGAGGACAGGCTTGAACTATGTGAGCTGCTCACCCTACAGAGTCCCAATCGCGAGGCTTGCAGCAGCACAAAGTGCATTGAAGGCGCGGTGAGACCGAGCACAAGTAGGAAATGTTTTGTTGCGCTTCCCAGCGAACCCGTAAAAAGGAGCTAGCTGTACATGGAGTAAAATATTTCCTGTGCTTGTTCCTAAAGAAGCAGCTGCTTGTGGGGAAGAGTGCTTGCGGCAACATGGTTTGACCCAAACACTGAAATTCAACCCCAAATACATTCTTTTTTCTCCAGATCGCTACTAGGGGCTCCTGGCCTTACTACTAGTAACAAGAAGCTACTAGGGGCTCCTGGCATCACTACTAGGAGCAAGAACGCTACTAGGATCAATTCGAACCGAATCAGTAGACACTCACAAGGAGTCGCTCCGTTCGGACGCCGAGCTTTCGTCCGTTCGCCCCAAGGCTCAGGGCGAACGGGTCACGGAGACCAGAGCAGCAAGGCCTCGAAACCCCAGCTTCGGCCCCTGGTGCCGCCTGGTGAGCACACGCGCGAGCAGCTGCGCACGTTTCCGTGGGTTTTTAGAGGGGTCCGGACATCTGCGGGAGTTTTCAGCTGAAAAGAGCTTGGGATGTCTGAAAGGAGGGCCACGTCAACCTCCTTCACTTTTTTGAAGGCAAGACATGTGGGGGTCGACCGGTGGGGATTGGTGGGCGTTTCTGTCACTGAGTGGAGGAGTTGGGCTCATTTAGGAATAGCAAGGGCTGCAGAGGAGGTGTCGCTGGCACTTGAGCCTTCTATATTCTGAGCTTCGAGCAACGCCCAACTGAGGAGTAAAAGATTTATCGCGGAAGGTTGGCTTATAAGGCTCCAAGCGTTCTCTACGGAAGGGAATGAAGGAATCTGAGTTCTCTCTCAAGCTGTTTCTGCATGTTTTGGAGCTGCCACACATGAATTCCAATTCTCGCAAGCTTGAGAGAGGATCAACGTCGAACGGAACCCCGGCGTAGCGAAGCCAGCTTCCGTCAAAACCTGTGTAGCAGCGTAGCACGCCATACAGAAGATGTGGCGACGTTTGGGGTTTGTAAATTTGACTTACCCCACCAGCTTTGGGTTCCATTTCAAGGCACAGCGTTGGCGCTTGAAGGGGCAATGACTTCAAGCAATCCAAAAGAGATTGACATGGCTTTTGTGTTCGAGAGCTCCTTTCGGCATGCTCAGCTGGCCGTTCCTGCATTTGAAGAATGTACTTGTTTGATCTTGTTTGTGTACAGGACATTTGTTCACAGTAGCGGTGAGATTATGGTGCAGCTACTTGATACCCTGCTGCGCCATCTTCGGGCGATGGAGGTCCTTTCAATGAAAGGATGGCGTGGCCTGAGTGTGACTAGACATGCAAACGAGCGAAAAAGCCTTCCAATTGTGGTTCATTCTTGCAAGGATGCTTCAGTACTAGTTACTAGTAACTTATATCATATGATTCTTGTGTTTGTTCAGTCTAGACATAGATGCCGCAGCCAGTACTGCCTCCAAACATAGATGACTTCGGACTACTTACACCGCAGTGCACTCCTTTGCGAAATGTTTGGTAAGATACCGGATGCCTTAGGGTTTGGACATGCCAAAAGCAGCAACCCAGAACAAAGACATTCTAAAAGTGCCTTAAGACGATTCCCTAGACTTAGACTTGAGGTGCACACAATCCCCTTTCAACTGCTTCACACCGTTTGAAAGCACACCTGAAAACATTCAACATTCTTTTTCTTGTTTGACGGACAAGACACTTGTCGCATCAATTTTGCCAATGCAAGCTGCTGGCAGGCCGTCTTTGTCAAGCGTTGTTTATGTTCACAGCCTCGACGCAACTGTGTGAAATAAAGGGGTCCTTCACGCTTGTCAACAACATGGGATCCCCAAGGGATTGATTATTTTTAATTTTTTAGGGTTTCTGCTGATTCCTTCTGATTCCTTCATGTTGACATTTGCTTTTCCGTCTACTTTCACGCCAGATTTACCAGCAGCAGCGTTGCATTGGAGGACTTGGCCCGGGAGGGTCGGAGGCATCTAGAGCTTGTCTGCTTGCTCGAGTTTTGCCAGAACCCTGCGATGGTTTGGTTTCAGGATGTGTGCATTCTTTGTCCGTCCTTGCCAAATTGGGCCTTAAGCAGCTCGTCCAATCCCATCGTCTCGCTGTGTCCTTTGGCAGCAGAGTGCATCGGGTGAGACTGACGAGTGGCCAAGGGCGAGACTGGCCCGTGCGAATTGCAGCAGCTGATGCCTGTCCAGATGGCCTTGAAAATGCTCCGCACCCAGCTGATGGCCAGGGGTCCGCGGATTTTGCTGATGCAGTTTCATCTTTTTGTAAGACAATCATAGACAATCCATGAATTAAGCATTGGCATATCAATGAAAAATAGGATTTTTGCAAACATCAGTGAAGAAGTTCTTTCTCAGGTTTACCTGTGCGGACGGGTGGAGGAAGCCAGCTCCCTAGCCTTTGGCGGTCTTTGCTGTATAGGAAAAGTAAAGTAATCTTTTGCGCAGCCAACAGAATTTCCAGGAGCAGGTTCACACTTGAAGGCATTCACCATGAGAAGGTGTTCTTGAATCCAAGTCGCATGGTCGTAGGTCGTATGCCATGGGCAGTGCAAGAACCTTTTTACAGTCACCATACACCATCCATCATGAAGTTCCAAACCAGCTCCCATCACGATCTGTTCCCAAAGTCCTTCGCCACAATGTCCCTTGGCGAAATCCATGCCCGTCGACTTCTTTCTATCCGCCTCACGTCGCGTCACTTCGAACCCGTCGCGTGTCGCACCAAACGCAGGCGCCCGCGCGCTTCGCGAACATGCCCCGCGCGCGCTTCGCGAGGTGCAGAGGCTTTCGTCGCGCTTCGCTCCGCTGGGATGCTTCGTCGATCGCTCCGTGGAGGGTGCCGAGCTGCCGAACTGCGAGGTGCACGGGGAGGGGGCGACGAGAGTGGGCGGGGTAGAGAGATTTTCATGTACGGGAAACAGCCGTTCGATCCTGTTTGTATATGAGATGCTTTTGATTCCGGTCTTGAGCTGCCAAGTCAGTCATTTGGGTTCAGTCAGATGTATCTATAACATTTCTATAACTTGTCTTCATCTGTCAGGATTGGGTCGCTGTGAGAGGATTTGCAGACTTTCAGGGTGGAACGGAGAGTGGAAGTTCCTGAACCTTCCTTGGACCTTCCATGTCGACCCAAACCGCCGGAAGTTTGAGGCCGGGACTCGGGAACCTTCACCGGCCCAGGTTTTGCCCCAGCTGGCGGAGGATTTGGCTCTCGCATGGGAGCCCCTCCTTGCAGCCGTGTGCTCCAGGCGGGAAGACGTGAGCAAGGCATCCTCTTCATTGAGCGAGATTGGCCTTAAATTTGAGGATCTAAAACTGTGCTTTCACCCTGTTCTGGGTGAAGTGCTGAGATTGGCGCAGGCATGTCGCCACTATTCAGGAGATGATCCTCAGGTGCGCTCTGTTTGAGCAGCGTTGGTGGTTCGGGTGGCGTTTGGCCTTCAGGCAATGCAGAAGAAGGCCTGAAAAGTTGGCCCTCATCTATGAGGAGCGTTAAGCTTGACCAAGACAAAGTTTCTGAAGTTGATGCTTTCAGCACTGGGATAGTGGCTGACCCATGGATCTCACATGGGGCTTCGAGTGGCCCAATGGAATTCAGTATTAATGTGTTTCAAAAAGAGGTGGCACTAGCACAACTGGAACATGTGTGGCCTGCTGCGGCGACGAAGGGTCCCTCACGCCAGTACCTAGATACCGGACTTCTTTTCTTTTTTTCAGACATGTGCGGCCTGTGTTTTCCTCATGATCATCATCATCATCGTCATCGTCATGTCATCACCACCTGTTCGTTTTCAGAGGACAGAGAATGGACTTATCAGCAAATGTGCTCTGCAGCTTGTAGCTTTCGGGATCGCCTTCGAGAAGAGGGCCTTTGTCCGAGCAGAGGACCTGGGAGCTACGAATCATACGTTCTTTTTTTGGAGGCAACAAGGTCCAAATGCTTTGGCAGAATTGCTTTTTGGCAAGTCTGGTCTTCGGATTGTTTGTTTTTGGTTCCACTACTGCTGGCCCTAGTAAGCACCACCGTCATCCTGATCCTCCTCATCCACGTACCTTTTGTTTGTTGAATGGGACCGATCCAAGGCGCAGTTCGGCCATTTTGAAGCCAATTGATGCCATTGACCTGTTGAGCCCATTCATCGCGAGCATGCAAGAATGACCGGATAAGATATATATATATATGGCTCCTTGTGCTCAAGTCAGCAGATGCAAGACGTGGTTCGTGTGTTGCTTCGTTTTCAGAGATGAAACACAGCTTTTCGTGGCTGGAGGACCGGTGGCTGTAAGACTGGATGCATCAGACTTTTCTGCAATTTGCTTTCTAGCACTGCTATCGGGCCGTTTCACCATACATCTCTTGGTACCTGGCCATGAACTGGGAGACCGACATATTTGTTGGCGAGCGGAAGCGAACCCGCTAGCTGTTCGTTGTAACACGGTCAATATTGGAAAGGGCGAAGGAAAGGTAAGAGAAAAATGCGAAGCAGACCCAGGATGCAAAGGGCTAGATTTTTTTGGGATATAGCACCAAGTCACAGCCTCTCACAATTTTTCAATCAAAAGACATGTGGTTTGAATGAATGCCATCGTCATTCTTGGTTTCAACTTTCAACTACGACTTTTGTTTGGGCTATTCTAAGAATCTGTTTTGGCTGAGCGCACCAACACAACTCAGGATCGGGGTGCCTCAGGGCAACGATTTCGTCTTCAAGCATGTCCAAGTCAGGCCATTGTCACTGCACGTGGCGACTTGGACAAGCATTCTCATGTTATGGCACTGTCAACGAGAGGGCCCCGGGTGCAATTTTGATTGGCTTTGCCGAGGTCAGGACTTGACTGTTACAGAGGACGGGTGAATTTTCTGTCTGAACCCCGCAACCCTTGATGTTCTCAGAGACGAACCTGTTGGCTTTGCCAGGGTGTCAGATCATTCTATCATTAAACTCATTAAACATGTGATGCAAGACTGGGTCGGCTTGTCCACATGCACATCGTGTTTGCACAGTGTGACATCTTTGCCAACGTGACCTCTGTCATGTTCACACGCAGTGACACGCGCAGTTTCGAGACATTGTTTGACGATGATACTTTTGAATAGAAGATCGATTCTCGACCATAGAGTTTGTACCAAAGGCTGCAGGATCTGAGAATCTGAGAGTCAAGATCAAGATTCCAGGAACATCAATGAGTAGAGAGTGAGTCCTCTTTCTCTGTCTCCTTTGCTTTTCGGAGGACTTGCGTGTTTTCAACATAGACGAGCCGCTTGGATATTTGGGTTCCACACCATTTCCATATCCATTGTTTCGCTTTGTAGGGTCGTTCAGTGCTTCAAGGATGCAGCTGGATTGGTCACAACCATCAAACAGCTTGCATATGGACGGCAGCTTGCCAACCATTGGACGATGAGTTGCAGATGTTTTCTTGCTTGATCGGCATTTGACCCAAAGCGGGCGCTTGCTTTGGGCCACCACTTGCTTCTTCCAAGCTTTTGTCGATCCATCGATCGGTCATCCTAAACAGTGGCGACACCCATCGAGTGTGACACCTCAGGCGATCTGAATGATGTGGCCTTCATCGAGTATACCTCTGGTTCCACCGGTGCGCCCAAGTCCGTGGCCACTCTTCAATGGCGTCGCTCGGCCGTGGCCAGTCGGGTCCGGTCCTGCGGGTCGGCCCTGAATAGTGAAGGCTCTTTGTTTCAAGTAGCAAGGCGGCACCCGCGGAGGCTACCTGAGAACTGAGCCTAGTAGAAAGCACTAAGAACTCTGCCTTCAACATGTAAGATGACTCAGTTGCACTGGGCTTCCGCAAACCATTTGTCATCGGAGAGGTTGCTGATGATTCAATGATGTCCTTTATCCCAAGGCATTGCCCACTGGGCAAGATGGCACTGCTTTCATTTTCCACCAGGGGAAGCACGTCTCTTGGCCCTGTTGTTGAATCCAGACTGGGTCCTGGTTGAGACGCTATCAGAGGATTCTTCACTTCCTGACACAAAGTGAGTGACCAAGGAGATGCCTACAATCTATTTTGGATCCTCACTTAGCATGAAGGAGTCAGTAGCACGGTTGTGATCGTGCCTCCAAACAACCTCATGCAGCTTTCCAAATCCAAGGATTTGGTACTGGCAAATCCCACTGTCAACGGGTAGCACATGTGTTGTGTGGCCCAATTGGCAGAGCCAAGATATCAGCCAGCTAATGCACTACTTCGCAAAACATAGGTTGGGCTTCGCAAAACATGTGAATTTTTGGCACAGAGCAGCTTTCTTTGGCTGTAAGTCGGTACTGTTTTCTTCTATATTTTGCTTTTGATTGGGCCGCTGTGCATTTCCATGCTATTGTTTTTGTGTATAATGGCATTGCTTCGGTTCCTGCCATTCCACACTCGTGATTGATCGAAACTTGTCGATATGCGTCGTGTGCTTAGCTTCAAGAAAACACACGTGAACGCGCAAGCCGTGCAGGGTGACACGCTGCAACTGTTTGACGCCTGGACAACTCTCTGCACTACTTTGCGTGGAGGATCACTTGCCCAAGGACTTGCAGGAGTGAGCAGCCGTTGGGTGTTCAGTGAATTGACGTGAGTCGTGGTTTCCACATAAGAACCAATGTGTCAAAACATGTTTTGACCCCCAAAAAAGACATGGGATGGGCTGAACTCCCTGGACGACTAATTACTAATTGATTATTCACATCTATTCCCTTCAAGACCATGGGCGTTTGAAGAAAAGGCCAGAACACTCGAAGCCCAGGAAGTCTTTGTAGGTGGCGAGGCCTTGCCCCTGGCAACCGCTCGAAGCTGGCTGCAAAAGTGGCCTCGCGCAGCTTGTCTGTCGTGCTCCTTTTTCTTCAGTCCGTTTTCGTGTCAATTGGGGTCTTCGGGGTTTTCGTTTGTCGTCTTTGCAGCGTTCGTCCAGTTGTTGGGGCTGTTTTTCAGTTCAAGAACTTCGCCAGCAGAGTGCAAAGGGACCCTTTGCTTACTGTCTTGTAGGGAGAACCTGGGACTTCAGCTTTGGCAATCAGGTCAGATTGATCTTGAATTATGCGACCACGGAGACAGCAATTTGGAAGCACAAGAGCCACAACACACTTCTCAATGGACATGTAGAGGCAAAGAACACTATAACACCGTGTTCTGCTGCATATTTTCTGCCTTTGAAACAGGTTCTTTCTGCTGTTTGTTACGATCATCGACTGTGAGGAGTTCAATTACTAGCAGTCTATTCTTTGTCACAATAACAGCAAGGCTGATTGTTTCGTTTGACAGGGGCTACTTTACATGCGGTTACCCATCGTGGCCGGTCTTAGGCTGCTGATATGGCATTCCTCCCAATCACAGAGGAGATTGCAAGTTTTTTGGCATGTGACAGGTTTTGGACATTCTGTTTTGAGTTCTTTGACCTTTTTTTCATTCTCTACCTTCGGCATGTTGTCATGCGTCCTTTTGCCTGTTCAGGTTTAGAGATGCCCTTTGCTCCCTTGAGCACCCAAATTGTTTGTTGGAACAACCAGATGACCGTTGAGAACGAGGCCTGGCAGTGCCTCCATGAGTTGTGTGAGTCGCATGTATGGGTTCTTCCAGATGCAAAAGCAGAAATAGCTTGTTCTTTACAGAACGTGCTTCCCTCACTTTTTTTGCCTTTTTATTTTCACTCACATGTTACAGGAGCTCGTGGTTTCTGGATGGAATGTTGCGGATGCTTACCTGCCCCCAACGGCGTCCCTTTCTCAGCGAAGCCAAGAACGTCAGCAGAAATGAACACTCGGTGGGCTTTCAGGTCTTCTGCATTCAGAAGGAACGCGGATGGTCTGAGCAACAGCTACCGAACTGGCCACTTGCCACAAAGCGTTCTCTTCTTTTTTTTTGCTTTCCCTCCCTATATCCCCTTTTTTGTTTGTGCTAAGTTCAGTGAACTGGATGAGGCTTTGTACGTGTTTCTTCTCAAACTCAGTTCACATCCAGTTCTTCAGAGATGGGTGGACGTCGAGACATCCATCGCATCTTTTTCTCTGAGGTGACAGAGCCCAAATCAGAGATGGGCACATTTTCATTCTGGGCAGACTCGACAAGGCCGGGCTGTGACGACTCGACAAGTAATCCGAACTGAACGCACTGCAGATATTTGTTCAAAACGAGAGAAAGTAAGAAAAACAGAACATGTTTCAAGATGTTTCAAACCAAGAGGTTTTAAGACTCCACAACGAAGGCGTGAGAACTGATTCTGAGGTCGTGAAGATTCGTGGATTTCGTGTAGACACAGATGGTTTGGAGTCTTTATTGATGAAGGCACCTGGAATTAAAGCTTCTCGGCATAGATTGCTCATGCTCACAACCCAAACATCTCTATTTGTTTTCCAAAAGCTGAACTTTCTAGTAACAAGTGCATCGCTATGAATAGCTAATTTGCTACTAGTAGCCTGTAGCTACTCGTAACAAGGGTTTCTTGTTTCTTTTAGAGACGTGGAATTGTGGCTTGGGTGCTACAGTCTGTCCAACTCCTTGATAGACTTCGATGGATTCGATGGGGAAATTGGGGTCTTCTTCCACAAATGCGGCACCCAGGCAATCTGCGTCAGAAAGTTTGAGGAGAGCTTGTATGCCGTGATCTCCACTCTTGACCTGGAGACCGTTAAGACTTTTGCCAAGGACGGGCACTACGCTTACTTGCGGCTCCATGCAAAGGGTAGACCACTTGAGCTGCTGTTTACTCATGAGTGATGAATCTACTCAAGGAAGTCGGTTTCGACAGCTGACAGCATCATGCTCACCGCAGGAGAACTACGAACATTCACATCTTCTTGCTCCTGAGCGAAAAATGTCTTGAATTCATTGACGCTTTTCGCAACCGCATCTTCAAAGTGTCACAGCATTTGCAAGCTCGTTTCCTATATACGGAATATACTCAGGTTTGGATTTCCGTCTCCTGGAAAGCACTTGAGTACTCTTGAGTCATATGCATTGGCCACATCTTAACGTTTTGTTTGAGTCGTTGTGGGCTGTCAGTTGACTTGACATGTTCCAGGTCGATGCCTTGCCAATGACGAAGTCTGGCAAGAAAGACATCGCAGCCATCACGTGCCCTGGACGCTTCACAACAACACTCTTTTCACCTTCGATTTTCAGGGTGTCTCGTGGAATTTGCGTGAGAGGAGGGTCAGGATGTTGACTGTTGACTTTCTGGTGTTGACGAGGCAGATCTTGGAGAAACGTTCGCAGCAGAACGATGAGGTACGAGTCGATGAGTAAGCTTGTGCAAGAAGGGAGCTCTGTCAAGAATCAGTGAACCATAGTGAAACTTCCAGGACCATCCTTTTTGGGTGTCCAGGATCTCCATTTGACCCGTTAGATGGTCCGTCCTTCCTCGGTGCCGTTGGGACGATCTGTCGACGATCGTCTCGTGATGTTGTTAGGTCATGGAGTACTATGGCGAGGAAGAGCATCGCGTGGCTGCTGCCTACAAAGAGGTCAGTGACATGGAATCGCCCAGCCAAGAAAGGAAGTACTTTGGAGGACGCAGTGAAGTAGACTCAGTGAGTAGTGAAACGCTTGTGACTCCGACTCCAGATTTCATTTCACAGTTTTCCACCTCTGTCTCGTGTCTTTGGTCAGGTGCTTGGTCGGGACATCCACCGAGAGATGCCCTTCGTCGAGGCGGGATGGTTGCTGGCATCGTCGGCATCGATTCGCGTCGGTCGAACCACGTGCACGGCCGGGAAGGCTGGAGGCCACTCCTTGTTTGCAATGAGGACCATTCAGCATCAGCCAGCGTGCTAAATTACTAAGTTGGCCTGTTCCGCATCAATCATCAGTGATTTCATGTGCAGGATTGCCAAGCTCCTGGGGATTTCGCCTGTGGAGCTCTTCAAATTTCCCACAATCGCCTCCCTGGCCAAGTCGCTCGAGCCCTCCGAGGTGGCTTCAGCCACCGCGCGCATAAAAAACGACCCTGAACCGCGGGTATGTGGACGAATGCTGGATGATCCGAGTCACTTGCAGGTGGCGGTGAAGCAGGTTGCCAGTGGTGTCATCAGTTTGCCACGGGTGCCGCAGGCATCGAGCGGAGTCTTGGCAAGTAGAACTGATGGCGAAGACTTTTCGACGAAGCTGTGCAAAGGTGAGAGGTACAATGGTGAAGTCGGTACCGTTTGATGTCATCTTGTCCAACTTGTTGTTTGAATATCGCTGCATTCCGCAGAGGAGTCAACGGTTGAAAACGACCGTGCCACTCTTTAGGCCCATTGGCAATGGTTGGTTTGGCGTGCCGCCTGCCGCATGCAACCTCAACGGAGCAGTTTCTGGACTCATTGCAGGCATGTGGGGGATAATATGGTCCTTTGAAGAATATTCATCAAATGAACCCCGGCAGACAGTGACAGAGTTGCATGACTTTCAAGATCACCTCCGAACACCCTGCCCCAATTCACGCCCCGTTTCACTGCTTCTGCGGACCCGCCGGTGACCGCGTAGGCTGGTCACCTCATGACGACAGAGCTGCCGGCGCTGCCTGGGCAGATTCCACGCAAAGGCCCGGCTCCAACCGCCGCACAAACCGCTCGTACCGCGTGGGTCATGCGATGCCCGGCATGCGTGACCCGCAAAAACGCGGTCCGGTACGAGACGTTCAGCGCGGAACGCCGCGAGTTCGCCGAGACCTCGGTGTGAAGTTTCGGCGTTGGAGTGGTGTTTTCAGGCGTGGTGCCGGACTTGGGCTTTGACTGTCACTTTTGGAAGTGTACGGAGCAAGCAGCGGCGACTGGGCAGAAGGAAGAATTACGGTGTCACAGAGACTCGTTTGGATTGGACGGTCTATTCAGGTTTATCGCATCTGGGTGTCTTAGAATTTTTGTTATTGGCTGGAACATGTATTACATGTTATGAACATGTTATTTTTCTCGCTTCGTCGGTTATGAACACCGCATGGTGTGTTTCATCGCGAGGCCATGATGGACACCGCACAGCGTGCGCTCTTGGAGATCTCCTATGAGGCTTTCCATGGCTCCAACTTCTCGGCACAGCTTCGTGATGGACAACTGCGAGGTTGGGGAATTTCATAGGGATTCCGATGATTACTGTACAGTACATTTTTTCGTGTGAGTGTGTGTAGCGAGGTCTTGAGGTCTGCCGGGGTTCTTTCTTGGGATCCCGATGTGGGCACCCCGAGCCCGGTGTTGGGGGAGATGCAAAGGAGGAGCGAGTCTCGGGGATGCAAAGGACCCACAGGCCTAGTCTGGTGGTCCATGTTGCACCCAGGTATAGATCTTCCAGAAAGGAATGCAGCCGTGATCGTGTGTGGAGGCGCGAGCTGTGAGACTTCCAACCGCTTCGACTGCGAAGCGGGGGAGTGTTTTGCCGTGAGGCTCTCTGAATCACTGGCCCTTGCAGCTCGTGGACCTGGAGGAATCTCGCACCATGCGTCCAGATGAGTACTTCAATTGGGAGGTCCGGCTTTGGGTCTTGATCCGCTAACAACACGAAGGATCTGCCATGATTTGGTCCTTTAGCTGCTCAAGCTTGGCGAGGTTGGCACCGACAAGGACTATTTGGCCTCGAGCATTGCCTACCGTTTCGATTTGCATGGGACAGCTGAGGCAGGGCCCTGCTTCATGAAGTCTCGACTTCATCAGCATGAGATTTCCACCTCTCCCCAACGTCCAAACGAAGCTTGCTTGAAGCCCACAGGTGGTGCAAACCGCGTGCAGTTCAGCACTCGTGGCCATTTCGCGCGCCGCCTGGACCTCGGCGGTTCCGTCGCCTGCGCAAGCGTTCCGACCGTTGTGACCGTTACGCGGGGCGAGGTCCAACTCCTGAAGGCGGGACACTGCGTTCCTTGGCTTGAAGATGTTTGAAGCACCTGGAGCCCCGGAGTTGCTGTTGGCTGTTGATGGTTCACAAAGCACATAATTTATGATGTGTTTATATAACCATCCAGGCAGCAAGGGGTCCATTCACCAAAAAGTCAACATTGACTGGGAGGGCCACGGGATAACGGTTGTGGTGCATGCTCCATTTCGCGTTGAAGAATGACGATGGCTGTAGATGATCTCAGGACTATGCGCTTTGCGGTGGCGCATCATTCTCTCCAGATGCGCCTATTGCGGCTGTGGATGGATTGATTTGGGCACCAGATGGAGCAGCTTGAGCTGAAGATGGCTGAAGAATTGAGACAGGATCTTTGGACCTGATTCTTCAAAGAGGCCTTTTGATATCCCAGTTTGAGGTCACTTGGGCCTCAAAAGGGCACTTAGGGGCTCCAAAAAGGTCACTTTGAAGAAGCAGGTGCATCAGGTTTCACTAACCTGTTTGGGAATTGAACAGCTGCCTATAGCTACAGACGGCCGTTGGTTGGTGCAGCTTGGGTTCCAGGTATGCCGACCCTACGCCGAGGGTGCCAATGGCACTACAAACGCCGATGGTGGTGGAATTGCCACATGGATTGATTCTTCTGTTTTTGCATGGACTTTGCTGAATGGGAGTTTTTTTTGCAGCGCCAATTGAAAACGGGATTGTTCACAATAAGGGGACACTGGAAGTGCTTCGGAGGGGAGGGAGTTCCACTTCCAGTTGCATGGTCCTGCCCAAACAGATGCGCGATGGTGCTAAGGTGATTTTGTCACGTGCAGCTGCTGCTGTGAGCCACGGCCATTTGGCCCATGCTCATGTGTTGGGCCAGATCCCCAGTGATGTGGAGAGCGTCAACTGCGGTTTTCGCGTCTTGGAAACAGAAAACAGACGAACTGTGAAGAACATGGGAAGAGGAAACATAGATAGCTACCACATGCAGTGGCTGGAGGCTGGGTGCATATTCTGACACACACACACCCCCTATGTTATGTTGGAATTCCAAAAATCACTTCCATTCATTTCCATGATTCCCTTTTTGGGAGTTGCTTTCGGTGTTTGTGTTTTGACACAAATCTTCAGAGCACTTGGTGCGTTTGGTGACTTCTTCTGGCGCATGTGGAGCCACGATTTCTTCATTGTATGCAACTTGCATTGTTTCCTGGAAAGACCTTCATGCGGAAGATGAGCGTGATAGACA
>CAXAMN010024984.1:723472-742543 GCA_963970005.1 Durusdinium trenchii
GAGCCCCGTTCGTAGCGTTCTTGCTCCTAGTAGCGATGCCAGGAGCCTCTAGTAGCGTCCTTGCTCCTAGTAGTACGGCCAGGAGCCCCTAGTAGCGTTCTTGCTCCTAGTAGCGATGCCAGGAGCCCCTAGTAGCGTCCATGCTTCTCTTCTCGTGCTCTTCTTTTCTCAACTACTCTTCCCGTCTCGACATGTCCCACGCGAAATTCGTTCTCACCCTGAAACAGGCAACACCTTCGTCGATGCTGTCATGCCCTCCATCCAGTGGGGAGGACGGCCTCCGACCGTGGCGTCCGCACCGACCGCACCGGATTGGCCCCGCCGGGTTCGACCAGGCTGGGCCGAAACTGGGATGGTGGAGGACTTGGGCATCGAGCCGCTGGGCAAACAAGCAGGCGGAACAGCAGGCGGTATGGTGAGCTTCAGATCCGTCGGAGCCTCCCGTGGGTGGGTGGCCGAGATTGCCTGAGGCCTTTGGCCGGCGAGCGCTTCGTGCCGGTGAAGGATGGTCTGGAGTGTTTCGGCCGCATCCTGGATGCCAAGGCCGGGAATGAATGAAACTGGGCACGCCAACCTGATGCAATGAACATGGATTGCAATCTTCTTTTTACTGCACGTCAGGAGAGAGCCGTGCCATTGGCCGTCTTAGATGTGTATCTTGGCAGACTGGTGACTGGATGCTGTCGTTTTCTACGAAACAGGTCAAACCTACCTCAAACTTCAAAGACTTTTTTCGCTTGTTTCACGAACAGACACATGTTCTTTGCAGCACAGACCTGAGGCATTGGCCAGTCTTTCGACATCAGACCAACGTCTTTGCCGTCGACGATCCACTGCTCGCCACCATTGAGGCGATGTCGGATGGATTTCAAGCCTCAGAAGGACCAACACCGGTTCTTCAGAAAGGGCACAAATTCCATCCGTGACAAATATGCCCGGGCTGGCTTTTTCCGGCTTTGGGCATCGGCGCAGGCGGAGATCCCTGCGCCGAGCCCAGATCCTTTGAAGCAGGCGATGACTTCCACTTCTTCAGCAAGTCGATGCTGCAGACCTTAGTCGACTTCTGTAGTTTGATGATAAACTCATCTGAGGTTTATCATAATTCCCCGACCTTTTTAGTCGTTTTAGTGGGTGGGGGCGACTTGTCTTATACACCTCCGATGTTGAAACTCTTGGCTTTGCTCAGACTTGACCGATTTCTTCGTTGCAATTGAAAGGTGTGGACCGTTGGCTCTGCTGGCAGCCGACATCGTGGCACCCGAAGGGGTTTGGAGCTCTGCCAGCAGCATGTGGTCAGTGGCATTGCAGCTGCTCGACATCAAACCTCTTCTTTCGGTCAGATCCGTCAAAGACCCGTGACAGCTTTGGAATGTTTAGTATTGACCCCACATCCATCTCTGATGCCATTCTCGGTCTCTTCAGACACTCGTAGGCGATCTCTGATGGCATTTTGGACTCTATATTAGGTCTTGTGAGCATCGCCGGTCGTTCCGTGTAGGTTCCGGTTCTGGGCTTGGCACAGCTCGAGCTCTGTGGTTGCTCACCTGTTGTTCCGAGGTGCTGCCCGGCTCCGCGCTCCTGTCGCTGGCGCTGGAGGTCGCGTCGCAGATCCTGGGCACGGAGACGGTGCAGCTGCAGGACGGGGCGGGGCAGTCGAAGTGACGGGATTGGCTTCAACCTTGAAGCCAAGACCCTTCAGTCCTGCATACTGAATTGCCTGAGTTCAAGTGGTGGCCTAGAAAGTTGGTGATGAATGAAGCCAATGACATGCGAGGACGTGAAATTCCTGATGCCATTGGAGCTGCAAAGTGTTCGTCAATTGACGCTCTCAGTCACTAAGACCACTTCAGGTGGGATTTGCGTTGAGCAGCTTGCTCCGGGATTCTTTGCCCTCGGAAGTGAACTCATGAGCAGTTGAAAGAAGAGACGCTTCTGCCAAGTGGGTCTGTGTTATTTGCATATTTGCTTTTTTTGCTGTTTCTTTGTGGTTGTTTTCGCTTCTGTGTTCCTTTCACTGACACAACTGAAGCCTTTTGTGTTTCTGGAAGCTCAGAAGATCCGCGCTGCTGCGTTCAGGTGGTTCACTCCGCTTTAGCAGCCGAGCTGACGGCCATGAAGCAGAGCCTCGGCGGGCAGCAAGACAAAGGAGCTTCATTCACAAACACCCCCTACCCAACGAATCATTTCAAACAGCAAAACCTCTCGGACGGAGACATATTTTTTTGTTTGGCTCATGGGATGTTTCTTGCTTTCTATGTGTTATTCTGTTTTTGCTTTCCGTCCCGTCCCCCGAAGATGTCGTCTCCCTTTGGCCCTTGTCTCCGGTCTCCGGTCTCTCCCAACCGTCTAAGGACTCCAAAGAGGCTTTGCACTGTACGGCCAACTTTACGGCCGCGGACCTGGTGCAGCGTCCGAGGTTTCAGGTGCCTAAAGGGTGATCCGGTCGCCGGTCGGATGCGACGGGTCGGATGCGACGCGGGTCGTGAACGGATTCGTTTCGGCTTGTGGCGGGTCGTGAACGGCCACCGCATGGCGAAATGAACGGAAAAACTGAACATGGCAGAGATTGCCTCCTTTTCCAACTGATGTTACATTTTGATGTCTTGTTCCAACTGATGTCTCATTTTTTAGAGCCACCATCCGAGGCCTGTTTTTGGAGATTTTCGGACTCGTTTGGACTCTCTAAGCCCTCCAGAGCTCCTCCGTCCTCCGTTCACCACTGGAGCGCGCCCTGACTTCAGGGAACGCTGACGCCGGTGGAGAGAATCTACGTTGCTTGGGACGAATCGGACGAATCGAACAGCCGTTGGTGTTTCATGGAAGACCGGTGGTGTGTTGAATCACCGAGGAGAACTTTTCTGCAGCTGGGTACTTCTATGGGCCAGACTTCCAAGGTGCATGTTGCGGAGTTGAATGCCCAAATGTTGTTTTCTTTAGGTTGCTCTCGACTGAACAATGCATCATATTGTCATACTCTGTCATTGTGAAACAAAGCTGGACACGTCATAGCATGATTTTCTTTACAAGCCACCGCTTGTAATTTCTTGTGCAAAGAGAGGCACATGACCAAAACTTGGCACAAGGATTTTCTCAGCTTCGAGGCCACAGCTTCGGTGTGGGAAGTGTAGCTGTGTGCTCCATGCCGACCAGTGCTTCGCGAGGCTGGACATGATCGGACGATCCTTCAAAGTCGTCCTCCTTGAGTGTTTAAATGTGTAAACAGTTTAACCACTCTGGCTAATGTTTTGGTTACTTCATTTAATCAAAATTCATCCATCCGTTCAACTCATTGGTGTGCTTCTTGGCTTCTTGATCATGTTTCTTGTTTGGTTGGTGCATCCGTCCCAGATTTTGTCCTGGATCCGGCGCACTTGGACATTGCGATGCAGCTGGCCTCTCTGATTCATCCCTTGGGGATGCGAGGCTGGACGATCCGAACCGGGAGCGCCGGCGCGACACCGAACCAGGTGTGTTTCCTAAGTTCTGAGCGAAGTCAACCAGGCATCGGAGTTTGGAAACATACTCTGTGGTATGGAGCATGTTATTTAACTTAGTACTACATCGACCCCCATTGTGACATTTCCAGTGCTACATAGTCAATATGTCATTGACCATTTGGAGTCTTTGGCAGGTGCTCCGCAGTCCATCCGCCGGCTGACGGCAAAGGCACGGAAAGACCTGCACGTGATCGCACGCACGTGGACACCACACGCCCGAGGGGTCTGGGCACCCGCGGTTTCCCGGGTGGCCGAGAGGTTGATTCATGCGACTTCGGGCGAGCGGCGGTTTCTGGAAGACGAGGAAGACTCACTCGTCTTTGGCCAGTAGAAACGAAGGGCTAAACCAGCAAGTCTGATGTTCCAGGATTCCAGAATCACACTCGGCTCTTCCTTTCTCCGAATTGCTTGCAAATAAATCGCCAACCTCGCAAAGAACCAGCGCCTTTTGTACAGTCATTCTGTGATATCAGCACAGAGAGCTCTTCGAGTTCATGTGTTCCATTTGCTCAGCAGTATCCGGTGAGGTGATTGCTGTTGTGGAAGAATATGAGGGGAAATCTGCTGTTGGGGCAGTTGGCGGCAGCACAGATTGGAGTGGCCCAGATTTCGGCAAAGGTTGTTGTCCAACGATGGGGTCCGCACCATTCCAAATAACGAGGTGTTTACCTCTGAACCAGCGAAGTCCTACGGATTCGGGTCCCATTTTGGCCGGCTGGCATGAGGAAAAGGATTCTGAGGTGAAGAGTTGCTCCAAGACCCTCGTTGCTCGTTGCTCTGAACCGTAGATGGAACATGCAGGCATGCCAAGCAGCTCAAAACGGGCATGTAGAGATCATCCGGCTGTTGTTTGAAGCTGGCACAACGAAAGTTGACAACGTTGGCCCTTGCAGCTGGCTGCGGCCATGCAAACTGTGTCCGTTTGTTGACTGAAGCTGAATCTGTCGTCAACCATGCGTCCGACAACATGGAGGCAAACACTCCCTTGTCAGGGGCTGCTGAGGGGGCATTCCAAAATCTATTCTCTTGCTGATCAAGGCCACGGCTGACGTGAAGGCATAGAATACAGCGTGCGCCATGCCCTTCCGATACATTTAAACCTTTAAACATTGGGCCTTTGACGGCATCCTCCCCTTTTCCCGTGGTGTTCATGTCGGATTTGCCGCTGTCGTGGCGGTTTCGTCCTCTTGTTCCAGGTCGGAGCAACGCTGACGAGCTCCGAGGGCCGAGTTCTTCAAGGTGGGGAAGAACGAGCGAACCCCTCGGCGTCGCGCGGGGCTCCCTGGAAAAGATGAGAATTCGTGGCGCGTTTTCAGGGTGGTGTTGACCAGTTCAATGTGGGGGCAAAGCCTGGGCCCAGCTTGGTAGGTTGACGTCTCTGGAAGGTTGACTTCAGGTTGACTCTTCTTCTTAAGCAATTAGTTATTTTCATAATATATTTTCATATGTTCCGAAAAGGTTACGTCAAAGGAAATCAAAGAAGGTTGTTTCACCTGGCAGCGGATACTCGCCAATCAATGAGTTGATGGACGCATCTCGAGGAACTACCGAACACTCAAGGGGGTGTTTTCAATTGATGAGACACCCCCACCACCCCCATGGGGTTGTTTGCAGTTAATGGGTCATTGAGTCATTGGGGGGTCATTGTAGACGATGGGCATGATTGTCCGTGTTGGAATTGATTTGGTCATGACAATCGCCTACAAATCTTTTGTCCAACTTTCCAAATCGTTTGTCCACTGATTCGTTTGTCACAAATTTTAGAATATAGTGTATTATAGTGTCATGATATTTCATGATTCTTTTGTCAATTTTCCTTTGATTTCTTACCTGTCATATCAGGTGAAGAGTTCGTGGATGCCTGATCCTCGGCTTCTGGTGCAGAATTTTCAGGCTACAAAAACAGTCTACTATCCGATATCCCGATATCCATGTTGTTTTATGTTGTTTTCCAATACAGCTTTCCAAGGTTCGAGTCTTCAACCGGGATCAGCTTGTGTGCAACATTGAAGGCGCTTCCGTTTGTTGGACTTGTTTTATGTTTTTAACATGTTTCTATGTCTTCAAACACGGGGCTAAACTTGTTACGGCATCGCGAAAAGACCACCGACCTCAACACACAGAGACAGAGACCGACCTCGAATGTTGCATCGAATGATTCGAATGCAGGCCTTTCCTTGGCCACGATGCACGTTGGAGTGCCTCTCAAGAGTGGCCGCGCCGTGTGGCAGGCGAGACGGCGACGTCGAGACGCGCGGTTGGAAACACGGGCGACGACTTGGGCGAGTCGACTCGCTGTGTGGCGACTGGTCGCTGTGTGGCGGATGGGTTTTGTAGGAGACGGCACAAGCTCGACGGTCCTGCTGGAGGATTGTCTCTTGGCGAAAGAATCGAGCTGGAGTCGAAGATGTGGAAGAATGTGGAGCACATGCAGTTGAGAAGCGACGAAAGATTCTCATGACGTCGATTCGGTCTGCAAACTTGCCAAGAACCCCTCCAGCTGGGTCAATCCTTGGGAAAGCGCACATATGCAGGGCTGCAGGGCCATCAAGTCCGCGATTTGGGCCATTGAGGTGGGAGAAGAAGTGAAGAAACTCCATTTGCCTGATGTCACTGCCACTTGGCTGCCTGGGCCGATAATGCGTTTTGTGATGAGATGTGGCTCAGAACATTGAGACCGCTAGGGACCTGCAGCAGTTAAACTCGTCATCCTTTCCACACAAGGTTGATGGGGCATCCATTTGTTTCATTTCACACGGTCTGGAGTTCTCAGAGTCCTGGAATTTCACCCATGTTCACCCATCTATTTTCTCTTTGTTCCGCGTTCTCCGCCTTTTCTCTTTTTAGCTCCGCTTTTCATGTGGAGTCGTCACGTGGGGTCTCTACTCGAAGGAAAAGGAGGAGGAGCCGCACGAGGCGGTGGCCATGGCCGTGAAGGCCCGCAGCCTCGAGGATGTGACGCTTGGTGACGGCCCAACGACCGACGGCCGGCCCGGACCCGGTCGAGGGCGGGGACCGTCGTCCGGTCCACCCGGGGCAAACAAAAACATCGGTTGACCGCGGACAGCGAGCGTTTTTTGGGCGACCCCGGTGGTTTTTTTGGAGTTCAGGTCAGGTCTTTTTTCGTCCCCTTTTTCTCATATGATATGAGTCATATCGCTTTGTTTTCTCGCATCTTGGTGAAAGAAGGTTCCAGCACCAGAAAGAAGTGCAAACATATTAAAGTATGCAAACATTTCTCCTTAATCCAGGTGCATGTATGACAAACTTCCTGTTGGACTGAGCCAACGCCAACGGCTCGCCTCAGGAAGCGCTGCCAGGAGGAAGTTCGCAGCCTTGCGGCCAAATGCCGTTGCTGGGTGCTTTGCCTGGAAGAAGAAGGCACGGAAGGTGAACTGCTGCAGAAAGCATTTGGTTTAGCGGTTTGGCGCTTTGGCGGGAATCGATGTGGAGTTCCATGAGTGGTCGTAAATTTTAATATACTGTACTGTTTGTGAATCTGAAGAAAGAGGCCTAACTCAAAGCCTGAAAGAGGACGCAGCGATTCAGAATCCACGTTGTGAGATTCTTTGACATCGATCAAGGTGACAAGAATTCAGAAATTTGACATCATGCGAATTGAGTGACAAGAATTTGAGAGGTCGCTCCTTTGAACTGGTTGACCGGATCTGAGCAGGCTGCTCCTTTGCAGAAGCAGCTGCAGAGGCAGCCGTCGAGGTTGGGGTTTCCAGCTTCTTGTTTCCCATCTGACTCTGCAGTGCAACAGCTAAAAAGCATGCAGAACTGGTTGCGCATAGAAATCCCATGTCCGGTTTGACGTTTCCGATTTTGAGACGCCTCCATTGGCCATCTACCAAGGAGAAACACAGCAGTGTCGTTGCTTCGCTGGCAGAAACCTGACACGCCGAGGTTGGTGCCATGGCGGTCATTGGCACTGCGTCGCAATGCTCCGAACTGTCCTTGGAGTTGGGAATGGATGCTACAGCTCGGGCCTCGTATGGATGCTACAGCAATGCCCTTCTCGTAGTCAAAATACACCCGCGCATGCGGGTGTGTCTTTGTCTCTCTTTTCTCACTCTCTCTGTCTTGAACTCTTTCGTTTGTTTCATTCGTATTTTTTGGAGACACTTTTCCTTGGCCTCGGTCCTTTCTTTCCTGCAGCCCTAAGTGCTGTGACGCGTTCGACACATCTGATTGCACCGAGTCCACACTGCGCATCGTCGACGAAGACGGCCCCTGGGGCGGCAGGACTTCAGGCTTTTGCTGGTGTAAACACCACTGCAGCCACGGCGGTCCTGGAAAAAAAAGAGAGAGCGTTCAAACCAATGTGTCAGAATCATTGATTGATTTGGGATGATGTGGGACCAAACTCGACATTCGTTGGTACAAGACTGAATTCAGACAAGCACGCTCTTGGCTGCACGTAGGGAGTAGAAACGAGTGGTGAAGTCTCAGATTGTGGCAAGTGAAGGGGTAAGACGGGTAATGATGTAGAGTAGGTTGGGGATGTCAGAGGTACAGTAGCTAGCTGTGTTGTTCAGGGTGTTGTCCAAATCTTTCGTGTCACCAGCCCAAGTCCGAGGCCACTTGAAGCTGCTTCGACATGCGGTGGTGGCTGCTGATCGACCCGCAGCCCTGGTCGCCTCGAGGACGGAGCCTGTTTCACCCTGCTAGGTTGACCCCCTCACTATATAGTCCATTTTATTCTGATTTTTTGAAGAGTGGTCAGCCTGACAACCTGGGTTCCTTCGGGTTTTGACCCACAGCCATTTGGATGTCCAATTTTCACAGCCCAACCTAGTCTCGTTTCTGGGGTTCCTGGGGCTCCTCGGGCTGGCTTGCGGAGGGTCCGGTTTGGGGGCTGTGTCTTTTTTGAGGTGCGAACCCTATGTGGTGGAGATTGACTCCTCCAAGGCTCACAAGGGAGCCCAGCCACTTGGTGAAGATTGTCTCGTCGAACACGCAAGAAGGGGGTATGATGGGGTATGTGTGTCGTTAGAGCCATCTTTATTTACTGTAGCTTTTGAGATCTTTTGAGCATGAAAGAATAGAAGGTGGAACGAGGATGAAAGGGGATCTCTATCTGCTTGCACGCAAAGCCTTGTTTGTCGCGGCGCTCGAACAGCGCTTCGACACCTGCGCTTCGGCACCGCTTCGACGTCACCGGTCAGGTGCCGACTCTGTGAACGTCGAAGCCCAGGGCGAGGAGAGGTGGAGATTCACAGCTCCTTCTGGGCCTTGAACTTCCGTGCCGAAGCCGCGCTGAGCTTCGTTGGACCGTCTGAAGACGGTCTAGAAGAGGGGGTGAGGGAGGAAGATGGTGGACTTGGACTTGGAAAGAGGGTGGAGGACAGGGGTAGTAGACAGGTGGAAGACTTGGGATGTGGGAAGCAGAAACTGCTCTTAGCTCGCTCCCAGGTGATGTGCTTGTGGCCGTTGGTGCTATCTCCGCGAATGTGGGTGGCACCTCTTTGGGGCTGGGTGGGGAATGCTATGGCACGGTGACAGCAATAGGCCGGCACAGAAACATAAGTTTCTGATTTTTGCTGACATGAGTTTGTCCTATTATATACCTGCTACAGTCAGTATGCAAGGATCACAACTTTAGAATAGAATAGGTCATTGCTAACAATAGTAACAAAAATAATAATCATCATCCACTGTTGCTGGCAATAGGATAGACGGATAGACCCAAGGTTTGTGTGACATGTTTGTGTATCTCTTGATCCTTCATTTCCCAACCGGTTCTTGCTTTGAAGATCCAAGCGTTGGAGAGAAGTCCTGTCTCTCCAAGCACAGGCGAGGGTGTAACTGATTTGGCCGTTGGCGACGTGGTCATTGCAACACCTCCAGATGGCATGGGTTGCTCGCATATTGTGGTGTTCAGACATTGGTTGCGGATGCCTTGCTGAAGCTGCTTACAAGATGCGGAAAGCAAAAACCATTCTTCACAGTCAAAGCTGCCACTAAGTCATGCTAAGTCACAGAGTGACAGTTTTCCAAAGGTTCCTACCTTGTGGCGGACGCGCGTGTGGTGACCAAAGCTCCCGAGTCCATGAGCCCGGAGGAGGCCGTCGCAGGCGGAATCGGTGGGGAGGTCTGGTGTTTTTTAGCGCCTGAAACCTTAAATCTGTTTGAACCTACTAGCGATGGCCTCCAACCCATCCAAACCCGCCTTTTCATCCTTTTTCTTGGCAGGTGGGAAAGGGATGGAAGGGGTGTCCGGGGGCAAGTGAAGTCTGTCAGACCCGAACAGATATTTTTTTCATATTTTTATCATTTTTCCAGACGTGGGAATGGGGCGACCAAAGGATGGTGAAGAACGCAATTTGACCTTCCATGTGTTTCTCTTCTCTTGTAGTACAGCCTTTCTCAGCGGCCATTCTGGTCAAAGTGCTGAAGGTTTCGAGCTTGCAGATCTCCCGCGGCAGTAGGAAAGCATGTTGCTCAGATGATATGACTTGCGACTCTTGCGTCCTTTTGCCGATCAACCCCCGCCGTGCCAGTACGGTTTGGATGTGTTTGCCCACCTGCGCCAGGCACCTGCGCCTATGCCACAGCCTGGTTGGCCTTGCACTGGATGGCACGCATCCGTGCAGGTGAACGCGTCCGGGACGCCCAGGACGACGTCCGCTTCCGGTGTTTCCGTCCGTGACGGCGTTTCCGCCCGCGTCAGGTCCTGATCCACAGCGCGGCCGGTGGCGTGGGGCTGGCGGCGGTGCACCTGTGCAAGAAGGTGAGGCAGAACAGAACACCGAGGAAACAGACCGATGAGTCACCCCAGTCAACAGCGACCCTGATTTGAGAAGTTTGGTCTCTCAGGGACTTAGTGCTCAGAGGGAAGGGGTATAGCAGGACTAAGCGAAGAAAAAAGGCAACACATGAATGATTGAAATACACTTTGGTGTTTGCCTCAATCGCGTCCTTGCCTCAGGTGGGCTGCGAAGTATATGCAACAGCTTCCACTGAGGCCACTCGAAGTTGCGGGGGTTGCTCTGTCTTGAAGTTTTTGTTCGCAACAGGGACTTGCGTCTTTGCTTTGCTGTTGAATCCAGGAAAAGCGAGCACTTTTGCGGCAACTGGGTGCGCAAGTGTTCCACAGCAGGAAAGTTGCTGACTTTGAGGAAGGCATTCTGGAGGCGCCACCGCTGAAAGCCAATTGGGGGTATAACTATGTACAAAAAAACTTTTATATAACCGCATATACTTATGTATCAAACAAGCTCCAACTACACTGCTGAACTTCGCTCTGCCCCCGAAAGAGTAGTTCCTGAAAAGAAGCCCGAGCGCTTTCGCTTGGGCATTCGAAGATCTCAACGGTGCCCGAATCGCGTTCCGGCCAGGCGACGGACGGCGAAGGGGTGGATGTGGTGCTCAACTCTCTCAGTGGCAAAGCGATCCCCGCATCTTTGAACCTGTTACTTTGATCGAACGCGGAAGATCCGCCAAACGGTCGAAGAAGTCCAACGCTTCAAACGGGCCAAACGGGCCTCTCTTGTTTTTTTTGGCCGGATGGAACAGGCGAACATGTGATGTTTCGGCTTCAAGGTCTGTTCTTTCTTCTAAGGCCACTCTGTGGGTATCTCTAAGTGTTTTTAAATCAAAAAGGTACACTTTTCAAGGGCGCTGATCTTCCTCAGTCCTGAGAACAGGCCGAGAGAGTCGTTTGCGTGTCGAGGCTGCGCGACTTTGGGCGATTTGTGGAGATTGGCAAACGCGACCAGTATGAAGGCACTCAAATGGAGCTGACTCCCTTCTTGAAAGGCTGGGAGAACATGAGAACATGACCACTTCAGAATTGCTAGCTCGTAGATCTGAGGTAAACCTTAATCTATCAGACTCAGACCTAAATAGCTTCAAGAATGTCTGAAGTTTCAAAGCATAAAGCAAAAAGCACGGCAACAGCATCTGGCCTCCGGAGCCGTCTTATTTTCCCGTCTTTTTCATGCCCAAACACCAGGCATCTCCTATCACGCGGCCCACTTCGACGTTCTCATGTTAAAACGCCCTAATGAGTGCCGGCGGCTGCTGGAGGAGGCACGGACCGGCTGGGAGGGCGACGGCGGTTCCAGCGCGATGGGATGGATGCCCGCATGGAAGTACCAAAAACATAGAGAATAGATTCAGGTGGCATGGCAGGTATGGGAAGGGCCAATGCAGTGAACTCATGGGTTTGCAATCAACTTTTGTAACAAAATGGAGTGCCCTCCATGAGTCGCAAACACATTATGCAGTGTTTCTTTGAGTGAACTCATGGTTTCGAGGTCTGGGCCGAGCTGCCCAACTTGCCGCGCTTGCCCACCAAGACCTTTGGCATGGCCGAGCTCAAAGGTGGATTTGGCATGTCTGGATCTGCATTTTGTGATGTTTCTTTCACAGTGTATATATTTATGTTCCTGCCGAAGTTGACTTGGGACTGAGTGCAGATCACAGCGAATTTGGAATGCTGAGCTCAAACACACACTACACTGACGCTCAAAACGTTGACCAAGAAAGTAAAATGGAACGGTGAACACATTTTCCTGACCACGCGAGTTCGTGAACACATCTTGCTCGAAATGAACATTTGTATTTTTGACGACAAACGCATTATTTTGTTGTGTTTTTCTAAACTTTAAAAGCATTGTAACTACCAAGCCGAGTAATTATTACATGTTTTTCCACAACCTGCAGTGCTTTTGCAGGCTCGAAAATAGAACTGTGTATGTTGGCGAAATATACGTCCATGTTTCAATCGCAAGGGTTTATGTTGGCAAAGGTTATTGTTCAAGTGCTGCCGAAACAGCCAGACTTATGTATTATTACATACGCTACAAACGGTACAACATATACATTGGATTTGTAGCTGAAAAGTACCATTGTATACATTGGCAGAGAATATTCACCCTTGTTTCGACGGCAAAGATTATATGCGATGAATGCGTAACTTGAGTTCAAGAACACACGCTTGAGTTCAAGAACATACGACATTATATTCGAAGTTCCAGTTCCAATGACGAAACACATACAAGGTCCTTGCACGCTTGAAAATACAACTGCGTACGTTTGCAACATATACTGTACTTCCTTTTTTCCGATTTTTAACTGCTGCAGAAACAGCCGGACTTATCTGTTATTCTTAGTATTCTATAGGCTATAAAACGTAGAACTCATACATTGGTTTTGTAGCTCGAAAATACAATGACAAAACAGTATAGGTTGGCTGCAGAAACAACAGGACTTATATAATATATATTATTTTTAGTATTATAGATGATGTAAAAGGAACATAGGCGAAATACGCCCCATATTAAACATGTTGCGAATGGATAGATAACTGTTTTTCAAAGCCATTGTAATTTTCCAGGCTTAGTATGACATGAATTTCCAGAACATGTAGTGCATTTGCCGGCTGGAAACGACAACTGTGTACGTTGGAGCAAGCGTCACGCGTGCCCCATGTGTGCTGTGAGTGATCGTGGGGTTGCTGCAGCAGCCTTTCTGTTCCTGTCTATGTGCAGCTCATATGTTGCAACATGCCAGCCGCTAAGTACTGTGGCTTGTTTGATTTGATTACATGCCAACTATATTCCAGCGTGAAAGGAATTCGGATAAACCACAATGTAGAGGGCACGGGTTCAGATTCTCCTTACAACCCTCACTACGCTACAAAAAGACGAGAAGAAGGGGAAAACACGGAGAAACAGCAGGAAAAGCACACCAAGCAAGAAAGAAGGCACAAAAAGCAGCAAAAGCAAGGAAAAAAAGATGATTCACAAAGAAGCACAATGAAAAGCAAGGAAAATCAACACAAGCACGGCAAAGCACGGGAAAGCACGAAAAGCAGGACAAGCACAGAAAAGCAGGAAACGCAAGAAAAGCAGAGAAGCAGTGAGAAGGAAGGAAGAGCAAGACAAGCACAGAAAAAGAAACAATAAACGGAAAAACGTTAAGTCATCCTCCATTTCTAAATTTTCCAACCACTCCTTCATGTCGACCATAAAGCAGTTGATGCAAAATTCTTCACATTTCGCCTAGGCAACAACTGCTTCAACCTGGCAAAGCAAAAAAAGTGACCCCAGGCCCAGAGCAGGAGACCAGGACCAGGGCGAAGGCAGGCGTGCAAAGCCACGCAACATACACTTAAATTTGATTGACATGAGGGATTTCGTAAAACCGTCTCAAAAAAACCCGTCTGGACAATTATATCAATCTCTCTCTCTCTCTATATAAAATATATCTCAAACTTAAGAGTACATGTATATGAAAAGATACCTAAAAGTGAATCGCCTATATTTATCGCTCGCATTTTTTCAGGCGCGTAATGCTGTCTGGAAATCCAAGGTGCCTTGGAATACTTTGCCAAAGGCATCCACATCGGCAAGGTCTTGGTGGCGGTTGAGGATGGCGTCCCTGTGCTGCCCAGGCGGCCTCAAGTGGTGGGTCCCACTGGAGAAGCTTGGACGGTGAATCTTCAGCTGAAGAGGGAAAACCACAACGAACCCTTCCAACGTTCTATCGGCGCTTGTGGGTGGGGATGTTCTTTTTCGACCAAGTAAGGATATCGTCACGCAATCTTTGCGGGCTGCCGGCACAGAAGAAGGCATCGTTCTCAGCGTCGCTGTTTCGGAACATGCTACTAGGAGCAAGAACGCTACTAGGAGCAAAGGGCATCGCTACTAGGAGCAAGAACGCTACTAGTTTCACCGTGGGTCGCTCGCTGGTCCCGGTCGCTCCGGCATGCGGGATGCAGATCCCAAAGGAAGCGTTTTGGATATGTTTTCATCGTTTTTCACCGCTGACTCTTTAGGTGGCATGATTGTGCATTGTGTGCAGTGCCTCGAAGACGTCCCGGAGAACCTGCACCAAGCGCAGATGGCCACGAACTGAGCGTATGAATGCAGAACAAAAAAGAAACGCACCGAAGTGTTTTTGGTTTTTCTCTCCCCTCAGGACAGGACATTTTCCCTGTTGCAGATGGTTCTTGACCCGAAACGGGGGGTGTCACTGGGAAGATCCTAGTAGACTGGAAACCTCAATTTGATCTCCCTAAATTTGATTCAGCTGCAACAACGCAGGTTAAATCCCATGTCCACTAAGGTTGTCACCACTTCCAGATCTGTAGCAGCTGTGCTAAAGGAGTTGAACCCAGAGGCCATGCAACCAAGTAGCCTGATGCAGCCGGCTTGCCAATCCGGAGATTCACGAAGAGTAGCATTCATGATTTTCATAGATTCATGTACTGTATATAGTTGTACTAGCAAGTAATATCGAATTCACTTATCCAGACAACAGGCTTATCAGAGACAGCATATGAGCAGCCCACAAATCTTCTGTAAAGGTACTTTGACGATGAGCTGCTTGAAGTATTTCTGAATTGATCAAAGGCTTGCAAAACCAAAAGGGACCAACCCCATCCAGATTCCCTTTCTTGATTGAAAGTGGACCATTGCCTGCATTTTGCAATACTGGACATTGATGGGGGTAATCCCAAAAGGCATCAATATCTATTTTTCAACTGCTACGCTCAAGAGCGGGTGATGTCCTCAGCTCTGCGCTGTGCGGCAAAAGCCGAGTGTTCCGCCAGGCTGGCTGCATTGTGCTCCCTCAATGGGAGCCTCCGAGCAATTTAGACGAGTGGCTCACCTTGGGAGGACTGAATACAGCCGACTGAACTGCATCCGATCCAATCGAGCAGAGTCTGAGGCAGAGTTGGAAACCTTCGTGGTCGTGCCAGAGCTTTTGCTTGAAAACAACTCAAAGTCATCATTTTCCACCAGACCCTGCGCACCATACGAGGACTCATCATCACATCCGAAGACGAACCTGAAGGCGATTTGCGTCAAGCCCTGAGCAAGTCGTTGCCGACGGCGTAGCAGCATGGGAGGGCGTCCAGTGTTTGGGAGGGTGTCTTTCTGTGTCCGCTTTTGAGGTCGTTTCAGCGGTCGTTTCAGGGGTCCCTCACTTGAGTCGGAATGGATCTTGAGGTGGCTGGCTCTTCAGCATCGTCGAAGAGATGGCGGGCCCCATCGAGATGGACACGACCTTCGAAGATGCAGGCGGCACGCGCGGCACGCGCGGCACCCGACACGAAGTGATGACCTCCAACCTAATAGCGATGGCCTCCACCTAGTAGCATCCTTGTTCCTAGTAGCGATGGCCTCCACACTTTGCAACCAAGTGCGAGCGCACATGGGCACTCAGGCCAGTCCTGCGATGAGTGTCTCGAATGTCACATGCGAAATCGCACCGGCTCGGGGGACTTGGGCTCAAGCCAGGTGGGGCACGTGTGGTGACTCGGCAGGGCCGGTCATGGCGAGAGTTGCCGTGCTCTCTTCTCTGCTACTTGTGGCTTGTGGCCAGAACAATGAAGTAGGAGATGAGAATTGTCCATGCCCAGCCTTCCAGCAACCTTCCGACCTGTGTTTGCAGTGTCACAGCACTCGCTGTGACATCGGCGGTTCTGCCTTGGGGAGCTGGTTGCAGAAGCAGTCTTGGGGCACCACGGCAGGTCAAGCGTGGACACGGCACTGCCAGAAGCTCTCAAAGACGTATCCCCACATGTCGACCCAGGCGCTGTGTCAAACTACCACCAATCCATGTGGATCTGTGTGTGCGACGGAGCCCATCGATTCAGATTGTCATTCCGTGTGCAACCAGAATGTTGGACGAGCAGCACATGCCTGCTCCAGCTTTCCATGGCCAACTCCGATCAAAACGGCAGTTGCTTTGCAACACCTTCCCGATGTTTTCACCTGACAATGCCCGCAAATGAAAAGGAGAGGAGTGAGCCAAGTAAGATCAAGTGAGGCCGAGTGAGCTGAGTAGGATGAATATAGATGAAGGATGACGAACAGGTCAACACCAAAACAAGGTACGTGCTTGCCGCTGAACATGTGCCGCTGAACGTGTTTTTTTCCAGGTCTGGACTCCTTGAGCCTCATCTCACTGGCCAGGAGATTGTCCTCAAAGGTCAACAAGGTCGGTCTGACCAAGCCACACCACATACAGCAAGAACGGATTTCAGTCTGCTGCACTGTTCAATTGGTCGAGGTCATCACTGTGGCAGACCTCTCCGACAATCCAACACCACGCCAGACACTGAGCAGCTGAAGCCGCGTGGGGCTACAGGCATCGCATGGCTAAAAGGAAGAGAATGACGACCCGAGGCAAGCTACTCGAGTCTTTCACTGGCGGACCGCTGCCCTGCCCTTAGCTTTGCTTTCACACCAAGATACATGCGAGGACCCTGAGACTAAGCTAGCCTGAGACTTTTCTCAGGCTATGATCACTTGTCCCCAATAGCTCGTACCACTTCGCCTTTATACTTGGCACTTGAACATGGACTTAATTGAAACGACTTCCCACACATCTATTGAGAGGGTATATCAACCTAGATTTACCTTTGCACCGCGGAATCCATTTACATCCATTTACATTCACCTTTCCATCTGGGAACATGGAATCGGGATCCCCATGTAATCCCCATATTTCCCCACTGAAGAACCCCTGGCCCGAAGTGCCCCGCCCGAGGCCCGAAGTGCCACGCCCTCGGGTGGTGTGTCTCCACGGCTTCCGCTCCAACGGAGACGCCCTCGCCGCCCAGATGGGTCCGATGATCAGCCGCGCCGGCGAATGCTTGGCCATTCGATGTTTGGACGTTGGAACAGGTTGGGGAGGACGGATCCTTCGTTGGGCGGTCCTTTCCGATCGTTGGAGCTCGGGTTTTCGGTCCTTTCCGGATCTGTTTGGGCACGGCTGTGGGCCATACCTGGCATTGATCTTGGCCGATGGGTCGTGACAGGTCATTTGGGCATGATGGAGTGGGTCTTCCTCACTTCGCCGCGTCTGGGCACTGGCCCTGCTGCACCTCACATCTCAGATGGTCGAGAGCCGGGGTCCAAAGCTCGAATCTGTAGTTCCAGGAGTTCCATAGGGATCATAGGGTCTTTAGATTTTAGATCCCAAGCTTTGCCCATGAGTGTATCATGGGCACCCCATTGGAGGGCATCCCTCTGGAACTCCTCGGTTCAATCGTTTTCTGCACTTTCTTTCGCAATTTCACTTGAGAAGCTCTATAGGGGCATTTGCTGGTTTTTTGGGTTGGCTGGGAATTCATCGAGTTTGGGTGAGGTGGTGGGGCTCGGGTGACTTTGAGACAGGCGCGCGGGCGGGCGTTTTCGTTCTGTTTGGAATGCAGATTCATGGATCTTGGGAGTGGTTTGGCCTGGAGGTTGGCCTTGATCTGATCCTCAACCCCTTGAGGTTGGCAGAGGAACTACGAGGCCCTCACTGCGACGCTGCCCAACGTCCGCGCCGTGAACGCCGTGGGCGCCGTGGGCTTCTCGCAGGGTGGCGCAGTGGCTGCTTTGCTGGACCGACGCGAACGTGTTTGACGTTGCTGGTTTGTACAGATTGCAATCCTCTTAACCGGTTTTCCCCACATTGCATCCATATGCTCTACAGATTCAGACCTTTGAGCATTTGACAGGACTGCTCCTGGAGAGTTCTTTTCTCTCCAGTGAAAGTGCCCGGTCTACGACCTCAATCTTCTGCTTGCCTCCTGACCTACGATGAAAACGAAGAGTACGTGGAAGAATGTTCCTTGGATCGGCCCGGTGGTTTTGTGCTGCCAGGTTTCCAGTGGCCTCAGCCCCAGGGAAGACGGTGTTTCACGCCATGGTGAAATGGTCCAAGATTCCGTGTGGAATCTTCGCGAAAAGCGAAGGGACTCGGGAGGTGATGGGATACGCCCTGGAGAAGCTTTTTCCCCAATAGCCATGCTATGGGGTCTTGCAAAACTAATAGGCGGACGGGCGCCGTCGGGTCACCGTCAGAGCTGGTGGGCGGATGGTGTCCCGGTCATGTTTTGATGGCGTCCGGGTCATGTGATGCTGGTGTCCCGGTCATGTTTTGATGGTGTCCCGATCATGTTTTGATTGTGACCCAGTCATGTTGTGATGGTGTCCCGGTCACCTTGTGATGGTGTCCCGGTCATGTTTTGATGGTGTCCCGGTCATGTTTTGATGGTGTCCCGATCATGTGATGGTGGCGCGGTCATGTTGTGATGGTGTCCCGATCATGTTTTGATTGTGTCCCAGTCATGTTGTGATGGTATCCCGGTCGTGTTTTGATGGTGTCCCGGTCATGTTTTGATGGTGTCCCGGTCATGTTGTGATGGTGTCCCGGTCATGTTTTGATGGTGTCCCGGTCGTGTTGTGACGGTGTCCCGGTCATGTTTTGATGGTGTCCCGATCATGTGATGGTGGCGCTGTCATGTTGTGATGGTGTCCCGATCATGTTTTGATTGTGTCCCAGTCATGTTGTGATGGTGTCCCGGTCCTGTTTTGATGGTGTCCCGGTCATGTTGTGATGGTGTCCCGGTCATGTTTTGATGGTGTCCCGGTCGTGTTGTGACGGTGTCCCGGTCATGTTTTGATGGTGTCCCGGTCCTGTTGTGATGGTGTCCTGGTCATGTTTTGGCGGTGTGCCGGTTATGTTTTGATGGTGTCCGGGTCATGTGACGGTGTCCCGGTCATGTTGTGATGGTGTCCTGGTCATCTTGTGATGGTTTTCCCGTCATGTCATGTTGGTG
>CAXAMN010024984.1:742553-745053 GCA_963970005.1 Durusdinium trenchii
TCCCGGTCACCTTGTGATGGTGTCCCGGTTATGTTGTGATGGTGTCCCAATCGTGTTGTGACGGTGTCTCGGTCATGTTTTGATGGTGCCCTGGTCATTTTGTGATGGTGTTCCGGTTATGTGATTATGGTGTCCAAGGAAGAGATGGTCGATGTGTTGAAAACAGCAGCTGTTTCCAGATTGTTCTTTTTGTCCCGGTTTGTATCTTGCTATTGGGGTCTCCAGCTGGGCTAATTGTGCATTTCTTGGTCCTTCGCTTAGGTAAGGCAGTTGGAGAGTTCTTCAAGGCGAAGCAGGTCTACACGCATGGCAAGGGTCACTGGGCCAGAGACAGCACTGTTTCTCAGATGATTCGCTCCGCTTGTCAGTTTGTGTGGCAACTTTGCTGTGCTTTGTTGATCTTACATATATATATATATATAGATATATTTTTTTTTATTTTTTCCTTGATCCAAAGAAGAACCCTCAGCTGCACATTTTTCTGTGTCCATCTCGCTTGCTTGGCGCTTTTGAGGCCATGACGTGCCACAAGATGCAGCTTTCATTAAGACCTTCCAGGGATTCGTCTCTGGGCAGCTCTGAGGAGCTTCTTCCACCGCTCAAAAGGTGGCTTATTCTTAGCTTATCGGGGTTGCGCTGCATAGGTGTGCCCTATGTTATATGTTTTAGGATAACGTTTTACCGACGCCCCGTCCCGAGCGATCGACACCGGCGGGGGGTTTCGAAGAGCGAAACGGCACATGGTGCAAAAACAAGAGCGAAACGAGCGACTTCGTGTCACGTGACGTGACGTGTGTCAACACACATGATTTCGCTCACATTCATGCACACAGCCTTTGGAGTTTCTGAGCCCTTGTGAATCCGCAGCTTCCATCCCAAAAGCTCAAGTTGTGAATGTTTGGTGCCCTGGACAATCATGTGCCTTGGCCAAGAATGCAATAGGCAGGAGTGGTGTGAAAGGATCATAGTGTTTAGGTGACTGAAAGGTGTACTTTGACTTTTGTATCATTGCAAGTTTGATGGCATGTGAAGCACAGAGAGGTTTGACTTGCACAAGGTTTGTTCATACTCAGATGATGAAGTTGGGATCTTAGACCCTTAGAGTTCACGCAACACTGCAGTATGGTCGCTGACGGACATAGACACAAGCAATGAAACAAGAACTTGAAACAGAGTTTCTGCTAGGTCTTCGGTACAGTATATCACCAAGTCGCGCTGGCGTCTTTGTTTGGTCACCCAGATGAGACCGGCGCCTGATCTAAAGACCTTAACCACAATCCTGACCACACTTGCCCACAGGTCACGTCATCTGAAGAGGATTTGCAAAGATCCATGTATATATCGCTGTTCGGTCTCATCTTGTTTCGTCTGCACAAGTGAACCCTTGGGCTTTTCCCTTCTTCTTTTCTTTGCCTGAAAACCTGCTTGTTTGGAGCTGGAGCTGTCCGGTAAAGCCGCCATCCTTCTCAGTTCGCGGACCCTTGTCAGCATGCTTGAAGATCACGGATCCATGCCGGCCACGGCCTCAGACGCCCAGGTCCCGGGCGGGTCGTGCCCGTACCGGGACCTCGTCGGAGAAACCTCGTCGTCCGGGTGAAGCAACGAAAGACGTTCAGGATGCCACCGTCCATCAAGGTCTTGAGCTCGGAAGCCACACCTAAGACAGCAAAGTGTGCCAAGTCAGCGTGGTCTTTCTCAGTACACCCAAGACAACTCTGTGATGGTTGACGAAACTGATCACTACTGGTTGGACGTGCAACCCAGGCGGCCTCCACCCTGGCGGTTCGCATGCAACCGGAGGGCGCGCCTCCGATGAGAAGCCTTCCTCAAGCGACGCCTGGCGCGGTGGAACCTGTCGTGCAGATTCCCTATCAAGAGTCTCTTGGCGGAAGAAAAAGCCGATTCGGCGGAAGAAGAGTCTCTTGGCTGAAGACCCACCAAACGGCCAACGGCCGGTTCCTCCCCAAAAGCGAATGTGACGACATGTTGGAAGTGTCAAGTTCCTCAAATTCTTTGACCCTGGAGGCATGAACCCCACGAACTATCTTTGTTTGCTTTCTGCAAGTAGAGTGCGGTTGTTTCTACCGATGTATTTAGGGTTTCTTGGGGATGGATCTGGACAAAAGGGGAGTAACCAAGGCCCTACTAGAATGGACGCACCAGTCCATTTTGCTCCAAAACCCGTTCATGTTTAGCACAGTTGAATCCAGGATCTGGCCAGAAACAATCTCAATGCTTCGTTTCGCAATGAGGCTGCGTGATCTCACGCCCAGTGCCGTTGAAAAGCTCCACAAAGCCTTCGTTGGTGCTTAGCCTCAGAAGACATTGTATGCCGTTCCTGGCAGTGCAAGTACCGGTAGTAGGTAGAAGTCCTTGTTGAAGCGTTCCTGGCAGTGTGGCAGTGTTCTTGGCTTCACGCTCTGAGCACGCAGAATTGATTTTTCTTTTTTGTCCTTCTGCTAGAAAAGTACAATAGTCTGGAAGCAGCCTCAACACCCTT